>CM076571.1:767124699-767568142 GCA_034641835.2 Pinus albicaulis | reverse complement strand
AAGAATTCCTAAATAGTAATCCCTCGTGCTAAGCAGCACTGCAACTCAGCTAAACAGCCAGAGAATGTGTTTGGTCTCAATCTAGTCTCCTAAACTGAGCTCATTTAATTGTCAACCAGGATTTGTAAACTGCTGAAGTGAAGTGTACTATATGTACCTAGGTGCTTGTTTCTTAATGCGTTGTGTGTAGTGTTTATGATGTTTTTGGTCTTTTGTGATGATTTATGATATTGGTCTTTTGTGATGATTTATGATGTTTTTGGTCTTTTGGTGGTTTTTTGGTGTTTCTGCAGAAATGTCGAAAGCTAATGGAAAGAAGTTTGGTGATTAAAAAAGGTAGAGCAGCTCCAGACTGATGGGATGACAAATGGAAAATGCAATTGGGAACACCGAAGCAAAATTAAATCTTAACTATATCAAATAAAAGCAAAAGCTTGATAATGAATTTTAAACAAATGATTCAAAACACAAACTAAACTTGAGAAATGATCACTAAGTATGCAAATTCTCCAAATAGACAGTAAAACAACTAACTTTCAATGATGCAATACTTTGTCCTCGATTAGAGATTTGAAACATAATTAGAGAAAAAACATTGTTATCATCATAAGATCTTCTATTTTAGAACTAACTCCTATCTCTATTCTGCAATTTAATTGAATGTCACAAAACCTTTTACTCAAAAGTTATTGATTTCTTTCTAAAGTAGTCTTTTGAGGAAGAGCTCTATTTATAAAATGATGAGGAAATTGCAGAGGTACTTCAGGCCTTAGAATGATGTTGTCTTCTGTTCATATGGTTATAGATCAATTAGGGATTTTAGAACAAGAAGAGGTTTGTGAATAATGAAGGCTGTCTTGTTAATCCTAGCAACTAAAGTAATCTATTGTGCAATGGATGACAATTTGAATATGAAGTGCAAGTGCAATGAGTTAATCTAAGAATGAACCTAAGATGCCACTAATCTAGAATAATGTTGAACTATAAGTCATCATGATCTTCTATTTTAGAACTAGCTCCTATCTCTATTCTGCAATTTAATTGAATGTCACAAAACCTTTACTCAAGAGTTATTGATTTCTTTCCAAAGTAGTCTTTTGAGGAAGAGCTTTGTTTATAAAATGATGAGGAAATTGCAGAGGTACTTCAGGCCTTAAAATGGTGTTGTCTTCTGTTCATATGGTTATAGATCAATTATGGATTTTAGAACAAGAAGAGGTTTGTGAATAATGAAGACTGTCTTGCTAATCCTAACAACTGAAGTAATCTATTGTGCAATGGATGAAAATTTGAATATGAAGTGCAAGTGCAATGAGTTAATCTAAGAATGAACCTAAGATGCCACTAATCTAGAACAATGTTGAACTATAAGTCATCATCAAACTCGAAACAAGGTAATTGAACATGAGTTAAATGCAATGAAACTCTGGAGCATTCTAACTATGCTAACATGCATTATTCTATGAAGTTACACAATCTGTTTGTTCATCATTAGTGATATTTTGGAAGAGTTCCTTCTTTTGGAAGAGGTAGAACAATTCTGACTGTGTAATTGGATGCAATTGCAAGCAAATAGACTGAAAGCAAATGAAAAACTAAGATATCATATCCATACCCTACTCGTCATTATGATGTCTTGGGCAAGTGTTTAAGAGCAAGAACAGAGATGATACTTAGTACAAACACACAACTAAATCATTCATTATCACGGTCATGTCTTGAACTTCTTAAGAATTTCTTGGAAAAGTTTCTTCTTGTGGAAGAGTGATTAGAACAAGTGTAACTGTGATAGTGAATAGCAAAAACTACAACTAAATCCTACAGTACTATAGCTATTCATCATTCATCATTATAATTTGTTGGAAGAGTGTCTTCTTGTGGAAGAGCTGGAATGAATATAACTACAGTAGCTAGTTAAAACAACTATAAATTCAACTCCTAATCCTACAATACTATAGTCATTCAACATTCATCATTATAGTCTTTTGGAAGAGCATCTTCTTGTGGAAGAGTTAGAATGAGTATGACGACAGTACCTAATTAAAACAACTATTAATTCAAATGCAAAACGTAAAGGCAACTAGGATACTTATCTAATTTACGCAAAATAAATCCGTGCAAGAGGCAGGGGCCCTCTACCACTTGACGGAATTCAACTCCAAATTAAATCACGCCTTCAAAACAACACGGTCTGCTCCATTAAAGATGAAATAGTTTGAACATAACACTCTACGTCTTCAGGAATGTAGCACAGAGTCTAAACAAAATCTAGCAGCAAATCTAACATAAAATCTCTAACATAGCTCTCGGTCTCGCAAGCGTTTATAAAGCAAATGCACATAACAATAATTGCAACAATTTAGGAGCACTGTCTTTCCTTATCGGAATCACGTTAGGACTCTTTGAAGTGGCTGCGTGAAGAGGAAAAGACATCTGGACTGAGACAGTCCTAATAGAAGTCTTCCTTCCTAAATGTGTTCCCCACGTTCAAAACCATACCCAAAATTCGTTTCTTCCTCCATGATGAGCAACGAACCATGTAGACATGACGTGGATCATGCCCATATGCGGTTTTTCTCAAGAGGCCACCTGGAACATACTAAAACATGAAGGCAGCTGCAGAATCGCCGGTTAGCTACGGAATGTCTGCATTCTGCAGCTAGTTCCGGTCAAAATGCTTTATAATGGCAAAAATCACAAAATTTAACAAGTCAGCCATGTAAATCATTCTAGAAGTAATTTTAACTATATTCATTGATCAATTGGGTCTAAGATAGCAATGGACAAGGGAAAATGAGGTAAAATGAAGTGAAGGAAAGCACAATTTTGAGGCTCAACATACCCCCATTGCTGTCTCTTTGCATGTCCTCATGCAAATTATCCTATGAACTCAGAGGCTTCTACAAGGACATCTAATCCTCTCCTTCTCCTTTGTCTGGAAGCTAGAGATCTTCTGGGTTTTCTAATAACAAGTTTGAACCTTAGGTTGGTGAGTGCCCTGATTAGATTTTTGTTCCTTGTCTTCAACTTCTCATTGGTCCTCTCCACTTTGTCTATATGCAGGGATAAGGTTGAGTTCATATCAGTTTTGAGCTTGACTTGATCCTTGAGAATTTCATTCTCATTTTTGATGTGTCTATTCAGTAATTCCAACTCATACCTATCCCTTCTTAATATATCTATTTTAGACAGTGGAGGACTGGGGGTTCTCTCTCTGCTTTCTGAAGCTCTTCTCTCCAAAGTTTCCACATAGTCATAAATTTCCTGTTGAGCAGGGTCAATTTCAGGGGTTCCTTCATAAAAATCCTCTTCGACATCCTCTTCAATGGATGTTTCTTTATCTTCTATATTGATTACCCCTGTTTGTTTGATTAGTGTTTTCTTCAGTTTTCCCTTTAATCTGTGGCTCCTCCTAGGCTGAGAGGATCCCTCTCCTTTCTCTGTGGCAGATTCCTTGATTACTTTCTCTTCCTTAAGTTGCCTCTTGATTCGAGTCAACTTCTCTAAAATGATTTCCTCACTGCTCTCTTGGATTGTTTTGTCAATTTCAACTTTTGAAGCCCTCCATTTCCTACTTCTCTTTGTAGGCTGTGGTTCAGGTGATTGTTCTTTTGCTTCTTCAAAATGATTTCTTATTAAGAAATCGTCCCATGTATCATTTGTTTTAGCTAGATGATGTTCAATCAAAATTTTTACCAAACCATGATGATATAGGGTTGTCTCTAAAAATTGAACTCTTCTCTGAACACAGGAAGCCATCTTCTTCAGACTTTGAAGCAAGAAATATGGTAGGTTCAAGTCTTCCCCCAGGAAATGCATCATTAGTCTAATGTGGTAGACATAAAATGTTCCATATCTACCCTCACATGTAATAAATTTTTGCAGAAGAAGTAGTATGTTTCTCCATTTGTTTTTCAATGCAGAACTGGGAATTCCTTTCTTAAATACACTGACATCCATACCTGGTGATTTTAAAATTTGTTTCCAGGAGTCATTGTGGAATTCTCTATTTTTAAACTATCTCTCTCCAGTTCTGAGCAATCTTGTAGCCTCTGCAATGAAAACTTCAGTGACAGTAAATTTGACATCTCCTACTTCAACTTCGGTTCCTTGAAATGATCTGGCAAATGTTTTAGTGACTTCCTTGTGGAAGCCATTAAATTTCTCCAAAAATTGAAGCCATCCTATTTTTTGTAACATTTCTTTGCATTGTGGGTAGCCTTCTAAATATTTTGAACCCACTGGTTCAGTCCTTACAATGAAACCCATGATTGCTTCTTCAATATTCAAATTAACACTCTTCTACCCACAAAAACAATGACTTTCACTTTCGGATTGAAATGGCTTTAAGTTCTAAATGGAAATGGCTTCAACTTTGGAATGACATACCTCTGATTAATAGTGGCAACAGCTTCAAAATCTCGGGCTGATATGCCTCTGTTGACAATTGAACTTTGGACTGATATGTCTCTGTTTAACAGTGACAACTGACTTCAACTTCTTCACTACAATACCTTTGGCTCTTGGTAGCAAATGGTTTTGAATTCAACGCTGCAACACCTCTGTCTCTGGTAGCAAATGGTTTCGATTTCAACACTGCAACACCTCTGTCTCTTAGTGACAAAAGACTTCAAACTCCACACTGCTACACTTCTGTGTTTATAGTAAGAATGCTCAAACTCTGCCCACAGTGATACTTTGTATACCCACGGAATCAAATGGCTTCAAATTCTCACGCTGCTATGCTTCCAAATTTACCCTTTTGCTCTGTTCTGAGTTTACAATGCTCAACGCTATTCAAACTGATATCCTTTGGCTCTGCTCTCGGTGATAATAATATCTCTGTCTTCAGAAGGGAATACCGGCTACAGAATGGAGTGATAGCAGTGGTCACGGAATGAAGTAGTGGAGTGAGGTGGAGGGAATGTATTAATGATTGAATAGACGGCGGAGGATTTTACGACGGCAGAGGAAATCATCATTGAATGATTTGGTTAAGAGACGTGGAGAATTCAAATACCTCAGCCATTTTTAACCGCTTAAATGATATCGGATATGAAATTTGAAATGGAATATTTTAATCCAAAGTCTGTGGAGGATTTATTGGTGTTGATCAATAAAAAAAATTAAAACAACCTTTTCGAACAATTCATAACTAAACTATGCTAAACTTTTATGAAATGCCATTATAATTTAAACTTGTTACCTCTGCCCTTTATTTGATTTTTGTAGCCTTTGTCTTCTTGTTCACCTTTGGAGGAGTCTTCATAATTTTCTTGATGCTTTTGATTCATGGATACACTGGGTCACTTTGTTGCAATTTTGATGTCTGCTGGTTGATGCCTTCAGGGTTTGTAGCTGCAGAAAGACTGTCTGGCTGCAGAAAGGTTGATCAGCTGCAGAATGTCCACTGAGCTGCAGAATGTTCCTGTAGAGCATTTTAATCATGAAAATGGAGTGCTTTTGGAACATGGGTGAAATGTTATATGTTATGAATGAAGATGGATGATGGATTATGATATGTATGAGGTGGATGATGAAATGGAATGGATTCAGTTTATGAAATGGAGTGAAAGAACATAAAAACTGTACTGCAATTCATGACATGTTTCATTCACTTACAGCAAGACATCAAATTTTGTATTTTGACATGAAAATGAGATGGATGGAGTATGGAATGAGATGAATGAGGTGTGGAATGGAGTATGACATGAATGAATGAATGAAATGAAGTATGGATGGATAAATGAATGGAGTGAAATGAGATGAGATAAATCATAAGCACTATGAATCTGAACTTATGATTTTGTATCAGCTGCTTATAAAAACAAAAATGGGAAAAGTTAGAGTGTCAGAGAGACTCTGATTTTCACCCTATCTTTTCTGTATAAACATGCCAATCAATGATTGGTTTTCATGTTTATACCTTTATTTTTTTTATTTTATTTTTATTTTTATTTTTATTTTTTTTTATTTTTATTTTTCACAAAGAAATGCTTCAGAAAATTTAATCAAGTTGATGAAGAAGAGAGAGACTCTTCTTCATTAACTTCACATCATTGCTTTCTTGGAACTTCTTGACAAACTCTTCTCTTGAGAGTGGCTTGTGGTATAGCTTCAGTCTATGACCATTCACAAGAAAAGTGAACTCTTCTTCATCTATAGTTCTGATTTTTACTGCCCCATTATCAAAAATTCGAACAATTTCATATGGCCCAAGCCAATGTGTCTGAAATTTCCCTTGAAAATCCTTGAATTTTGAATCAAACAAGAGAGCCCAGTCACCCTCTTTGAATTTCTTCTTCTTGATGTACTTGTCATGCCATCTAGCCCTTTGCTGTTGGACTAGACTTGTTTTCTGAACTGCATCTTGCCTGATCTCATCCAACTCATTAATTTGCTCCAGTCTATGCTTTTGTGCCTCCGTTAGATCAAGTCCTAGCTGAACTACCATCTTGAATGTTTGAATTTGGAACTCTATAGGAAACAAAACTTGCTTTCCATAAACAAGCTCATAAGGAGTATGGCCTGTTGTGTTTCTCCATGTAGTTCTATAGGCCCACAAGGCTTCAGGAAGCCTATCTACCTAATCTCTTCTATGTAAATGAACAGTCTTTGTTAGGATTCCTTCAATGACCTTATTAGTAGATTCCACTTGACCATTTGCTTGTGGATGATAAGGAGTAGATTTTCTATGTCTGATTTTGTACTTCTCCATCATTTGCTCCACTAGCCTTGATGTAAATTGAGCTCCTTGATCCGTAACAATTTCCCTTGGGACACCAAAACGAGTAAAAATATCCTCAAAAAGAAAAGTAACTACAGATGATTCATTAGCAACAAGTAATGGTTTAGCTTCTACCCACTTAGTGACATAATCTGTGCAAACTAATATATATTTCTTTTGTCTTGATGGAGGACTAATAGGTCCTACAAAATCCAAAGCCCATTTTTCAAAAGGTTCAATGTGTACCTGAGGTTGTAATGGCATCTCACCTGAAGGAGAAGGTTTCCCTACCCTTTGGCAACTGTCACACCTTTTGACATATTCCCTTGCATCTTTAAACAAAGATGGCCAATAATATCCTAAATTAAGGATCTTATAGGCTGTCCTTTTATCTGCAAAGTGTCCGCCACAAGGTTCATCATGACATGCCTTGAGAATTTCAGGCATCTCATCTTCACGAACACACCTTCTAAAAATCAAATCTGGACCTGTCTTGTACAACTCATTAGCGACCCATGAATTTCTTGCACTATCATTAATGATTTTTCTTTTATCCCTTGCATTCATAATTGGAGGAAATTTTCCTGAAACTAAATAATTGGCAATATCAGCAAACCATGGAGTTTGAGTAGAGATTGCAAAAAGATATTCATAAGGAAATTGATCTTCAACCGGAGTGTCATCTTTGATATTTTGAATTCTAGATAGGAAATCAGCCACAGTGTTTTGTTTTCCAGGCCTATCTAGAATAGTAATGTTGAATTATTGCAATAGTAACAACCATATTATAACTCTGCCATTAGTCATTGATTTGTTCATTAAGTATCTAATTGTAGAATGATCGGTGTGAATAAAAGTTTCATAGCCTGTTATATAGTGTCTAAACTTGTTTATGGCATGAACAACAGCTAAAAACTCTTTTTCAGTTACACTATAGTTTAACTCTGCAGGAGTCAAATTTTTACTGATATAATAGATGGCATAGGGAATCAAATCTTTCTGTCCCAATACTGCTCCTAGAGCTATATCGGAAGCATCTGTCGAGATATGAAAAGGTAACTTCCAGTTAGGTCCCCTTAATATAGGTGCTTCAGAAATTTTGGTTTTCAGGGTTTCAAAAGCTAACTGGCAATCAAAAGTCCACTTAAATTCACAATCTTTGGTGAATAATTTGAAGAGAGGAGATGCTATTTTGGTGAAGTTTTCTATAAATCTCCGATAATACCCCGTAAATCCTAGAAAACTTCTAACATCTCTTTGACAACTTGGAATGGATAGGTTAGAAATAACTTCAACTTTCGCCTCATCAACTCTAATCCCATCCCCTGAAATGTGGTGTCCTAAAACAATACCTTCAGTAAACATCATAAAACATTTTTCATGACTAAGTGAAAGGTTTGCTTCTTGACATCTTTTAAGACTTTTTCCAAGTTTTCTAAAGCCTCTTCAAATGTGTCCCCATAAACTGTGAAATCATCCATGTACACCTCTACACAGTCATGTATTAGATCAGAAAAAATTCCTAATACTGCCCTTTGGAATGTTGCAGGTGCATTGCATAACCCAAATGGAAATACTTGGTAGGCATAGGTACCCCAAGGACAAGTAAATGTGGTTTTATCTTGGTCTTCAAGTGCTACTTGGATTTGATTGTAACCACTAAACCCATCTAGGAATGAAAAGTACTTTTTACCTGCTAATGTATCTAATACTTGATCTATGAAAGGTAAGGGAAAATGGTCTTTAAGAGTAGCTTTATTCAGCTCTCGGTAGTCAACACACACCCTCCATTTTCCATTTTTCTTAGGCACAATCACCAAAGGAGAAACCCACTGACTATCTGAAATAGGATAGATGAAATTAACATTTAACAATTTTTGTAATTCTTCTTTGACAATTTCCCTAAGATTTGGATTCATCCGTCTTTGAGGCTGTCTGATTGGTTTTCAATTTGCCTCTATATAGATATGATGAGTACAAGTCTTGGGACTTATCCCTTTCATGTCAGTGTATTCCCATGCATATGCAGAAGAATGTCTCTGTAATACTTTGACTAACTCTTCTTGTTGAGATTTTTCCAAGTTCTTGTTTATGTTTAAGGTTTTGCCTGGAAAAATTTCACTTGTAGAGCTGCCAAATTTGTCCATAGAATGAAGAGACATCTGCCTAGATGACAAAAACTCAATATTGGATCCCTCTTGAAATGATTCGTGTTTGTGTTCTGGAGAGGATTCAAATTTTTCTAGAGTATTCAGAATTTGATTATCTTCACTAATTTCTGAAATTGTGAAGAGTGGTTGTAAATCTTCTTCATCCTCTATCCATTGAGTGTCATCTAGATCTGTAATTGTCCTAGCTGGAGGATATAAAGTGAATCTTTTAGTTGAACTACCATAAAAAATATACATATCACCGGACCTACAACTAATAAAAGCATCAGCTGTAGCCAACCAAGGTCTTCCTAGTATAACAGGGTGGCCTCCTAGATTATTCTTGGGGGTTAGGATCATGAAATCCACAGGGTATTCCCAAGAATCTAGGGACACTGGAATGTCTTCTATTACCCCATCTGGTCTGATTACAGATCTATCTGCTAATTGTAATAGTGTGGGTGTAAAGAGAAGATTAGGAAGTTTCAGTTTGTCCATGATTTGTCTACTCATGATATTTATTGCTGCTCCTAAGTCAATGAGTGTGTTTTGAATTTCAATTCCATTGATGTGAATTTTGACAACTGGATTTCCGGGGTCAAGGTACTTTGGAATAGTAGTCTTACCCATCATAATGTCTGCTATTTGTCCTACCAGTTGAATTTTCTTGGTTTCTCTTATTCTTTTCTTTGTTGTCTTCATACTCAACTCCTTTATTGTTTTGGCCAAAATTGGGATTTCCTTGATGGCTTGCAATAATGGAATTTTAATGCAAACATTTCTCAATTCATCCAAGAAATCATAATTAGGCACCATTATTTTTTTTTCTACACCTTTATCAATTTGTAATCTTTCCGGAAAGGGAGGTATAGAAGTAGATGTGGATGGTTGCTCTAATACTGGAGTTGGATTTATTGGATCTTTTTGTTTCAGTTTTTCAATGTTTTGGTCTTGAAAGGATGTATCTTCCTCAAGACTTTTATTAACTCGTAGGGAGTCTTCCTCAGAATTATCTTGTTCTTGTATGATCACAGAAGGTTTCCTCTTCTCAAGTATCCTTCCAGACCTAAGTTGAACATCACTAAGGTCGAGAGGAGTAATTAAATAAGTTGGAAATTGTTGACCTTCTATCATGTATGTATTCTGAGGGTTCTTATTATTGGGGTTTGGTATGGGTTGAGCTGGCAATTGATTGGATTTTTTAGGGAATGGTAATGGAAGTGGTTGATTTTGATGTGGTTGGTTCTGATGATGTTGTTGAGGATTTTGTTGAAAATTTTGTTGAAGATTTTGAGGAAATTTTTTTTGAGGATTTTGAGGATAAAAATGTGGATATGGTGGATAGGATGGTGGATACTGATAATATGGAGAGTATCTTCCATAGGGACTTTGTGTTCCTTGTGCCCAAGATTGCGATTGATTTTGAAATTGGGGCCAAAGTTGCTGCCAAGAATTCCAAGGTGGAGGTTGATTATACATTTGATCATGGAATCCTTGTGTCTGAGGTCCCTGCCAAGGTCTTCTAGATACAAAATTAAGAGACTCTGTGGAATCTGTAGGATTTTCTTCCTGAAAAACAGCCTTGAGACCAGGAAGAGAAGGACAATTCTTGGTCTCATGTTTCTCAGAACAAATAACACAGGTTTCTACAACTTTTACATCTAAAGGACACTCTCTCAAGGCATGTTTCTTCCTACATTTGGGACAAAAGATTGCCAAGGCATCAGATTCAGCCTTTTGCTTGTTTTGTATCTCGAGGGTGTCTATTTGTTCACTAAGACTCCCTAAGATGTCAGATTTAAAATCATCAAGCATATGTCCTATTTCTGATCTACTTACTGTCCCAGAAGCAGACTTACTTGCCCTTGCAAGAGCGGGATCTCTTGGACCTTTGACAGTTTTAGATTTCCCTCTTGAAAGGTTAATACATAACTCCGATATTTCAGGTAATGTAAGTTGTGATATATCCCATTTACTTACCCTTGCAAGAGCAGGATCTCTTGGACCTTTGACAGTTTTGGATTTCCCTCTGGAAAGGTTGATACATAACTCAGATATTTCAGGTAATGTAAGTTGTGATATATCCCCTTTTCCCATCATATTTAGGATATCCAACCATCCCTAATTGTTTTCAACAAAAGAGCTTTTAAGGTGTCTTGATCTGGATTTTCCATTTTTGCCCTTTTGATGTTGTAATTAAATCTTTCCAACAAATCTTCTAAGTTTTCATCTTCTTTTTGTAACATCTTGAACACTTCTTCCTTATGATTAACCGGCATACAATAATCCAAGTATCTCTCTAGAAATGCTTGTTTCATGTCTTCCCATGTTCTAATAGAGCTACTGATTAGACTCATAAAACACTTCAATGCTGCTCCCTTCAGAGTTGAAGGAAATAATTTCAATTTTTGAGCATCTTGTAGGTAGTCATAAGTCCTACACAACACTTCAAATTCGAATAAGAAAGTTTCAGGATCTTCAGTTTTAAGTCCATAGAAGTTTGGAAGGACAGAGGGTGAAATGTTTTTCATGGTTGTATTGGTTTCTTCATCAAGTATAGGGAACCCAAAAGAGATTCCTATTCTACCTCTTCCTCCATCTGCACCTCTACCTCCTTCTCCTCTTCCTCCTTCTCCTCTACCTCTACCTCTACCTCCTCCTCCAAATAATGTGTGTTCTCCATTAAAAACTCCTCCTCCTCCTTCTTCTGCCATGGTTGACTCTCCTGTGGAAGTAGAAAGGTTTGTATCCCCAACAAGAGTTTTTAGATCTTCTTCTATGGCAGGTTCAGTGGATGAAGTGGAAGGTTTTTCTAATGGAATAGGTGACCTTAGATCTTCTAGAAGTCCAGGATCGGTAAAGGATGGAAGATGGGTTTGAGTTGAAGGTGTACTAGTTCTGGATCTAGATGAAACAAGTGGTGTTCTAGAAATCAAACTTCTGCCTCTGCTGCTTATAAATCTTCCCCTTGAATCTCTCTCCCTACGCATAAAATTGTTTTTGGATACTAAGAAACAAAGGTTACCTAGTTTTCACTTCCCCGGCAACGGCGCCAAAATGTTTGGTCTCGATCTAGTTTCCTAAACTGAGCTCATTTAATTGTCAACCAGGATTTGTAAACTGCTGAAGTGAAGTGTACTGTATGTACCTAGGTGCTTGTTTCCTAATGCATTGTGTGTAGTGTTTTGTGATGTTTTTGGTCTTTTGTAAAGATTTATGATGTTTTTGGTCTTTTGTGAGGATTATGTTTGCAGGAAAAATGCCTAGAAAGCTAGTGGAAATGAGCTGATGATTACAAACAGAGTTAAGCCTAATTGATGGAATGACAAATGGAAAATGCAATTGAAAACACTGAAGCTGAATCTAAACTATGACTAAATAAAAGCAAAGCTTGATAATGAATTTCAAACAAATGATTCAAAACACAAACTAAACTTGAGAACTGATCACTAAGCATGCAAATCCTCTAACTAAACAGTGAAACAACTAACTTAAAATGATGCAATATTTTGTCCTTGATTAGAGATTTGAAACATAATTAGAGGAAAAACATTGTTATCATCATAAGATCTCCTATTCTAGAACTAGCTTCTATCTCTATTCTGCAATTTAATTGAATGTCACAAAACCTTTACTCAAGAGTTATTGATTTCTTTTCAAAGTAGGCTTTTGAGGGAGGATTTTGTTTATGAAATGATAAGGAAATTGCAGAGATACTTCAGGCCTTATAGTGATGTTGTCTTCTGTTCATGTGGTTATAGATCAATTATGGATTTCAGAACAAGAAGAGGTTTGTGAATAATGAAGGTTGTTTTGTTAATCCTAACAACTGAAGTAATCTATTGTGCAATGGATGACAATTTGAATATGAAGTGCAAGTGCAATGGGTTAATCTAAGAATGAACTTAAGATGCCACTAATCTAAAACAATGTTGAACTATAAGTCATCATCAAACTTGAAACAAAGTAATTGAACATGAGTTAAATGCAATGAAACTCCAGAGCATTCTAACTATGCTAACATGCATTATTCTATGAAGTTACACAATCTGTTTGTTCATCATTAGTGATATTTTGGAAGAGTTCCTTCTTTTGGAAGAGGTAGAACAATTCTGATTGTGTAATTGAGTGCAATTGTAAGCAAATAGACTGAAAGCAAATGAAAAACTAAGATATCATATCCATACCCTACTCGTCATTATGATGTCTTGGGCAAGCGTTTAAGAGCAAGAACAGAGATGATACTTAGTACAAACACACAACTAAATTATTCATTATCACGGTCATGTCTTGAACTTCTTAAGAATTTGTTGGAAGAGTTTCTTCTTGTGGAAGAGTGATTAGAACAAGTGTAACTGTGATAGTGAATCAGCAAAAACTTCAACTAAATCCTACAGTACCATAGCTATTCATCATTCATCATTATAATCTTTTGGAAGAGTGTCTTCTTGTGGAAGAGTTAGAATGAATATAACTACAGTAGCTAGTTAAAACAATTATAAATTCAACTCCTAATCCTACAATACTATAGTCATTCAACATTCATCATTATATTCTTTTGGAAGAGCATCTTCTTGTGGAAGAATTAGAATGAGTACGACTACAGTAGCTAATTAAAACAACTATTAATTCAAATGAAAAACGTAAAGGCAGCTAGGAAACTTATCTAATTTACGCAAAATAAATCCGTGCAAGAGGCAGGGGCCCTCTACCACCTGACGGAATTCAACTCCAAATTAAATCACGCTTCAGAACAACACGGTCTGCTCCATTAAAGATGAAATATTTTGAACATAACACTCTGCGTCTTCAGAAATGTAGCACAGAGTTTAAACAAAATCTAGCATCAAATCTAACATAAAATCTCTAACATAGCTCTCGGTCTCCCAAGCGTTTATAAAGCAAATGCACATAACAATAATTGCAATAATTCAGGAACACTGTCTTTCCTTATTGGAATCACGTTAGGACTCTTTGAAGTGGCTGCGTGAAGAGGAAAATACATCTGGACTGAGACGGTCGTAATAGAAGTCTTCCTTCCTAAATGTGTTCCCCACGTTCAAAACCATACCCAGAATTCGTTTCTTCCTCCATGATGAGCAACGAACCATGTAGACATGACGTGGATCATGCCCATATGTGGTTTTTCTCAAGAGGCCACCTGGAACATACTCAAACATGAAGGCAGCTGCAGAATCGCTGGTTAGCTACGAAATGTCTGCATTCTGTAGCTAGTTCCGGTCAAAATGCTTTACAATGGAAAAAATCACAAAACTTAGCAAGTCAGTCATGTAAATCATTCTAGAAGTAATTTTAACTATATTTATTGATCAATTGGATCTAAGATAGCAATGGAAAAGGGAAAATAAGGTAAAATGAAGTGAAGGAAAGCACAATTTTGAGGCTCAACAGGTAGATTGGAGAAGGGAAGCTTCTTCTTCCTTTTGTTTCTCAAGGGCTCTTTTGAGCCCCATGGTCCTTGTCCTCTTTCTCCTGGGCTGATCTTCGTCTTCGTTTTCATTGAACTCACCCATGAGTTCTTTAAATCTCACTTTTGCTTTAGAGGCCTCTTTTTTGTATTTGATGGCTCGTGTCTCATATACTTCCATATGGACACTCATTTATTTGTTTTGAATTTGCAAAAAGTGATTGAAGTTTCTAGCCCTCTCAAGATCTGTTCTCAAAGCATCAATTTGGTTTTATCTATTTATCAAGAGATTTTCTAGGATCCGGGCTTCATTGTCGCTATCATCACTTTGGATTTGAATGATGTCGAATTCCCTTTCCTTTTCATGACTGCTTTCTTCTTTCTCCTTTCCTTTGCTTTGGGTGGCTCTTTTAGTCTTCCTCCTCTTGGGAAATTCGACAATGGGCTTTTTGGGCAATTTTACCTTGCTTCAGAGGGCCCTAGTAACATTTGGAGTTACAACTCTAGGCACCCTTTTCCTTGATGTCTGAGGCTTGGCCACCTTTAGAGAAGAGAGCATGGCCCATTTCCTAGGAGAGGAAGCTAGCACATGCTCCATTGGCTCTTTACCCTTGCTACTTTTCTCATCATTCTTGCCACTGTATTGGATTTCTTCATGGATGCCTTGACTGTCCTTTTGCATTTCTTTTTTAGGGCTGTCATTCTTACTATGTTGCACCTTTTCATCATGCTGCTATTCTTTTTCATGATGCTGCTATTCATCATCATGTGGCTACCTCTGTTCATCATGCTGCACTTGTTCCTCATCATGCTACTCATCATCATGCTGCTCATCATCATGCTGCTCATCATCATGCTCCTCATCATCATCTTCCTCTTCATCATGCCCTTCTTCCCCTTGCTGCTCTACCTCATTGTGTTCTTCTTCCCCTTGCTGCCCTGTTTCATCATGATGCTTCTCATCATCATCTTCCTCCTCTTGCTCATGCTCTTCTCCCTTATCATGCTCTTTTTCTTGTTCAATGGGAAATTTGAGCTTCTTGGGAATGGGCTTGCTTGAAGAAGGCGAAGGATGGTGAGTGGAAGGTGAAGGAGATGTATGAAATGAAGGGACAGTGGCGAAATCTGGATGTGTAATGAAAGTATCCCAAGAGACTTCCTACTTCTGAAGTTGATGAAGAATGATAACCTTGATGAGGGAGTGATGGAAGAGGCAGGCTGTCTGCTGAGAAGGAGGATTTTTCTGAACAATGGAGGCCATTTTCTCAATACTTCTATGTAGGAAGAAAGGGAGATTTAACAATTTGGCCCTCGTGAAATGCATGAGCAATCGGATATGATAGGCATAGACTTAGGAGAATCTTCCCTCGCAAGTGAAGTATTTCATGATTATCTTCATGAGGGCAGCTTAACTAGTCAATAGATATGAGAAGGGAAAAATGGATGGACATGAATTTCTATGCTCAGGCTTCAGAAAAGTCTTGTATTGTTCTGAGTCCAGGTGGCTTTGTTTAAACCACTTCTCCCCGACATAAGGGATTTTGGTGGCCTTGGAAATGGACCTTGGAGAGAATTTGAATTCTAGGCCTGCCAGCTGAAAATGCTTCTCTTGAAATCTCAAAGCACAAGGATGTGTCAAAGGGGAATAGCTTTTCACTTCCTTCACCCTTTGACAAAAATCTAAACACCCAACCTCATGGAAGTTAAACAAGACTGATGGATGAGCATCTACCTCTTCAGTGGAAACGGGCTCAAACCTCCTGTGAAGGCCACTCCTACTGTCTTGCTTGGGAGGCATTTTTTTTTTAATGTTCTTTACAAAACCAAGCTGTCTCAACTGGCCCTTGGAATTTTTCTCAAGCACACACCTTTTCCTCCTTGTCAGTCACTATTTGACCAAGACAAGCTGCTCCAAATGTTTTGTGAAATAGTCCTCCAACACCAACTTTCTGCTCCTTATAAATCATTGTTTTGTCCTCTTTTATGCCAATCAACAAATTTTTTTCAAATGAAAAGCAAACAGTCAATTTGATTACTGTGCTTGGGAAAGGTAGTTGAAAAGAGGTATCTGTGGCTTTTTTGTTAGAACAGAGATCTCCTTGTGTTTTGACAGAAGCAAGATACCCTTCCCCAAAAAAAACTCTTCTTGTTATTCACTATTTCTGATACACAGGTAGACAAAAACACCCTCAAATTGATTTAAAAGATCTTCATAATATACTCTGTTTTATGGAACAAAGGAGGCAGCACTAGTTCTCACTGTTTTACCATTCAAAGAGGACACTTTTGAAGTGATAAAGTATTTCAAACTATGACCACTGTTTTTAAATTAGGCTCACTGTTCTCATCTTACAAACACTGTGTTTACCTTACAAGCACTGCTTTCACCTTATATTTTGCTGATAGAGGTTAGATTTGTTTTATCAATGTTAGGACACCTTCAGCAATTTGAAAACCTCTACCACTGTGTTTTCTATCTTTTCATTAGCATATGGTACATCACTTTGTTTGAAGGTAGTTTTAGGCCTTTTGAAACTAATATAAACACACCCTAGCCTCCTACTGTAACAATCTCTGTCAATACAACAACAATTGACCTTTATTTCCTACCAAGAACTCCACTTTTCAATCACTGTTTTAGTCTTGAATAACATGGCATCAATCACCCCTTTAGAAATTCGAATGCACCAAGGGGCAATAAAAAATACCTTGAGGATGGCTTGTGGCTTTTTCTTGATGAGTTGAGCAGGTTTCAAGACCTTTTGAAGGAATTTTGGTCATTCAAACAAGCGCGACATGCTCAAATGGAAGAGCACCGCGTAATGAAAAAGGTGTCGTGTCGACCTTTGGGCAGTGGTGACTGGCACTACAGGCGTGCCACGCCATAGTATAACCTCTGTGTATTTTCGCTTCTAAACGTGCCACGCACATTTCTAGGCACGCCGCGCAGGCTTAAAAGCCTGAAAAACTTGAATTTTTCTTGAAATCTTCTATTTCTTGCAGTGAGCAGCCTAGGGTAATGTTGCTCACGTTTTGAATTGCGCAATGTGATTTGGCAATGGTCAATCCACCCTTTTATAGTTGAAAAATCCAACAACCTTTTGAAATTTCTTTGTGAGGGTTTCGGAGGCCTTTTGAAAAGGCTTTTTGGTTTTAAACAAAACATGAAGCACTACTGTTGTCATTTATAATCTTTAAAACATCACAAAGCCACTATTTGACCAGGACTCTAAAAGGTGCTGTGGATGATATTTTTGAAGATCTTCATACATATGACCCTTTTCAAAGTGAAAAAGCCCTCTTAAAAGCCAAAATCTCTCTCAGTGTTTTTCTCATTAAGGCAATACCCTTTTCACTGTTTGCCTATTTCTATCCCTTTAAAGGAAAAAATCTGCTCAAAGACATATCAATGATTTGTGAGGCATTCTTTTCCAATATTGTAAGGAGATAAATCACCACTTTGAAACTTGTTTTGACAGTTTTCTGCTCCTGGTGTTTTGATGATGATCATGCCCACTGTGAAGTTGATTGAACTATCAGGTGCTCTTTGAGCCTTTCTTTTGATTGTGGGTGAAGAACCTCATTTGTACTCCCCAGATTTTTACCCATACCTGTTTATCCAAGAAAAAATGCCTTTAAAGAGCCTTGGGACTCATATGCAACAACAAGGTCATTTTCACATGTCCATAAAGAGGCTTTTGACTGTGATAGTAGCATGTTTTATTTTCTTTGAGTGCAGTCTGTGAATTTAAAACACTTGCCATATCCTTTTTCACACCTAGTGTCTCTGTGTTGTTTATTTGCAAAGTCTCCTTGAGAAAAACAAGGCTTAGGTCACCCTCTTGTCAATTTTGATGATTTTTTGAAAAAGATCTTCATGAACAGGAAGAGCAAACCTTTTTTAAATATCAACATCACTTTTTGGCCTATGTTTAACCCGGCTCTCAACTTATAAACCTTGAATGGATTTTTACTAATTTTAACTCTGTCTTTTAAAGGAAAACACTAGCTAGATTTCATGCCTGTTGATCAAGGAGAAAATATCTGGAAACTTTTAATGAAATTTCATACCTCAGCAGGGTTTTTTCATATGTCCACAAGAGGCTTTTATCTGTGACAACATCATGTTTCATTTCTTTGAATGTTGTTCTGAATTTGAAACATGGTGTCATATTCCTTTCTTCACGTTGATGAAACTATCCAGGCTTGGTTCACTTTAGCTTCAAATTACCTTTGAAGGAGATCTCTGATAGAAGGAAAACCAAACCTCTTGGATTATCATGGTACCACTACTTTCCCTCTGTTTTTAACACCATTTTTCTATCCATAAGCCTTCAGTTTCTTTCCCACTGCACTTAAAACCCTGCCTCTGTTCCTGGCCATCTGCTTATTAGATGAAGGAGGCCTTTATCACATTGCCAAACCCTCTGCTTGTAAAATGTAGGAGGTTTTCAACCAATGACCTAACCATATGCTCATGTATGGATGAGGTTTTCTCAGTCTTGCAACCTTCTTCTCATGTATGGAGTAGGTTTTCTCAACGATGCCATTTCATCAGCTTTCAAACAATGTTATCTTTCCTTTCACTACCTGTTCATTCTTAAGAAAATGAAAATGACAAATTGACAATAAGCCATGATGGGCATTTCTCTGAGCCATGTAATTCTGCTGTTTCAAATACCTGTGTGCCTCTTTAGACATCACAAGCAACTTGACTAGTATCTGCTATTTATAAATCACTAACCTTTGGACTGTGTTTGCAGGAGCTTATTTAAATAACTCTCAGTCCTGTAGCTGCATCCCAGGCTCAAAACCACATGAGAAGTAGATGTCTTCTCATGTTAATTTTAATAATGTCTTCTGGAACACTAGTACACTTCTGCTCTTGAAAAAGACATTGAAACACTGTAAATACACCTAATATCAGTTTGACCTATGGCATATGCATTGCTGAGAAATCAAGATTAGTTAGTGGCGCAACTTAAGAGTGTATTCAAATTTATTTACAGAATAGGAAGGTTATCTATGACTAGCTGATATTAGACAGAGGTTTTTTTGGCTTTAGGATAATTTTCCAAGGGATGATCACCTAAAGCACCACTACCTAACTTAGGGGAGACTTTTTGGATAGATTGACGCATCTAGCATTGCATTGGAGGAAGTATTGGCACAACTAGGGAGACAAATGTAGACCATCCAGCATAATTTTCAAGCTTGAAACTATCAACTACAGAGAAGAACTACACAACCACAGAAAGGGAAGCTCTCGCAATGGTCTACTCCCTCCAAAATTTTCACCACTACTTGCTTGGGGGCTTCTTCAAATTCTTTAAATACCACTCAACATTAAAGTATCTAGTAAACAAACCAGTGCTGGAAGGTAGAATCTGTAGTCGGCTATTATTATTCCAAGAATTCACATTTGAGGCTATAGTGAAGCCATGGAAGCTGAATGCGGGACCCTACCATTTATCAAGACTGGAATCAGGAGAGAATGATAGACCTATTGATGATTAGTTACCGGATGTGGATTTGTTTCACATGGAGGCTATCCCAGACTATTTGGAGAAAATAATGAACATTTTGGCTTCTGGAAAGTGTCTGAAGGAATACACGATAGACCAAAGGAAGCACTTACTTGCCAGGGTAGCAGACTACCAACTCATTGCATGCCATTTGTATAAAATGGGACTGGAATAGGTACTAAGGAGATTCATATTGGACCATGAGAGATCATAGATTCTATGGGAGTGTCACAATGGAGTTGAGGGAGGACATGTTGGGGGGGAATGTATTGCAAGGAAAATACCACAAGAAGGGTATGGTGGCCCACGGTGCACAAGGATGCTAAGGAATACGTAAGAAAATGTGATGTATGTCAGAGAACTAGAAAACCTTCACATAGGGATGAACTACCATTACAACCCATCAGAGCAGTACATGCATTTGAAAAATGGGTAGTTGACTTCATCAGACCCATAGCCCCGGTTGCACGCCATTCATAGGAACGATATATCATAACCGAAATAGAATATCTGACTAGGTAGGCCGAAGCAGCACCAGTAAGGACTGTATCGGTGATACAGTAGCAAGGTTCATTTTTGAGAAAATTATTACCATATTCGGCTGCCCAAGGAGTCTGAAAGGTGATCAAGGGGCACATTTCATCAATGCCACTGTCCAATCGTTACTGCAGAACTTTATGATACAACACCACAAAAGCAGGTTGTATCACCCGCAAGAAAATGGGACTGTAGAAGCATTCAATTTTTTTTAGAAAAGGGTATGAAAAAAGTATCTAGTGCAAACTGGGATGACTAGGATGAAAGGATTCTAGCTACATTATAGGCATACAGGACCACGATGAAGAGATTTCATAATCAGACACCATTCCAGCTAGTGTATGGAACAAAAGTGGTCATACCAGCAGATTTTATTGTTCCCATTATCTTTATTGCTACAAAAACACAGATGTCCTAAGAAGAGTCTATAACAAGGCATATCCAAGAGCTTCAAGAATTGGAGGAGTCAAGGTTCCTTGCCGATTTTCACCAATCGGTCCAGAAGTAACGCCAAAAGGCTTGGCATGGTCAACATATCAAGAACAAGGTATTTAAAATTGGTGGCAGAGTACTATTGTATGATAGAAAGTTCCAAAATTTTCTAGGGAAACTGCAAATGAACTGGTTGGGACCGTTTTATGTCACAAACATCTGGGATTTAGGATCTATTAAGCTCACACAGTTAGATGGTGTAATACTACCTGGTTGGGTGAAAGGCGCACACCTGAAACCATTCCACGAATGATCAACTTCTATTTTTATTTATAATAAACACTCGCACCAGAGATAAGTGTGTAGGTTAGGTAAGTCAATAAATCTCTCGCAACCGAGAGGAATTTGTAGGTTAGGTAAGTCAGTTTTCGCAAGTCTGTTAAAACATCAACCACTAAATAACATCTGTGTCACAAATATTCCACCACTACACTGTTGCAACATGGGGACCATACCACAACCATTTGTGTTCGGGGTAGTGTCGTGCGACTAAACTACGTCAACCATCATTCCATCATAATTATCCATCATTTAGGTGTCCGATGCTAGTGTCAATCAAAAACTCGGAAATATTTCACGTAATTAGAAACATTACTATGTCATAAAGTTTCCACATTAGGGCATAATAATTTTCCATCACGTCCATCCAATTTCCGAGGCCACCTTCAGCAGAGTCAAAGTCCACTTCATCCAAAGTAACCACCCGCACAATCATAGCCATGGACGGAACTTGAAAAATTAATTAGTTATCGAGTCACATCAACTCCCATCGTGCCAAAGCTCCTACTTAATCTGCATGGAGGAAGAAAAAACAACAGTGCCAAAAAACATAGAATTGGGAGAGATCGAAATTTCCAGAATGGTCAGTTACATCATACTAGCAGATCTCTAAAGTTGCACACCAACTGTAATAGTGGTATACCACAGAAGAAGCAGCATGACGAAGACAGGAGTGTCGGTGGTGGAGATAGAACTCGGTTAGAGAATTCTGAAATGAGAGCCACTTATAGGAAAGTTTGACAATGCAACGTTGATAGATACAGACTTTACCTATTCATTTCAATTTCCAACACTAAAGAGGAAGATTTATATAGAGAACTATGTTAAGGAAATTGAAAACGATGTAACTCCGGTCCATCCGGACTTCCAAGGAATTCAAAGATAAAAAATCTTCCATCTGAGGAGCCTACCAGTGTTCGGCACACAAGGAGTAGAAATGTAATGCACGAATTTGCTGATCAGTAGAATCCATAATGGGTCCCTATGGCTTAGCAAGGAGATAAAAACTCATGCAAAGGATATTCACCGTATCACTAGGATATCAGAAACGAGGAATGATGTAGCCATGACATTCCAAACCACATCTAAGATAGCAAACAAGGTTGGAGAGTAGGATTATTACAAGAAGTATGATACTAAAAGAGGAGGAAAATGGGCGAAGATAAAAATTATTAACTCGCCCAACGTCAAATTTGCATGGTATTTGGTTGCCGAAAAGACAATTAGACATTATTCAAAGGGAGATTGCACGCTGGATACTATCTCAGTTGTGGAGAATTGCGTGCAAGGAGAACAACTCAACTGGTGCGATTTCCTTCTGTAGGAACACTTTGAGGCATATGAAGTCAATTTCAAAAGGGCCACGGGATTTATCTACACATATTTTAGAATGGATTTGGACATGTGGAAGTGGTGTCCACCAGGGAGGATACCAGTCACCGAGGTGAATGAAGAACATCAATTAGTACTTAAGTATATGCCATGGAGAGTCTAGGGGGGCCCAATAGCAAGGAGATTAATGAAGAAGCATTTACAGAGTGGTACAGATAGTTAGTATACGTTATATGCGCTCAGGAAAGGATTCCCATGATGATGTTGGACGAGTATTCTGAACAAATATGATTTGGAGGTTCACATGGTCATACGTGGATTCTACCCCACTGTGTCATGGCAGAGACATTCCAAAAGAGACCACAAAAGTTCCAGCTAACAAAGGAGGCTTTCGATATGGAGGTCATGTCATGGTGAGGAGTAGTAGAGGAGATTCAGGACAATAAGCATATATATTCCTTCAATGCCATGGCCCCCCAATTGCTTCGAAGAGAGACACTGGTGGATGCAAATCAATGCATCTTGTAGATACAACTCCATCTAGTACTGCAAAAATTGGAAACAAGAGTGCAGGAATTCAATAGGGAAATGGTAAGTCTCAGAGGCATGAGTACTCCCTTTCCTTCATTCAGTGAATTTCAAGCTTTCAATAATGTATCGCCCATATTTATGACGCCGGTCCTCACCAAAATCCCCGCCACCACCCTCCATTCCCAATCTTAGCTGACAATTTTCCCCTTTCGCAAAAGAAAATCTCGCAAGCTACCCATCCGAGGCCCCAAAGGAAAAAGGGCTAGAATCATAAAGCCTTCCCAAGTTGTGAATTTAACAGACGAGGAACTGATAACAAAGATAAATATCAAAATCGCTATTACTAAAGAACTAGAGAAGAGTACCGAATCACCCTCGGCTCTACTGAAAAATAATCCTCCATCAACCCATGGCACTCCACCCTCCTTCGTGAACACGTCAAATTCATCTACACTTACCTCCCATAATTCCAAGGATCCTTCAGCCCACACCGCATCCACATCCGTAACCATTTTCGACACAATCCCAACAGGCATGGTGACTACGACTGATACTGAAGCAGAAGTTAACTCAGGTAATATCCAAGTAACTATAGTTAACCCAACTGTAGTAGAGCCGAGAATGTTCCTTAACCTACTTATTCATTGGACTTACCAATGGTTGAAGGTAAACTAAGAGAAACCCCATTCTCGGAGTTTAAACAATCCATCCAACCCGATTCTAAACCCAACTCCAAACCTGATAATGCCACCAAATCAACCAAATTCCCCACAAGTAAAATTTGAGCAATCGATTTCCAGCGACCAATCGACTAGGGAGAGACATCCAAGTCACAAGGCAATGAGCAACGAGGACCTTCGAGGATGGACACCAAGTCAATTATTCAATTTCATAAAGACAACAACATGACAGGTGGAATCCCTACACAACGATTTGATTCAAGAATATGAGCAACAACATCAACATGTACTGGTGCTTACTGAAGAGCGCAACCAGCTGCACAGGAAAGGGACACTCTCAGACAAAAAATCGATCAAATCATTATCAACTTCCAAGGATTATGGCAAAAATTCACAAGTGTAGTGGAGGCTGCCCCAACAGATATGTGGGCGTGCGATATTGTAGAACGCTCTCTCCATGTTCAAAAAACATGAAAAATCTTTAGCATTGCAAATGAAGAGCTCTAGTAGACTCTATCGACCAGGCCAACGCTGCCAGACCTAGAGACGATCTACATATATAAGATAGCTTAGAAAAAGGAGAAGATGAGTTAGTTAAAGGAGACACTGGGAAATGCAATCACTGAGGCCTATACATTGCTGGAACAAATCCACGAATTCTCAACTCACTAGCGATGAAATCTCAACCTATATCGGAGAAACTGCACCAAATAGAGATCAAGGGAACTGCCAACCATGATGACCGCAAGAAATTATATGATAAAGTTGATGCTTTACAGATGAAAATTCAAATTATTGAGGAAAAATTCACCAAAATCGAACAACTACTGTGCGACCTCAGGCCTCCGGTCAAATAGAAAGTAGAGTTGATTCAACAGCTGGTCTTAGACTCAGAACACCAATGCAGCTCAACATTTGCATACCTTCCACAACTGGTCGATGGCACCCATGTAGAAAAATTGGTGACCACTACATATACAGAAATGATGACTTTGCAGGAGGCTATTACTGATTTTAACAAGATCAATACATAAGCCATAAAGAAAGTTCCAGAGTTGGGGCCTTTGTTTGAGGAACAAGGAAAGGAAAGGAAATAATAGAGTAGGTACTACTGGGAAGAAAATAGTAGAACCAAACCAACAGGAGAGCATGGCAGAAGGCCACATGGAGACCACACCATCTTGGGATGAGTCAATAGCTTCTGGTTGGGGCCTGTTGGGGCCTTTGTTTTGGAAAAAAGGCAAAACCAATTTGCAGTTGCAGACTATAAGTTGCAGATGTGGTGAGTTGCAAAATGTCGTTGCGGGCTATAAAGAGCTATTGCGAGTTGCGGATGGTTGCTGGGCAGGTGGCAGAGTGAGGATAGGCAGTGACACAAGTGGCAAGAACATTTGGCAATTAACAAGAAGAAATACTCTGAGAAGTAGAACACAACATGAAACAGAATGAGGAATGGTGGAGCACAACAAGGCAGCCAAGTGGGAACGTAGGTAGGACTGCCAGTGCCGAGGGAAGATGGTAGATAAGGAATAAGGATAATGAAGGAGTGAGGGGCTTGGGTTGTGGGTTTTGTGAATATATCTCTCCGAAGACTTTGCTACTGAATGTAATATGTTGTAATGGACATTAATATAATAAAAATATGCTTATTGTGGTCATGATTTTTGTAATGAATGAATTCATTATTGTGCATGGTGTTCTATACGATTAATAAAAAAATTTCTGATAATTCTGTTTGAGCCATCTAACATGATTGATATCTTCTTTAACTGATGGTTAATGAGATTTTTTTATGCATAATCATAATATACTGATAGTGTATTGATAGTATATGATAGAGGATTAGCTTCACATTGATGATATGGTTCTGGTTCCCCCATCTTACTAAGGTCACAACACACCTCGGGTGAGACTCCTTGCTCTCCTTTAAGCAAGGTGAAAATGTCGGCATTGTCCTAGACTAGAGCAGGACCTTGTTGGCCTCTGAGCCCGAACCTAGGTCATTCCAAGAAGGAATTATTTCACCAATAGATTTCAAGGAAAAATCCATCTAGAGCAAAGACTGATCATCCCTCATTTCCTCTTACACTTAATAACGAACATGAGAAAAAAGGTGAGGGAAAGGAAGTTCCAGGATTTGGCTCATTATGGCCTCATAAAAATGATAGTGAGTGATGCTTCAAGCATATTAAACCTCCTGGTGTCTTGGTCCTCATTCATAGACATGGATATGAAAGCCTTCATAGCCACCCTAACTGGACAAACCTCTGCCTCTAGTCTTGGAGAGAGGGAAATAGAAGAAGATGAAGAGGGGGAGGTTGATGAGACAGAAGGGGAAGATGAGGAAGAAGAAGAAAAGATGGAGGTTGAAACAGAAAAAATAGAAATATTAGAACTAGAGAAAGGGAAAGAAAAAGAAAAAGAGGTAGATGAAATAGAAAAGGAAGAGACTGAGGAGAAGAGGGAAGAAAATATAGAGGAAATATTGAACCCTATGCTAGACACTGATACCTCTCCTCAACAAACTAGCATATCACCTCAGATTATAGAGAAATAAGTGGCTACTACCTTAGACACATTGAACAAACCAGTGAAAGAAAAGAGGAAGAGACAAACACCCATGTACTTCAGGACTATGAATATTCAAAGGGTAAGGTAGGGGAAACAACATACTCCAACTAAAAGCCCTATTACCATTTAGGAGTCACCCAAGAAGGATGATTAAATAAGGTTAGAAGAAGGAAAGGTTCAAGAGGTGAACTCACCTGTGAGGACCCCTGTGACCTACATAAGGAGACATTAATCAAGGTTGGAATCCCCTACACATCTACCAACCCTCACAAACCCTTAAAATAAATAAAATATGGAAAAACAAGAAAGAGAGTGTTTGCCACAAGCAAACTAAAGTTTTCTACAGGAAACTATGTCTTTGCTATAGGAAAATTTTGCAAGGCCAGAATCAGACAAGGAAGCCCTAGATGAGGGATAAAATACACCCAAGGTGGGCAAGAGGCCAAAGAAGTTGAGGAAAAATCACAAGACGAAGTGCAAGATGCCGAAGGGGAGGAAGAGAAAGAGAAAAAGGAGGAGACTTCCTCCCCAAAACCTGTCCCCAAAGACATATAAGCAGTGTCACACCCTAGCCAATAGCCAAATCTTAGTTCTCACTATAAATTTATTGAAGGGGGTAGATTTATTCCTCAAAATTTTGAAATCCCCTTATTTTATCAGTTAGAATAAGAAAGAGCACACACCCATCATTGGATGAAAATTGCTACAACAAAACGTGTGCATGACATAGGAATCGTGGAGGAAAATTTCATTGAGTTGGGAAGGGATTTTTTTGATGTTAGGCTCAAAGAATCCATGTTTAAAGAACAACTTCAAGAAGCCTAGGCAGAGAATGAAATATTGCAAATTCATCTTTAGCAAAAAGAAAAACAAATGGCCACCATGGTAGATTTGTGCATGGAGGCCATTCAACATAGATACCCATCAGACTCCTATGCAGTTTACCTCAAAGAAAAGTGGCTCCAATTTCAAATCAAGACACTAGCCTCTCATGGGTACTTAAATTTTCATAACTGCAGACAATTCATTAACTTTTGCAACCAGTCAAGCATGGAAGACAAGGCAAAGATGGTAGAATTATACATGCACAATCTTGTGTTGTTAGTCTTGAACATTTGGGACCCTAACCCTAGAATGGGATACATGCAGGTGATGGCGTTATCCTCTTGGATGATTAATGAGGAAGCAATAGCACAAGAAGTAAATAGGGTTATGAGGAGAGAAAATAGAGAGCCTATACACATTAGGGCAGAACTATTAAACCCTAGGGGAGTCATCAACAACCATCTCAAGATAGAAAAAGATGCCACACTTGCAGACAAGTACCTCAACACACAAGCACAACCCATTTCCCATTTTGATGATGTTTCCAGGTTGTTGGAATATTAATGTGTAAAGGATATTCAAAGGAGATGGAATGGTTTCCCATTCAGTATCAGAAACATGGAATACCACACCTGGGAGAGATAGAGGAGTGCTTTAGAAAGGGAACCACTATACAAAAGGGCTATGCAAGCAATGAAAATACAGTGGCTTGGCTTGAAGCTTAGTCTACCTTTGTTGCTGGGACTGGGTGATAGGAAATACTGAGATGAGGAAAACAGAAAATGGGAAGAGGTAGAAAATAATGTTGGGTTCAACCCCCCTGAAAGAATTCCTTCACTTCTTCCTTGGGAGGTCATAGGGGCAACTAAAGCACTGAAAGAGATGGAGAAGGAGGAATAATTTTCTTAGAGGATGAGCAACCATTTGGTAGGGGGGTGATGATGAGCTCCATCATTAGGTATTGGAGGGGTTAATTTTCACCTTTTTTAATATTCCTAAATTAGCATGCAACTAATTGGAATATTAATTTTTGATTTTTCTTCCTAGTTAGAGGAATAAGAGGGTAGGGATACCCATAAATATCATTAGTAGGAATAAACCACTCCAAATATGAATGGAGGACATCAAAAGAGCTGGATAAATCACCCCCATGTGTGAACAAGGGATGGAGCATGTGGACTGGGTCAACTTTGACCAAATCAACAACGCTGGTATGGAGGTAGTGGACATTCAATGAGGGGCAACACAGTTTTGGAGGGAGATCCTTTGCATGGAAGTAGTGGCTTTAATGAGTGGTGCCCAAGGTGAGGAAGCTCACCAAGCATATAAGTAAGGGGATGGTAGCCATAAAATCCATGTTTGGATTATTATTTGTTTATGGTCTGTTATGATTTGTGGCTCTCTTCAGCTATTTAGCTAAGATTGCAATGCTATTTAGCACAAGGGTGTTCTCGAGTAGGAATCCCACCTTCATCCTTAGGGAACTTCAAGTGCCTACTCAGGAGAATTTCTTGAGCATTATTTCCACATTCCAGCATTTGGCTGAGCTACAACTTTCTTCTACAACGCAGTTTCTGTTTAGATATGTGTTGAGTTGCAGGGTGCAACAGTGGAGGGTTTCTTTGGGCCATTTTTGAGCTTGTCATCAGTGGACGAAGCTTTCTTTCCATTAGGATATCACTAACGAATGTCCCTGTGCTTCATATTACATTTTTTCATCAGGCCAAGTCATCATCATCTGCTACAGTGCAATTTCAGTCCATGACTGCATATTTTCAGTGAGCAGTTGCAAGGGTGAGTTCAATGCTCCATTTGGAGTGTTTGTGTTTCAATGGAGGGATCAACCCTACACTTGAAGAGTCCATTGGAGGATTTCCTTTCAGTCTACATCAGATTCAACCACCTCCTTTGAGGTGCCCATTTGTAGAGTTTATTCAGCCCTAGGGATGCATTCTGACATTCTAATATTTTGTGTATTTCCAGAAGCCCTTCCTGGGTTGTTTAGGAAAAGTGAGTGGGAGCCTAGATCCCCAATTTTTAGCCTTGTTTGAGCATGTTTTATCAGATGCGTTTATATATATTTTCCAGTTCCAGTGTTATGCATTAAAAATGTGTTGTCTTGGCTTCAATATTTTGTGTAGTAGTGTATTACATGTTTTAGTGCTTTTTAGGCATTGAAGGCTTCTCTTTCCTAGCTGGAGGGGATTAATCCCCAAGATATTGTATTATTTATTGTTGTTATACATAATAACATGAATCTATCTTTGGCTCACATATGATGTATTGATATTTGCTGCTATTTTCCATCATTGTGTGCTATATTGTTGCTTTCCCTATTTGGGAATATTACAGTGGTATCAAAGCATAATCTTAGCTGAGCCTGTGAAGACATTGCATATATTTTATCAGAAGAAGAAGAAGCTTCTCACAAAAAGTAGAAGATCTACAGAAGAGATAAAGGAAAAACATGAGAAATGAAAGGAAAGGAGTTTTCAAAACTTCTCCAATCTATGCATGATATTAACAGAGAAATCAATGAAATGAGGAGGGAAAGACATAAAGATTCCTCTAGAATATTCGCACATGAAGAAATATCCAGTTCTTCATATCATGGGTGTGAGAATTCAGCCACACAATCAGATCCACAATGCTCTACTATGCCTACATTCATAGCAAGAGATATGGAGGAAGGAGATGCATCAAAGGAGGATACTCTTGGTGATTATTTGCAGAAGTATGAATCTCAATCTCAGAGTTTCAAAGATCATCTAAACTTCCAAGGGTTTTGCAAGGTCAAGGAGAATAGAATACCTAGCAATCACAATAGAAGTAAGAGGTGCAATCAACATGCTTTGGGTATATTCTTTCTACCTACTTTTGATGGGTCACTTAAATATAGAACTAAGGCTTGGGTGAAGGAGCTAGACACCTATTTGCAGCAACACCAAGTTTGAGAAGATGAAGCCATTATAGTAGCAGCGCTGCATCTTGAATGTAAGGCTTATGTCTGGTGGTTTTATGAAACTTCTTCCTTGAATCATGTAAATTTATCTACATATGCAAAGTTCACTAGGAGGTTAGTGAAAAGATTTGATCTAAAACATTCTGAAACATCCTTGGTTGAGCTAGCCAAGCCTAAGAAAACAAAAAATTTTCATGAGTTGGAAGGATCCATAAACCCAACTCCATTCCATAATGCTATTGAGGGGCTTAGAAACTTGCATAATACCTTACTAGAGGCAAGATCCCCAATTAAGGAATAACTCTTTTCTGAAAAGGAAGACATGGAGATCTCTTTTTCAAAAGAAGATCAAGATAAATATCCTCTTAATGATTATGAGGTAACCTCCATTAATGATGAAGGGGAAGAGAAGGAAAGAGGTAATAGTGCTGTCACATCAAGAGAAGATCTAGTACCTCATGGAGAGGGAGATGGAGAAATTGCTCCAATTAGAGGAGCCCTTGTATGTTTGCAAGGAGTTCCAAAGAATCTCACATGTGGAGATCAGGGCACAATCCATGAGCATCATGTGCCATCACTGATATATTGTGAGACCTTGCAGATGAAAGGAGAAGATAAGGAGGATGACCAAAATTAGGTGATTAGGAGCATACACCCCTATGTATTTTAGGAGGTTGATTCACAAAAGAGGAATACTGATTTGCGCTGTGAGAGCAGGGACCAAGCAATCCACTCATATATGTAGTCTGCTCTTGACATTGATGTCTCATTACATGGAGGCATTCCACCTTGGAGACCACCAGATCAGGGGTTGATGAGAGATGCCTCACATCAGGTGGCACCACTCATAGATCTCGGAGGAGTGAGAACCTTGGGAGGACTTGACATAACACAGAGAGACTTGGGTAGGCTCAAGGAGGAGGGAGGAATTCTCCCAATATCAGTATTATCCACTCTCACCAAACATCTTGTGTTGAGAGAAATTGTTTCAGGGATGGATGGCACCATCATGGTGCAAGGAGACCACTCCACGTCTTTGGAGAATCAGAAGATACTTCCCCATTGGGAGGAATTTTCCACATATGGTAAAGGTTGGTGGCCACTCATGCTTGCATTGGCCAAACTCCGAAATTTTTTGATAGGTGATAGCTTCCCATGGAAGGCTAGCCTCCAAAAACTTCCACCCTCAATAGAGCATGAGCAACTACACGTGGAGCAGTAGAGGCAATATTGCAGCATCCCAAGTATGACTTTGGAATGGGAGATGTCAAAGAGGAAGGCAACAACATGATAGGTGCTTTACATGATAAATCAGCAGCACCGTCATTATTGACTATTGACCCTTATTCGAGATCCCAGTTGTTGGTGGAATACTCCAAGGATCTATTTTCATGTAGAGTGCTTGATGGCCAGTTATCAGATGGAAGATATGCAGTGAGAGATGGGGTCATTTATTTTCAGAGTAGGATCTTCTTTACTAGAGCCTCTAATCTCAAGGAGAAACTACTACATGCAACATATGAGGGTTTGCTCTCCTACCCCACTATTTTTATAAGACCATACCATACTATCCTTGAGGGATTCATTTGGGAAGGATTCAAAGAGGAGATGCATGGATTGTTTAGAGGATGAGGAGAGACATAACTCTTTGGTAGAGTTATCACAGCCACTTCCTTTCTCATTGGGAGTGAGAGGAGGCCCATCTATGAGCCACCTTACTAGCTTGAACCAAGTACATGGTAAAGGTATTTATGTACATCATGATTCATTTACTATGTATTTGTATCTCCTTACCATTCATGTGCAGGCCATTGCTCCAAGAGGGGGCACTCTTTCTTATAGACTTCATGGTCTACTTGGGGCCATAAGAAGTATTGATGATGGCCACTCCCTAGGAGATGTTGAGGATATGATATCTTATTCAGGGTGTGCTCAATTTGCACCATACATCATACACCTTCTCCAAGCATGTGAGAAGATTGCGGCAGAAAGCAAGTGGTTTGGAAACCACTCATCATGCCATATTCTAATTCATTTAGGAGTCAAATTGCACTGATTTCACTTGAGGGACCATTTTCCTTCTCCGGTATTACACATGGAAGCTAGTATGACTATCATTATGATCCCATATGTTGATGATGTCTTTATCATTGTTGTGGGTATGATTGGAGATATGCCACATGGATTGGATGTTCCTATTAGAGATGAGATTCTCCACATTTCTTATGTTTCATACTTCAGGGAGAACAATGGACAACCCATGATTGTTACATTGGACCTCTTGTTTCCTTATGGGATGAGCCATTTGGGTAACTTGAGAATTTGGGAGATGCCTCTCATGAGCATGTGGGAGGAGTTTTTCTATGAATTACCATTCTGGAGAGTGACTCATTTTATATGGATGAGAGCTTGGAGATTGGAGCTCCATATGGGAATGAAGGTTCCCTACACTTTTCAGTTCAATCCTTGTATTTTCTTGGGGGAAAGTAACATTTGGGAGGGGAGGATTGTAATATTCCTAAATTAGCATGCAGCTAATTGGAATATTAATTTTTTATTTTTCTTCCTAGTTAGAGGAATAAGAGGGTAGGGAGACCCATAAATCTCCATAGTAGGAATAAAACCACTCCAAATGTGAATGGAGGACATCAAAAGAGATGGATAAAGCACCCCCATGTGTGAACAAGGGATGGAGCACGTGGACTGGGTCAACTTTGACCAAATCAACAACGCTGGTATGGAGGTAGTGGACATTCAATGAGGGACAACACAGTTTTGGAGGGAGATCCTTTGCATGGAAGTAGTGGCTTTAATGAGTGGGGCCCAAGGCGAGGAAGCTCACCAAGAATATAAGGAAGGGGATGGCAGCCATAGAAAGCATGTTTGGATTTGTTTATGGTATGTTATGACTTGTGGCTCTCTTCAACTATTTAGCTAAGATTGGAGTGTTGCTTAGCGCAAGGGTTTTCCAAAGCAGGAATCCCACCTTCATCCTTGGGGGATTTTGAGTGCCTACTCAGGAGAAGTTTTTGAGAATTATTTCCACATTCCAGAATTTTGCCAAGATACATCTTTCTTCTACAACACAGTTTCTGTTTAGATATGTGTTGAGTTGCAGTGTGGAACAGTGGAGGGTTTCTTTGGGCCATTTATGAGCTTTTGTTTAGTGAAGGAAGCTTTATTTCCATTAGGATATCATTAAGGAATGTCCTTGTGCTTCATATTACATTTTGGCATCAAGCCAAGTCATCATCATCCCCTACAACGCAGTTTCAATCCATGACTGTGTATTTTTAGTGAGCAGTTACATGGGTGAGTTTAGTGCTCCATTTGGAGTTTTTGTTTCAGTGGAGGGATAAAAACTACACTTGAATGGCCTATTGGGGGAGTTTATTTCAGTCTACATCAGATTCATCCACCTCCTTTCAGGTGCCTAGTTGCTGTAATGTTCCAAATCTGGAATTTTCTGCAACAAATAGAATACCTTAAGGTATTAAAAAGTTGGAGAGGAATATATATGTATGAAAAAATATGTATAAACAATTTTCCTTCAATATTATGTTCATCAACAACTTTATATAGTAATTTATATGCCAAATGGTGGGGAAAAACAACTATTTCAGCACTAAAACGCTTAATTCCAAGGATGTGCATAAAAATAAGCAGGGGGGATGGCTGGATATGATATATTAGGATAATAGGAGTCTACATACCTAATTTAAGCTCAAAAAAATTCTCCTAGCTATGCTAAACAGTTCCTCCATTCCCGACTAGGCTAGAAAACCATGATTTCCCATGACTTAATGTATGCTGAAATTTACTGAAGCTCAGGCAACATGATTTTATGAAGGCGTTAGTTGGAATAGGTAAATAAAATCATGAAATCAGTTGCACAACACTACTCATACAGTAGGAGAGAGAAAATTAAGACTTTTATGAGAAAATCCCTCTAAAAGAGGTGTTGCAACAATTGTATTTCACTGTAAAACCTTGACAACATTATTTTCTAAAGCATACAATAGTTGTAGGTTAAAAATAATATCTATGAAATATCAGTGTACAAATTATTAGTTATATATGAGATATATACACTATATTGTCCCTATTTTACATACCCCTTGGGGTTTTCAGCAAATCATGAAGCATGTGGAGTAGATCTGAAATATTATGCAGAAGATCTGTAGATTTCTGCAAAATTTCTGAAGTAAATACATATATGATAGATCAGATCTGGAAGGTACACGGATTGGTTTTCCAATCCATGGATCACCATAGTGAGGGAAGATTCCCAACACCGGAGATTTCTCTCCCAACAGATAGCTGAATCACCCTGCAACTTCTTCCTTGCAGATTGCGCAATTCAGGAAGGGTAACTACGTAGTAGGCTCTGAAATATGATATGGCCTAATTCCAAGATATGAAGCTATGCTCCAATAGGAGAGGCACTCTTCTAGGAGGTTAAAAGACACACTCCATGAGAAGAGACTTCCCAAAACAATCTAGATCTGAATAGATCTAGAGCTCCACTTTCTGCAGCTTACAAAAGAAATCAAACCCTCAACAAAATCTGCATTGTAGTTGGAAGTAGAAACTTGGCCAATTTCCGGATAGTGGATGAGAAATGCAAAACTCTTCCAAGAGCTACTCTATGGAAAGAGGTGGGATTCCCACCCGGGAAAACCTAGTGCTAAGCAACACTATTCTCAGGCTAAATAGCCTAGAGAATTCGAATTAGTCTAAGGAGACTAATTTATGAATATATTGAACACCCTATTCTTGTTGTCTCCTCTTTCTTTTATAGGATGAAAGTCTTGCAAAACCCTAAACCATCTCAAAGGTTTAGCTCCTTTGACATGTGCATCCTTCTTCTAGATCTGCGCTGAGTATTTAGGAGGTACATTGCACTTAGGCAGCACTGTAGATAAGGTCTTGTTGACCTAGTCAATTGTCACAAACCTTTTTCACACATAAGGGGTTTTATCAAAGCAACCCTGATTTAGCCTTGTTCACATTGGGCATTGATTTATTACATAGTTTTTAGGAGTTTGTTGATCCTCGCTTACAATCTTATTCATGAACATGAAAAAAAAAATGAAATTGATTATTCCTATTAGCTTGGGCTAATTAGGAATATTACAGTCCTCCCCCTTCAAAATGTTGCTTGTCCTCAAGCAACTGCAAGGTAGAGAAAAACTCCTCCTTTCCTCTTCTTTTGGCCTCATCAATGGATCCCACCATGGATGAAAATGATATGCAATGAATCTTTCCTCCAATGATTCCCTCCAAGTGCAAGATAGAAAAGTGTACATCATAAGAAATGGAAGGTACAAGTGGTGATTTCTTTGTTGCTCAATGGCCTCCTCAAGGTAGGAGTGATGATGAACATGGGGAATATTATTCCCAGTGAGTGACTTCCATACCCATGCTATCATCCAAACGAAGTGAGCCAATCTAGTTAGCTCAAAAAGATCCTCAACCCCTAGTTCAGACAATGTGTTGGGGCTACATGGAGAGATTGGATCCTCCCACCCAAGTGGTTTCTCTCTCCATTTATGATAATTATGGGGCTGTTTCTGCTCTTGGGCTGAAGTATTATGACCTTCAAGAGTGGCGCAGGCTACCCCACCAAACAAATGAACCATGAGGTGCCTCCTCCAAAAACTCAAGTTCTCCAAATGGCTTCTCCCACATGAAGGAAAGAGATGTAGTTTGACAATCATGGATTGCCCATTTCTTATCCTGAAACATGCATCATGCAAAGTAGGGAAAATTATACTCCCAATGGGCATCTTCAACTCATAGCCCACTCTCCAAACAAAGCTTCCCATGAGAATAAACATATCAATGATACATGGAAGCAGAATACAATGAAAGCAAGTTGCCAAATGACAACCGGAGAGTGAACCATAGTTCCTCTGATGGAACCAGTGCAGTGCATCCTTGGCCTACATCAAATCAAATAAGAAAAAGTGCTCTTCCAGCAACTTGTTTGCTACCACAATCATATTACAAAATATAAACATAAAGGTACAAAGTGGTGTCAATGGTGCACACCAAAAGTCATGTGGCTTCCCCCACAAACCACCAATGAGATAGCCAATCTCAGTGCTACAAAAGGCTGCAAGTACATCATTATACAATATTCAAGAAAGAACAAATCTTCTTGATACATCATGCTGCTCAAACAAGGAAGAGAAGTACAATACAAAATGTGAAATTATACCTCCTCCATCATGCACTTGAGATCTTGAGCTGAAATGGCTCAACTGGAATTTCTCCCTCACCTCCAATCAGTAGGGAAGTGGCTGCGACCTCCTCTTCATTACCATCTGGGCTATGCATCTCTCCATATGCTGAAATATGTCATGTCGGCTTCCCTCCCAAGTGAACTCCTCCATGAAATGGAAATATGCATCAAGGTGCATAGAAGAGAAGTCCTCATGTGTTGCATGTAGTAGCTTCTCCTTGAGACTAGAAGATCTAGTCAAGAAGATCCTGCCATAGGAATAGATGACCACATCATCCACCATGTATCTATCATCTCCATCTGGGTCATCAAGAATCATGCATGCACCAAGATCCTTGGAGTACTCTACCAAGAGTTGAGACCTCCAATAGGGATCAATCCTCCCAAGAGACAGCGCTAGTGATCTAGCATATGAAGTTCTCCTCATGCTGCTGCCTGCTACTTTGACATCCCCCATGCCAAATCCATCCTCCAAACTCATCACCTCCTTGGAATCCAATAATGGTGAGCCAAGAGGCAAGATGTATCTCACCAAATCTAAATCTGGTGGCCTCCCAGGTGGAATGCCTCCATGTAATGAGACATCAAAATCTGAAGTGGACTGCATGTATGGGTGGAGTGATATTCCCCTCTCTTCTCTACGCAGTGCAGTCTTCTTCCTTTGTGCATAAACTTTCTGAAATAGATAAGAGTGAATTCTCATCAACCCCTCATGTTGATCCTTCTGCTCTTCTTCTTCTTCTAATGGTACAACGCTGGTATTCCTTCTCTTCTCATCCTCTTCATCAATATGTAAGAATGCCTCATCATTAATGAGAGACCCTAGATCTTGGTAATCTCTTGAAGGAAGTACCTCCATGTCATAAAAAGTGGAAGAGGGCCCTTTATAAGATGGGGATCTTGCCCTTAGCAAACCATCATACATGTTCTTATCCCCTTTAGAAATAAGGAGTGGAGTTGGTTGCATGGTCTCCTCCAATGCATGCAAACTGTTTGATGTTTTGATACATGATGGTTCACATTGATTTTCATCAAATTTATTCATCAATCCCTCAGTGAATTCATCATATTCTTTCACATTTTGATGATAACAAGAAATAGAATTTTGAAACCACCCATCATGAGCCATACCTTTGAGTTGCAGCGTTGCTACTCCAATGGCCTCATCTTCTTCCTCCATTCTCCTTGCAGTGAATGTGGGCAGTGTACTGCGCTGTGGATATACATGTGTAGCTGAATGATCCCACACATTGTAATGAATTTTGGGGATTTTAATATCATAGGGATCTGCATGACCTCCCTTCTCCATTCCCCTGATTTCTTCTTTTAGTACATGAAGAGTTTTTGAAAACTCTTCTCTCAGCAGTCTTCTAGAAAAGGGGTTTAGGCCCTTCTCCTCTGTGTCTTCAGTGTAACCAGAATTATCCATCATATTTGTCTTGATTCTTCTCTTTATACTCTGAAATATTGATCTCACAGGCTGTGCCAGAGATCATGCTTTGATACCACTGTAATGTTCCAAATCTGGAATTTTCTGCAACAAATAGAATACCTTAAGGTATTAAAAAGTTGGAGATGCAGATATGTGTCTGATAAAATATTTCTAACCACTTTTCCTTCAATATTATGTGCATAAGAAACTTTATACAATAATTTATATGCCAAAAGGTGGGGAAAAACAGCTATTTCAGCCCTAAAACGCTTAATTCCACGGATGTGCATAAAAATAAGAAGGGGGGATGGCTGGATATAATATATTAGGATAAGAGGAGTCTACATACCGAATTTCAGCTCAAAAAAATTATCCTAGCTATGTTAAACAGTTCCTCCATTCTCGACTAGGCTAGAAAACCCTGATTTCCCATGACTTAATGTATGCCGAAATTTACTGAAGCTCAGGAAGCGTGATTTTATGAAGGTGTTAGTTGGAATAGGTTAATAACATCATGAAATAAGTTACAAAACACTACTAATATAGTAGGAGAGAGAAAATGAAGACTTTTATGAGAAAATCCCTCTAAAAGAGGTGTTGCAACAATTGTATTTCACTGTAAAACCTTGACAGCGTTATTTTCTGAAGCATAAAATAGTTTTAGGTTAAAAATCAGATCTAGGACAGATCAGTGTACAAATTATTAGATCTATATGAGATCTATACACTAGATTGTCCCTATTTTACACACCCCTTGGGGTTTTTAGCAAATCATGAAGCATGTGGAGTAGATCTGAAATCTTATGCAGCAGATCTAAATATTTCTACAGAATTTATGAATTAAATACATATATGAAAATATCATATCTGGAAGGTACATGGATTTGTTGGCCAATCCATGGATCACCACAGTGAGGGATGATTCGCAACACCGGAGATCTCTCTCCCAAGAGATAGCTGAATCACCCTGCAACTTCTTCCTTGCAAATTGCGCAGTTCAGGAAGGGTAACTATGTAGTAGGCTCTAGATTATGATATGGCCTGATTCCAAGATCTAAAATTATGCTCCAACAGGAGAGGCACTCTTCCAGGAGGTTAAAATACACACTCCATGAGAAGAGACTCCCCAAAACAATCTAGATCTGAATAGATCTAGAGCTCCACTTGCTGCAGCTTACAAAAGCAATCAAACCCTCAACAGGATCTGAATTTTAGTTGGAAGTAGAATCTTGGCCAATTTATGGATAGTGGATGAGAAATTCAAAACTCTTCCAAGAGCTACTCTATGGAAAGAGGTGGGATTCCCGCCCGGGAACACCCAATGCTAAGTAGCACTATTCTCAGGCTAAACAGCCTAGAGAATTTGAAGTAGTCTAAGTAGACTAATTTATGAATATATTGAACAACCTCTTCTTGCTGCTCTCCTCTTTCTTTTATAGGATGAAAGTCTTGCAAAACCCTAAACCATCTCAAAGGTTTAGCTCCTTTCACATGTGCATCCTCCTTCTAGATCTGCGCTGAGTATTTAGGAGATACATTGCACTTAGACAACACTGTAGATAAGGTCTTGTTGACCTAGTCAATTGTCACAAACCTTTTTCACACATAAGGGGTTTTATCAAAGCAGCTCTGATTTAGCCTTGTTCACATTGGGCATTGATTTATTACATAGTTTTTAGGAGTTTATTGATCCTCCCTTGCAATATTATTCATGAACATGAAAATAAAAATGAAATTGAATATTCCTATTGGCTTGGGCTAATTAGGAATATTACAGTTGAAAATTTTATTTAGCCCTAAGGCTACATTCTGGCATTCTGATATTTTGTGTATTTATGGAAAGACTTCTTGGGTTGTTTAGGAAAAGTGTGTGGGAGCCTAGATCCCCAATTTTGAGCCTTGTTTGAGCATGTATTATCAGATGCATTTATATATATTTTCCAATTGCAATGTTATGCATTAAAACCGCACTGTGTTGGCTTCAGTATTTTGTGTAGCAGTGTATTACATGTTTTAGTGCTTTTTAGGCATTGGAGGCTTCTCTTGCCTAGGTTTAGGGACTTGATCCCCAAGATCTTGTACTATTTATTTTTGTTATACCTAATACCATGGATCTATATTTGGATCACATATGATGTATTGATATTTGCTGCTATTTTCCATCATTGTGTGATATATTGCTGCTTTCCCTATTTGGGAATATTACACCTTTTTAGCCTTATTTTTTCTCTTTCTCACATTTAATTATATTATGGTCATGTGTTGCTAGTGTAGATGTCAATTAAGGCTTGTCATACTTCGAATGCCTAATATGGTTTAAATGTAGGATAATCACAAAGATATTCCACTTTTGTTGAATATTTTGTGATTAAATCTTGGAGTAGACAGCAAGGAGAGATTTAGGAGGGTTTTTCACCTCCTTAACTCCCAAAGGCAGCCAAGGGATCCTCAAGATTCCCTCCAACAACTTGAAATAAAAGGCAGCCAATAAAGTGGGAGATCAAGTGCACCAAAGCTCCACCTCTGTTGCACTCAAAGGGGACACATCACCTACTTTTTAGGGAGATATTCATAGCTACCCTTTAGGTTAAATATAGAATAGAAAGAGCCCATTAAGATTCTAACTTTGAAGGAAGCTAATAGACTCTTAGCTCTTGTAATAGGTTTTTGATAATTTTATGATTATGTAATGAGAATACTTTCTGCAATAAGATGACTATTCAGGTTATCCTTCACTGATTTAGTTTAGAGGGCTAGGCTTGTGGGTTAGGGCCGAATCCATTGGCCTTAGTCTCTCTCTTGTGTATTCATATTTATCTTTATGCCATTATATCTAGTTTTCTTTATGATTTTTAGCTAGCTTGTTTACATTTAAATTTATTGTTTTTAGTTTGCTTCATTTTATCTTTGTTTTAGCTAGGCTTGCATAGATCTTGGTATAGTAGCATATAAAATAAGAAAGCTATGTGTCAAAGCCTCCCACTCTCATCTCTTCCATTGGAGCTTGAGGAGGGAAGATCTTCAGCACAGGCCCAAAGTTTCTCTCTATTTTATGATTTATTGGAAAGAATAGATAGGTTGTTGTAGTGCCATGAACATGCTGAGAATATTGAGTTAGGTTTCTGGTTGAATGCTTAAGTGTATTTTCTTGTCAAATTCAACTAATATTTTCCATCTTTGTCATCATAGATCTGCCAATGTTTGTTGCATGAACGGGTAGTTTGCTTGCAGGTTCAAGTAACACAGTAGAGGAGAACTTCACCAACACCCCCAACTTCATTTCTCACCTTTCATCAGCCTTCTTTCAACCAAATCGCCTTCAGCCCTGCTTTTGAGATTTTCACCTTCACACCATGAGAAACCCTAGAAGCTGAAGACGGGATTTGCAAGAGGTTATGATATTTTCCAAGGGGTTGGCCACCTTCCATCCATCCAAGTACACCTTCATTCCACCTCCCCTACATTTTTATCGATCATTTTTGGCCTCTAATTTCCCTCGGTCTATTTCCTGTAGAAATTTAGGACTTTCCTGTAGCACTACAGGATACCTATAGCAGAACCTATAGTATCACCATTTAGCCTCACCTTCAGCCCACAAACCATCATCAACCTCATCTAGACCTGCCATAACCATCAAGACACCTTCACCCCTACATCCATGAGTCCAAGACCTTCCTAATCCACCTTAGCACCTTCTCCTTTGGCTGTAGAACAAAGTATTTACAAACATAGTTAGGTCATGACTATATGCACGATTAAATTAATGATAGTTAAAGCATGAAGTAGTTGGAGTTTGTTTAGCCATTTGGCCCAACAATGTGGGATTATATTAGTCTTCTTTCTGCAACTTCAATTCAACACTTTACTTCATGAATGTTGACTAGTTTTTTTCAATTTCTTTCCATAGCCTAAATTGTATATTAATTTCTTTGCATAATAGCTAGATGTATCTTCTTGCTTTAGAATATTCCTTTGATTATTGATAGGGTAATGATTTTGACTCTCTTATAGTTGTAGGTCTAATTCCGAAGTGTAACATATTTCACTCAGAAACCCTAGAAAATGCACCCTTTTGTAGGACTCAGAAGAGGATGACATGATTAGAATGCATCTGTTGCGTATATAGCACTATCACCTCCAAGTTTATACAAACCCCAGGTTGATAAAGTAAAGTAGAGTAACCTCTGGGAGTTGTAGCACACTTGGTGCAATACCAGGGCTCACCATAGATGAAATTATAGACACCAAACACTCAACACCATATAGATGAAATAAAAAAACAATTAGGCATAAAGTACACGATATAATCAAACTCATACCTTAATGTATTTCAGGGGAGGCTATCTTGTCAGCATAGTCAACCTAGATTATCATAATATAGGTTCTTAACACATCAACTCAAACGTAAATAAGGTCATGATATCCATAACAGTTTCTACCTAACATGTCCACATCATAAGCTCATAAACAATTGTCGTTCATGCATAACACTCACACATGAATAGTTAGTCCATATTAGCACAACACACTATCATAATTAGGTCGAATCATACTTGAATGTCATAACCCTAATCATCTTCCTAGGCCAATCCAATTTAGCATGATACATATAACATCAAGATATTATTTATAACCCTAATCATCAAGTTAAATAACATATAACAACAATAAGTTAACATATAACATGCTTATTAACAACATATAGCATAATCATCAAGCTAACTACAAGTTACCATATAACATATTCATCAACAACATATAACATAGTCATCAAGTTAATACCATGCTTGACTAACCAATGCATGTACATATTATCACACTAGTTAACTAACGTCTATCATGTATGTAACCATAAAATTAATAGAATGAAGGCATACACATAACCGTAATGCATATGACTACACTGATCAACTAGCATTTATCACATATATAACCATAATAATAGAACGACAAACATATAAGTAACCTCGATGCTTAAAGCAACCATGAATCACATACCTGCATGCCAAGCATACAAAATTGTATGACGGTTTGCTCTTAACCCAAAGCCCATTGTTGCAACGTCACTCTAATGATCTGCATCCCCTTCTCTATATTAGCCAACACATTAGCATCATAACATACCAATATCATCATGATGACCTAATTTCATACAATGACCTTATGCACAACAACCTCAACCATACCAATGGAAACTTGACCACATGCACCCACCTGACATGTATAACCAAACATGAACAACCAATGCATTTTCAACATATAGCATTACGCAAGCAAGCATATATGGAAAATACACAAGCATGACGAATATGTAACCTAACATAAATAGGCAATGCATGTACAACATGTAGCAACATGTAAGCAAGCATTCACAGACAATACATAAGCATGAAAAACACATAAATAATCATACAATCATGGAAACATGTTGAAAACAACACCATCAACCCTTCCATGGTGACACCACTACCACCATGGCCAACACAACATAGATGCAACAAGCACATACACCCTAGGTATGAGAAACACATATGCAACCAATAGAAAAGCATGACCAATACATCGCCCATCCAGTCCAAAGGTTGAACCATGATTTGATACCACTCTGTAACACCCCCTTCCCACATCTACCAAAGCAACCAACCAGTTGGCGTAAATATGCGACGAGAGCTTATTATAATTAGATTCAACCTCCTTGATGAAAATAAGGAAGTGGAATTGATGGAAACATAACATACATACCTTGTACAACAACAACAACACCCCCAGGAGGTAACCCAACCAGTCAAACCTCTTACCCTTGGGTCACACTAATATTTTTACCTCTTTGAGCCATATCCGCAGAAATAGGCTTGCATGCCTGCATCCAGGAGGCTATATCCATAGGCATAAGACTGAATGCCAGTGGCCAAGGCCCCAAATACTCAGTTTTATGCCCGTGTCTTAAGGATTTGAGCCACCTTTTCAGGCTCAGAACCCAGTTCTCTACCCAGAACATTGTGAAAGGTTCAAATATTATAAATAAAAATAGGACAATGATACAAGAGCAAACACATCAATAAGAACTCATCTGGACCTCTCCTAGCCATGACATGCATTTTTTCAAACATGTCACAAACATGAAAGCTATAGGTATAAACAACATAACATAGAAAATGGGTCTCATACTTATCTGAGAATCACTAAGAATCATTGCTCTAGTACATCCTTAAGTGCAATACAATCTATTTGACCATAGATACATTGTGTATTCATTTACACGTAAAAACATAGAGAGAGCCATATATCATCACTATCAACATACATGTTTATAAGTAGCATAATAATGACAGAAATACAATGAATACTACCACGATAAAATCCAAATAATAGCCAACACATTTATACATAAAAAACCAAAGGAATGAAATTCAAATTTATGGATATAAAAACCAACCAAATATGGGACTTCCACGTTCCACCCAACCATAGATTGGTTGAGCTAAATATCTCTTCACCCAATCACCCCCATGCCATATTCCAATAATAAATGTGGGAATAATAACCAAACAAGCATGAACTCTATCGGGGTTCTCCGCCTACACTGTGAGGAATTTGAGTGCCTCCAGGTCTCTCAGGCTTTACCATAATCCACAGTCTAAATCAGGGATCACTAGGCCCTACATCGAAACCCACTCTTTGTAATATTCCCAATTAGCGATAAGCTAGCTGGAATATTACATTTTTTTTTCTTCCTAGTTAGAAGAATAAGAGGGTACGGAGACCCATAAATATCCTTAGTAGGAATAAAATCACTGCTAATGTGAATGGAGATCATTTTAGTGGCTTGAGAGCACCCTTGTGTGTGAAAAGGGGATGGAGCATGTAGACTGGGTCAACTTTGACTAAATCAACAATGTTGGTATGGAAGGAGTGGCATTCATTGAGGGACAACACAGTTTTGGAGGGAGACTCCATGCATGGAAGTAGTGGCTTTAATGAGTGGGGCCCAAGGTGAGGAAGCTCACCAAGCATATAAGGAATGGGATGGCAGCCATAAGAGGCATGTTTTTTATTATTATTTTGATATGGTCTATATGACTTGTTGCTCTCTTCAACTGTTTAGTAGAGATTGCAGTGCTGTTTAGAAAAAGGGTGTTCCTGAGTGGGAATCCCACCTTCATCCTCAGGGGACTTCAAGTTCTCACTCAGGAGAAGTATTTGCACTATATTTCCACATTTCAGCATCAGGCCAAGCTCCATCTTTCTTCTACAACGAACTTTCTACAGAGGGTTGTGCTGTGTTGCAGGGTGCAGAAGTGAAGAGTACATTTGGGTCACTTCAGAGCTTATTTTCAGTGGAGGAAGGTTTCCTTACATTGGGAGGCTATTAAAGAAGGCCCTTGAGCTTATTTGTAGCATTTGTACAAAATGTCGAAAGGGTGCTATAATGTAGTCATAGTGAACATAGTTGCAATAGGAGGTCATACAATAATACAAAATGGCTGATACATGCCTAAAAGATGCTAGACATAAATATCAAGTCTCTATAACATCCTCCAAAAAGAACCCAAGAGGGTTTCCAGAAAATACACCAAAATACAAGAGGTGAACCCAAGCACTTGGGCTGAAGATTCACTGCAAATAAGTAGCTGGAAAGATGTGGCTGATCTGATGTAGCATAGAATGAAGCCTCCTCCCAATATACTCTCTACGTGAAAGGTTGATCCCTTCACTGGAAAACCATCTCCCCAAATGGTGTACTGAAACCACCCCTGCAACTCCTCCCTAAAATAATGCAGTCCAAGACTGAAAATGTGTTGTAGGGGCATCTCATATTTGAGAGGGTTTGATCATGGGAGGCTTTTTTGTTTATGTTGTATGATTTGTGCCCCACTATATTACACTTCTTGCTTCTGTTATGATTAATAAAATGGCTCCATATTGGTTTCTCATGTTTATGCATTGATCTTCACTGCTACTTTCCATTTTTATGTCTTATATTATTGATTTCCCATTTGGGAATGTTACAGTGGTATCAGAGCATAATCTTGGCTCATCCTATGCATCTTAAGCCAATATTTCATCAGAAGAAGGAGATCCTCTCACAGATAGAGAGAAGAGGTATCTAGGAAGAAACTGAAGTATGATTATATAAATGATAAAGAAGACAAGGGAAAAACTCCCTCATCAGGAGAAGATGAGGAGAAGGAGTTTCCTAAGCTTCTTCTTCGAAATATGCAAGACATTGCAAGAGAAATAAATGATATGAGCATGGATAGACACAAATAATCCCCTAAATGGTTTCTAAATGGAGAAGGCTCCGACATTTCTCATCACTGGAGTGATCAACCAGTGAAGGAGCATGTTTCCCACGCTCTACAATGCCTACATTTTTAGTGGTGGGAAATGGAGGGTTTCAAGAACAAAAAACTCTTGAAGACTATTTTCTTGAGTATGAGTCTCAATCTCAGAGATTCAAGTACCATTTGATCTTTCAAGATTTATGTCAAATCAAGGACAATAGGAGACCCCGACATCACAATAGAGGTGGAGGAGTTATATAGAATCACGATCTTCCCCAGAATATGGGCAGATTTTTCTTACCCACTTTTGATGGGTCATCAAAATGCACTGCAAAATCATGGGCAGAGAAGCTAGACATCTAATTCTAGCTGAACCAAGTACCAGAGATGGAGGCCATCAAAATAGTAGCACTGTACCTTGAGGGTGAAGCACATGATTGGTGGTTTCATGGAATTTCTTCATTGGGTCATGCCAATGTGACTGCATATTCAAAGTTCACAAGGAGGTTGGTGGAGATCTTTGATTGAAGAGACCCAAAGGCAACTTTCTTTGGGCTAGCTAAGCTCAAAAAATCAGGTATTCCATAAACTTATATTTTTGAATTTCTAAAACTTTCTGTTACGGTTCTTGATTTATCTACAGCAAGGAGGGTTTATATTTTTATTGATGGGCTAACAGAACCTCTACGTGGGTTGGTTAAAAATTTCAAACCCACTACCCTTAAAGATGCCATTGAAAGGGCTAGAGATGTACAAGATGCATTACCAAGAGAAAAGGAAACATTTCAGCAAAATCCCACTTTCCCATCAAAGTGGGAAGATGAGAAATCTCATCCTTCAAATGAGGGCCAAAACAAAGTACCTCTTAGTGATGATGTCCGAAGAGACTTGAGGAGAAGTAAGCTTTGCTTCACATGCCAAGAATCATGGGTACCCGGACATAGATGTGCAGCAGGGAAAGACCACTATAGAGATGTATTTTCTGATGATGAGGAGGAAGAAGAAGAGGAACGATAAGGAGGTCACAACTTTGGGATAGTAGGAGAGGATCCACCACCACCTGGAGGTGGGAATGGAGAATTTGCTCCAATTGGAGGGGCCCTTGCATCATTAAGAGGAGTACCCAAGTACTTGACCTTGAGGTTTAGAGGTTCCATTCAGGATCAGAGGGTTTTAGTTTTGATTGACAGTGGGGCTACCCACAAATTTTTTGATGCCCAAATAGTGCAAAGGAGGGAAATACCCACTGATGATTTTGAGGGATTTTTAGTTTTGGTCCCAGGAGCTAGAACTATGCAGTGCATGCATTATGTTCCATCTTTATCTATCACCATGGGGACATATACATTGACTGATCACTTCGTTGTGGTTGACATACCTGACACCAATGTGATATTGGTTGTGCAGTGGTTGATTACTTTAGGGAAGGTCACCACAGATTGGGAGACTTTGTATATGGAGTGGGTGGAAAGAAAAAGTGGAAAACATCAGATGATTAGGGGCATGCACACATATCCCTCACAGACAGCTTCCACAAAGAAAACAAAGATGGATTTTTGCAGTGGAAGCAAGTACCTAATAGTCCCATCAGTTATGCAGATGACTTTGGCCCATGGGACATTATTGTTTAGTGGAATTCACTGGGAGGCAACCTGATCAGGAGTTGGTGAGAAATGTATCACAATGTATTTCACCACTCATAGATCCAAGAGGATGGGAACATTGGGAAGTTATGAAACAACACAGAGTGCCTTGGGTAGGCTCAAGGAGGAGGGAGACATTCTCCCAATATCATCATTACCCACTCTCACCCCACATCTTGCACGGAGAGAGGATGCTAAAGGGATGGAGGATGGAAGTATCATGGTGCAAGGAGACTACTCCTTGAATTTGGAGGCTCAGAAGATATTCTCGCTTGGGGAGAAATCTTCCACACATGGTAGAGGATGGTGGTCATTCATGCATGCATTGGCCAGACTTAGGAATTTTTGGATGGGTTATAGCTTCCCATGGAAGACTAAGCTCCAAAAGCTTCAACCTTTACTTGAGCATGAGCAACTATAGGAGGAGCAATAGAGGAAGGATAACAACATCCCGGTATGTGAATTTGTCATGGGAGATGTCAAACAAGGGGGCAGCCACATGATAGATGTTATACATGATAGATCATCAACGTTGTTACTATGGAGGATAGATCCTTATTGGAGATCCCAACAGTTGGTGGATTATTCCAAGGATCTTTTTACATGCATGATACTTGATGACTAGCTATTAGATGAGGGATATTTAGTAAGAGATGGGGCCATCTAATATCAGAGTAGGATCTCCTTATCTAGAGAATCCAAGCTCAAGGAGAAGTTTCTACAAGTAGCACATGAGGATTTTCTCTTCAACCACACTTATTCCATGAGAGAATACCATACCATCATGGGGGGATTTACTTGGGAAGGCTTTGAAGATGATATATATTAGCATTTTAGGAGATGCATGGATCATGTGGAGATGGAGGAGAGACATGACTCTTTGATGGAGTTATCACTCCATTAGTGTGATCAAAGTATATGGTAAGGATCATGTTTTTATGAATAATGATTTACTTGATGAATATTTGAATTCCTTTACCATATATGTGCCAGAAATTTCTCTAAGTGGGGGCATTCTTCTTTATAAACTTCATGGTCAACTTGGGGCCATAAACAATGTTGAGAATGGCCACTCCCTAGGAGGATATAGGGAGATGACATATCATTTAAGGTGTACTCCATTGGCACCAAACATTACTCACCTTCTTAAAGCATGCGAGAAGACTATGTCAGCAAACAAGTGGTGGGGAAACCACTTATTATATCATGTTCTGAGGCATTCAGGAGACATACTATGTTGGTTCCACATGTGGGACTATGATCCTCCTCGAGTATTACATATGGCAGCTTGTGTATTCTTGGTTATGATCCCATACATTGATGATGTCCTTATCATTATTGTGGGCATTATTGGAGGAAGAATGCAAGGGTTGGATGTGCCCATTGGGGGTGAGACTCCCCATGTTTCTTATGCTTCATGTTTCAAGGAGGACACTCGGAAAACCATGATTGCTACATTGGATCTTTGGTTTCCTTATGAGGTGAGTCATTTGCATCTCATGAGTATTTGGGAGGAGCATTTCATGGAGGGATTGATTGGGAGACACTTGGTTCATGAGGAGAGCTTATCACGTGGAGGTGTCACCAAGAAAAGAGAAGAGTTGCAGTACTCACCATTACAGTTGCTTGAGGACAACCAACATTTGGGAGGGGAGGACTGTAATATTCCCAATTAGCTATAATCTAGTTGGAATATTAAATTTTGTTTTTGCTTCCTAGTTATAAGAATAAGAGGGTATGGAGACACATGAATCTCCTTAGTAGGAATAAAATCATTGCTAATGTGAATAGAGATCATTTTAGTGGCTTGATTGAGCACCCTTGTGTGTGAAAATGGGCTGGAGCATGTAGACTGGGTCAACTTTGACCAAAACAACAGCACTGGTATGGAAGGAGTGGCATTCATTGAGGGACAACGCAGTTTTGGAGGGAGACTCCATGCATGGAAGTAGTGGCTTTAACGAGTGGGGCCAAAGGTGAGGAAGCTCACCAAGAATATAAGGAAGGGGATGGCAACCATAGAAGGCATGTTTTTTGTTATTATTTTGATATGGTCCATATGACTTGTTGCTCTCTTTAGTTGTTTAGCGGAGACTGTAGTGCTGTTTAGCACAAGGGTGTTCCCTAGCAGGAATCCCACCTTCATCCTCGGGGGACTTCGAGTGCCCACTAAGGAGAAGTATTTGCATTATATTTCCACATTCCAGCATCAAGCCAAGCTCCATCTTTCTTCTACACCACAATTTCTACAGAGGGTTGTGCTATGTTGCAGGGTGTAGCAGTGGAGAGTACATTTGGGTCACTTCAGAGCTTATTTTCAGTGGAGGACGGTTTCCTTCCGTTGGGAGGCTAACAAAGAAGTTCCTTGAGATTATTTGCAGAATTTGGCACCAGGCCACATTATTATTAGCCCCTACAGCACAGTTTCAGTCTTGTACCTTGTTATTTAAGGGAGGAGTTGCAGGGGTGGCTTCAGTACACCATTTGGGGAGATGGTTTTCTAGTGAAGGGATCAGATTTTCACCTAGAGAGTCCATTGGGAGGAGGCTTCATTCTATTCTACATTAGATCAACCACATATTTTGAGCTAGTTATTTGCAGAGAATCTTCAGCCCTAGGGCTTTGGTTCACCTCTTGTATTTTGGTGTATTTTCTGGAAAAACTCTTGGGTTCTTTTGGGAGGTTGTTATATAGCCTTGATATTTATGTCTAGCATATTTTGAGGCATGTATCAGCCATTTTTATTATTTTATGATCTCCTGTTGTAGCTATGTTCACTATGAATGCACTGTAGAAACCTTCCGACATTTTGTATATTAGCAACATCCCATATTTGAGAGGGTTTGATCATGGGAGGCTTGTTTATTTATGTTGTATTATTTGTGCCCCATTATATTACACTTCTTGCTGCTATTATGATTAATAAAATTGCTCCATATTGGTCTCTCATGTTTATGCATTGATCTTCAATGCTACTTTCCATTTTTATGTCTTATATTACTGCTTTCCCATTTGGGAATATTACACACTCTAGGATTTACCATACATCCCATCCCAAGGCTACTAGTCCCAACAAATATCAATCCACATATTGGAGTTATCGTATATCCCACCATTAATCAACAAGGATTCCTAGGCCCACCAAGGCACACAATCTAGATTTACCACAACCCATAGTTTGGCTTAGGGGTTTCTAGGCCAGTGGCTTTACTATGATCTGTAGTACATTTCAAGGACCATTAGGCCACGTGTTTTTAATTTCGGAGATCCACCCCACTCAGCTTCGAATCCATCTGGAAATCCAACTCAAGCAAAGTATGATAAACTCATCTCATCAATGTTATACGGAAATGGAAAGGCTAGGATGAAAACACTGTCACACCTAGGAAAAACCATGCCATGACAGAAAAGAACCACATGCAATACCATGCATTCCAAATCTAGCAAGGAGATAACACAGGAAAATGAATACCTGCAAGTATTTTGATGGAGTTGGTTGATCTTTCTCTTCCTTCCTCTTGCCTTCTTTTTTTTTCTTGTTCCAATGTGAAAGTGCTCCAAGAAACTCTATGTGTCCAAGAGTATGAGAGAGAGAGAGAGAGAGAATAGAATGAGAGCCATAACTGTGAGAAAAAAATTTCCAACTGAACCTTAGAAGCCTTTTTATCAATGAGGCCTATATTTCTTCATTTTCCATTATTTTCCTTCATTTTCCTCCTCACATGTAGCCTGTGACCTTTAACCTCGCTATTCTCCAAATTTCCATTATTTTCATAAATAAATGTGCCAAAAATGCCATTTTCCTTTCCAAAGCCTTTTCCATTTCCTTTGCCAATTTCCTTTAGCCATAATAAATGAAATGAACACCTGCTAGGATTTTTTTCCAACAAGGGAATAACCCAAGTCATAACCCAAAATCTTTGTGACCCATTTTTGCTTATTTTCTGAAGATATTCTTTGTTCCAAAAAGTGTTTAAGACTATCATGATCATTTTTTACCTTGAAGTGTCTTCCCATTAGGTAAGGTCGCCATTTCTTTAGTGCATGTAGTATTGCTAACATTTCCTTCTCATAAATAGCTTTCTGTAAATACTTTGATTGGACGACTTTCAAAAGAAATGGGCCTTCCTTCTTGCATTAAAATAGGACCAATTCCATTTCCCGAGGCATCACATTCCACAATAAAGGTTTTTGTGAAGTCTGCCATAGCTAAGACTGGTGCTAGGCACATTTCCTCTTTAAGATGTTCAAAGGCCTTAGTTGCTTCAGGAGTCCATGAAAATGCATCTCTCTTCAAGAATTTTGTTAGTGGTGCTGCTATTCTCCCATAATCCTTAACAAACTTGCAATAATACCTTGTTAACCCGAGAAATCCTCGCAACTTCTTTATGGTTGTGGAGACTTTCCATTCCTTAATGGATTTAATTTTGTTAGGGTCTACCTTAACACCCTCGTGAGATACAATATGACCCAAATATTCCACATCTTTTACTCCAAAGAAACATTTGGATATTTTTGCATATAATTGTTTCTCTTGCAATAGTTTGAGCACCCTGTCGACATGTTGAACATGATCCTTCTAAGACCTGCTGTAGATTAGTATATCATCAAAAAATACTAGCACAAATTTTCTAAGGAAAAGTTTGAAAATGGAATTCATCAACCCTTGAAATGTAGAAGGTGCATTGGTAAGGCCAAAAGGCATGACCAAAAATTCATAATGACCCTCATGAGTTTGAAATGCTGTTTTCAGAATATCTCCAGTCTTCATTCTAATTTGATGATATCCTAAACGAAGATCCAAATTGGTAAAATAAATTGCTCCATGTAATTCATCCAATAATTCCTCAATCACAGGAATGGGAAATTTATCTTTAATGGTGATCTTATTGAGCTCCCTATAATCCAGACACATGCACCATGATCCATCCTTCTTGTGCACCAATACTACTAGAGAAGAGAAACAACTTTGACTAGGTTGAATTATACCAACCTCTAACATTCTGCAATCATATGTTCAATTTCGCTATTTTGGACATAAGGATATCTATAAGGCCTGATGTTTGGAGGAACACTTCCTGGAATCAAATGAATATCATGAGCATGGTAACGAATAGGTGGGAGTCCTTTGGTAGTTTCAAGCAACTTGGAATGATTGTCCAAGACTTTTTATAGATCTGCAGAAATAAATGATTTTGATGTTGGAACTTCTAGTGAGCATAATTGTGTAATTACGCCTCGTTGTTCTTTCTTCAGAAGCTTTGTCATGACATTAGAGCTTATTATCTTTCCCGGCTTCCCTGCGATACCGTGTAATTCGACTTCCTTTCCTTTTGAAAAAAAATTCAAGAAAAGTTCTTGAAAATTAAAAGCTATCGTCCCCAAAGATTGTAACCATTGTACTCCCAGTACAACATCAACACCTCCCATAGGAATGGAAAGAATTGGACTATTCAATACATATTCCCTCATGGTTATTTTGATATTATGGAATTTTCCAGCAATTTATAGTTCCTCCATTTGCAACCATCAATTGAAATTCTGGTGCTAGGTATAGGAAACAATTCAATTCCTTGGCTACCTTACAATGAATAAAATTATGGGTACTACCTGAATCAATCAACACTATTACCTTTTTCTTCTTGATATGTCCTTCTATCTTGAGAGTTTGAGGAGTGGTAATTCCTTCCAATTCATTACACAATATGGCTAGACTCATTTCTTCCTCTTCTAGGGTTGGTTCCTGGTGTATATCTTCTTCTTTTGAAGATTCTTGTTCATTTTATCCTTCCTCTTCACAATATATGTAAAATAATTTCTTCTCAGCACACATATGACCTTTAGTGTATTTGCTATCACAACTGTAGCAAAGCCCTTTTTCTCTTTTTTCTTCCAATTGTTGTGGTGTCAACCTTGTAGGTTGTGGAAGTCTAGCAGTAGCAACACTTCCATATTTATGTATGTGAGTGGTAGGCTTTCTTGTTGCCATAATTTTACATTCAATTTTTCTTGCCAACCTGAATGCATTTTCCAATGAATCAGGTTCCCAAACGCGAACTTCATGTTGGATGTTATCCTTTAAATTTTCTATGAAGACATAAATCCTGTGTTCCTATGGAATATCAGTTACCCTTATATTCAATTTTTGGAAGTCCTCAATGTGCTCCGCCGCTAAACCCTTTTGTTTGAGATTTATCATTTGGCTAAAGAAGGTGTTGCTTTTTGTATCCTCATAATGTGCTATCATTTCCTCCATAAAAATTGACCAGGTGATAATTTTTTTACGGGAGAAAAGCCATCGATACCATACAAATGTATTTTGTTCTAAATGTAAAGTTGCAATGTGTACCTTTTGTGTGTTTTGCACATTATTAAGATCAATTAAGATCAAAACATTGCTCCATCTGTAGTATCCATGTTACGAGATCCTTGCCATCAAAATTCCTCATATCCATCTTTGGAATATGGTGGTTCTTCCATCCAACATTAGATTTTATGAAATCAATGATTAACATTTATTTTATTCTCATCATGAGTTTCCTCTACTATCTTTTCGCCATTAGGAAAAATTTCTTGTATCAGATTTGCCAAATCATTCTTCATGTTTTTGATGTTGTCTTTCATTTTTTCTTCGATCTTAGCTTCCATGCCATCCATCTTAGCTTCTATTCCCACTTCCATGCCATCTATCTTAGCTTCCAAACCATTCATCTTAGCTTCCATGCCTTTCTTCAAACCATCCATCTTAGTTTCCACACCTTTCTTCAGAACTTCCATTTCATTTTTTGTTTCTCTTTGCGATAGTGAAATTTGGTGCACTTGCTCTTGTAATTTTGATATCTCATGTTGTGTTTCTACGTCTTCATAAGTCATAGTAGAGCCTTTTGAAGGCTTAATGGGTGTTGAATTCTTTTTAGGGGGCATTTTAGAACCCAATACTAATATCTATTCTTCAATATGCCCTTGGAATAAATTCAAACTAAGAGACTTATGTAATTCGAAAAAAATACACACCTTTTTCTTGCTTTTGAGGAGCTCAATATTGAAACTGCATTATCTCTGCGATTTTGGATCTTCAATATTTAAAATTCAGCCCTAAATTAGCCCTATGAATCTTCTTTTGAATGCCATAGGTCTAACCTGATTTGGATTCTTCAAGACAAAGTTATGCCAAATCTCCCACGATGACCTAATTATGGACTAGTTCAGTAGAGTGAACTTGTACAACTTTCCACGTGTCACTATTTCCTCCTTTGGCTCTGAAATTGATATGCCAACAACTTACGTTTGGGTACTTGTGGCCAATTTTTATAGAAACCCAATCCGATGCTCAGAGAGAGAGAGAGTTATGATGTTTTTCTCATGATGCCCTCTTTGAGATGAAATTCAGGAGCCTGAACAATCCCTAACTTCCACACACCATATCTCTGAAACTATTGCGAAAAAAATCTAAAATTTTGTAACGATGTTCCTTAGGATTTCTGCTTTAATCTATGAAAATTTCAGCTTTTCAACCATCATAGAAAAAAATTTATAGCGAAAATTCTATGATTACCTATTTAGGTTAAATTCCGAAGCCTGCAAAATGACCTAACTTCCACAGATCATATCTCCGAAAATATTGTGAACCAAGCTCTGAAATTTTGCAAAAATTTTCTTCAAGATTTCGGCTTTGTGCTCTAAAAATTTCAGCCTCTGAAACTTCGTAGAACAAAATTTATAGCAAAAATTCCACGATGACATGTTTGGAGTAGCGAAATCCTAGAATCCAAAGCTCTGATACCAAATGTTGTAAAACCAGCTCCAAAAATAGAAGAAAAGAGATATCAACACATTAGAAATAAGACACTTTGAGGGGGCAACCTCCAATACATTACATTAATGAACAATTCTTGGATGATACAAATGACAAAAACCTCCTTCTATATATAGGAGTCCATGGGCCCATAATATAATCCTAGCCGACCCCACAATAACAATGTAAGGGTACAATAATAATAATATTGGGGTTACAGGGGTACAATAATAACAATAAGGGGGCAACACTAATAACAATAAGGGAATAGACTATTAATATATGGACCTAACAAGAGCTATCTCATGGGAGAAGTTTGTATAAAATCCCGATATTCTTATTCTTCCTTTATCATGACTTTTTAAATGTTTAATGACCATTTTATTAAAACTAATCCACATTAGAGTCTCAGGTTATCGTAATTATTCAATTCAAAACTCCCGATATTGACCCTTCGATGAATTGATTTGACTAGCTCACATGGTTTCTCACTTGTGCATCTAATTATTGGTAATGTAGGTATGATGGTTCTTGAAATGCTAAATGCTCACATTTAATTCGCCTCGATAGTGGATATTTTATTAAAAAGGAACAATTACTAATTTTTCTTTAAGTTTTGTAAAAATAAATATTTTTTATCATCTCTGTCATTTTTGTTACAAGCACACTCTGATTCTCAGAATACTGAAAAAATTTCAAAGGAAGTAAAGGGAAAGAAGAATTTTCCAACATAACAACATGTTGTTGCTCTCGTGGTTGAAACTAAAGAATAAAATAACCTTTCTCTAGGATTATTTTATGATACATTGTGTACCAAGGATTCCAAGAATTCTTCATGGGAATCAATGTATAAGTGCTTCGAAGATGAAAAACCCAAAATAACTAAAAGAAAAATCATTGTTGATGATATCACCCCTGTATCAAAAACTACTTACAATGATTTGGTGAATTCCTTTCTTCATAGAATTGTAGCTCGAGCAAGAATTCTACCTTATACTGATATGGTTAAGTGGGTTGTGGATAATTTCAGAATTTATGATAGGAGGATTATTACAAGCAAAGGCACAATCATTGGGTCTTTCACTAGTGAAGAGTTACATAAAATGTATCACCTACCTGACCCACAATTGAAGTATGGCGGAGTATATATTGAATCATTCCTCAAAGAACATGGACATGCATCATAGTGAATTAGGGGTTAGAGGCGAGATTCAAAAAAAAAAGGAGAGAATATAGTGGTGAGTATGTTGTTTATTCTCTTGCGAGACTATATTCCAAAATTGTTAACATGATGTGTAGAATCTATGCAATGCTTAATGTACATAAATTTTCTAATCAATGGGTCCCTCTAATGGATGGAACTTCATAAGGTTACATATTTGATTGGGAAAATATACTTTATAACAGTTTAGTTGCTCATATATTCTCTTTTAGAGGTAAACGTAGGGTTACTAATAATTTAGTCCCTCATTTCTATATGAGTGCTTATATTATGGATGCCCTATGTTTTTCTATGGATTTTTCATCTATGGGTTGGAAATCGATTGTGCAAGAGCCAATTCCCATCCATATATACCATGATATATTGTGGGACTCAAAATATGAGCCACACTTCTATAATAATTTTCACAAGAGTCATGCTGACTATCTACGAGGTCATCTTTGATACCAAAGCACCCCGAATATCTTGAGAGGCTGAAATTAACCTTTTGTGAGTTAGAAGATGGTTTGGTGAGAAGTAATTCAAGTATTTTAGGATATTTGGAAGTTTATAAAACCAACATTTTATGACTTTATTCCTTCTAGATAAACATTTGTGTAGGGAGATAGCTTATAAAATTGTGGGAAATGGAATTTAAAAAGTCCTTAAAGCTGCTAACAAAAATTTGTGGCATCCTTTCCCAACCCAATTTGGCATTTATGCTTTGGAAAATTATAAGCATGCATAGATTGAGGTACAGGAAATTCAAACTCTGAATTTTCCTACTATACCAAATAGGAAATATGATCAAAATCGGGTTGTTAAGAAGGTCACAACAACACAAAATATTAGACAGTTCATACATGAACCTGACAAGTTTGATGATGTATTTGAAAATTCCTCTTCTTATTCCATGGTGGTACATTATGTTGGGAAGTAATTAACTCCTGAGGATATGAATTAGTTTATTCAGTACAAAACTTCTAAGTTGGAAAACCTTCCTATTGATTCATTACAGGTTCCTTTGGAGAAAGTTTCTAGTGGTGATATTGTTGGTCTTACACAAATAGTTGATTCTTCTCATCCAGAAGTAGAAGTTGCCTCTCATTCTTCTCAAATAGATGAAATTGAGTTCACTTATAAGTTAGAAGAAATTTGGAAGGAATATAGTCAAGATATATATCTTAATACTGATGAGCCCCAAGTTGTTCAAACTACTCCACAAGTGAAGATTCAGGATACATCTAAAAATATTGAACCAATTGTCAAAATAGTGGAAGATACCAAGGAACCTTCAAGGGACAGGGATATAGAAATCATACCAACATTTCCCTCCTCTAAGGTGGTTTTGAATATTGAATAAATTCCTCCATTGGAAATTTTCTACATTCCTCAGCACAAGGATGTATTGAAAAGAGAAAGGAAAAAGAGAAAATTGGATTCGACCCAAGCATTATCTTTTTGAATTATTGTGGAAAGGCTCTTGAACCACTCCCACAGAGGAATTAGGAATATTGAAACATTTTACATGGTTCCTATGCTTCAACCACTATTGATAAAGTAGTAGAAGAACACAAAAAACTCAAGGAAAAGGATGAGAAAATTGCTCTGTTAGAAAAAAATGTTGAAACAGAAAATAAAAATATCATAGAGAATTGGCAATCCCAGATGACAGAGCTACAAAAGAAACTTGATTCTCTTAATATTTAATATGATACAAATATAAAAGTCAACGATTCTCAGATAAAATAATTACATGAAATAATTCAACATTTTAGGACTAATACAGAATTATCCAAATTAAAGAAAGAGGCTAAAGAGTTTAATACTCTTCTTGCCAAGTAGCAAATAGTATCTTTCCAAAAATTGGAAATTATTCATGATCAATGCAAGAAAACCGATTCTCTAGTTAATCAGTTCTCTGATATAAGAGATTATTTTGAAGAGGTGGAAGAGAATATATTTGGTTTCTTAACTTGATAAGAAAATAAGGAAGGTAGATCAACTAATCTTCCTAAAATTAAAGAAAATCATAAAGAAATCAATTTTAGAGAATGGGAGATTCACATAAAGTGAACAGAGGAGTAATTTTATCAAGCACGAGACATTTCAAACAACATCATGCAGGCCTTTACTGATAATTATCTCTAATCTACTCTTATTCTGAGTTGCTTCGAGGGAGCTTTTCCAGATGTCGAGTTCTTAACGAAGACATGGTGGGAATCTTCTAGGAAAAGAACTGATGTCATTGACCAATTTCTCAAGATTGACTTGGGATTCATTGGGAATTCTTGGTAAAACTACATAGTTAGTGGCTCATGCTCTGATTTTTATCAAACACCACCACAAAATTTTTTCCAGCACTAAGGGATTCCATATTTAGCAGCCAAATGGGGATTAAACCAACATCTCTGCTAGAACTGAAAAATCTTGTTTATATTTATGATTTGAAACAACGCATTAGAGAGAAATCTTCCTCCTAACCTTAGGAAATTGTTGCAACCATGTATTATTTTATTCATTTATTTATTTTTGTTGAAATCTATTTGAAACTTATTTTATTTTCTATCTTTATTTTTGTAAAGAAACTATAAATTGTCTCTCAGTGATAGAGACGGGGTTCTGAATTTTTGTAAAGGTAAATCTTAAGCTGCACTATTATACCTAAGTTTTTCTTAATTTAAAGTTGAACGAATGCCTTTCTATGATGAGAATATAAATGGTTTATTAGGTACTATTATCCCTTATATGTATTTTTTCTTAAATTAGAATGGTTTTTTGATGATTCACAATTGTATATGTTAACACAATCTTGCATAATCACTATTGATATGTCTGATTGAAATTTGTTAACTATATGTGAATAATGAGATATAAATATGTGTGATGATTAAACAACTAATCTGATTAACCTTTTAATTAAAATATTTTTATTTCTTTGAGCTTAAATCATAATTACATGATGATCTACATTATTATGATAGTTGTGAAATTTTCCTAAAACACAAATTTCAACAGCTTTCCCAAGATAAATAAATAGAAGTATATTAATCTCCATTTTAGTTTTAGTTTTATTAGAGTAAGATATCATTATTTACTTCATTTCATATAATTTTGGAAAGGGAAAATGGCCCCTTAATTCTAGTCAGAGCCATCATTCCAAACAGAAAAGGATATGCTCTAAGGTCCTAATTGGATGGTTATCCCCAATGTTTATGCAGTCATTTAGGACCATCCACATTTTTTTCTCTAGAAGGAGCGAAATATGAATATGAATGGAAAAAAAGTGTCCTCCCAAAACTAATGGTCACTCTAAGATTCATTCTACCTAAAAATCCCCACCAACTTCAAGATATCATTCTAAATCTCCAATATTTACATCTAAAATTGTTGTATCGGCTACTCGATTCCCTAGCTCACTTCCAAAATACATTGGACAAAATTCTACTGAGACAGAGCAACTTACAAAATCTCCTGAGTTGTAAAATTAAATACCAAATATTAGAAGGAATTTCTATTTCTGAAGAAAAAACTACTCAGCCTGATTTATCTAAAGGAAGTGATACTTCATCTCTTTCATATTTTGTAGCTTTAACTTGATCTTAGAGTGAAAAGCTTCAAATCAATCCTTTTGAATTTTCATTGCCCACTCACAGGAGAAGGAAACATATTCTAGATACTGAGACTTCATCTAGTGAGATTATATCATCTTCTCCACCTCATACTCCTTTTGTCAACCCTTCTTCTTCTCATTATCCTTTTCCTTCTTCTTATCATCCTTTATCCCCTTCTTCCATTCACATTTCTATTTCATAGATAGCTATTACTATTATAAATAATAGTACTACAGGGGAAACCTATTTAATTGTCAATTTTTCTACTGCCTCTTCATCAAGTACAACTTCTTATGGACTTAATACTCTCAGAAGGCTAACAGACCATGGAATAAATGAGGAGAAGTTGCAATGACAAAAAATTTACATTCTCTTCCTAAGAATCCCGAAATATGGTTGCATAAATATAATTCAAATGATGGCTTACCTGCAGATGAACACCTTCACACTTTTATGCTGGCAATCAATCTTAATGGGGTTTCTGAAGAATATGTAGTTTGTAGACTATTCCCTTACACATTTGAGGGATCTGGAGGGTCCTGGTATTTCTATTTACCAAATGGATCAATAAAAAACTAGGTGTTGGGCGCAGCTCAACTTGGCTTAGATTTTGGCTAAGATTCTACATTTTGAGGAGCGAAGCGCGAAGTGGACCGTGCAGCAAAGAATTTTGAATATACCGGGTGGTGTCATAGAGTTTTGGGGGTGGGTCGAAGCCCCTTATTTTGTAATGGGCCCTGGATCATAGTTTCTTGTTTTAGGGAGCCCATGGTATTTGGACCATGGTATTTTAATGATGTAATTGTATATATATTATTGAAATTCTATTTCTAGAGACATTATCATATGATATACCTAAGGAGAATTTGTATTTTGTAGCGAAGGGAAGGCTCTGTGACTGAGTGCGTAGAGGCCTGGGAAGGGTTTGTAGCTTAGTGTGCAGACCACCTACAACTTAGTGCACATATCAAGATTGGGTGTATTCAAATATTTGTCATAATAAAGAAGTAGTTTTTTGGATGCTGTTATGATATTCTTATGTTTTTGATGCATATATTTTCTTATTATCTATTGTTGCAGAATAGTTATTACAATTAAATGTTGTGAAAATGCATTAATGGTTTTTGATGTTATATGAGTTGCTTCTGTGATTAATTGACAGTGGTGAAGTGATTTATAAGTTGTAAGTGTAATATAGCATAAAAATACCACATCTCCCAGTCCTCAAGGCTACAGAAACCTGGTTCTGCATCCACCCATAGTCACTTTGGGTGAGGCTACTATATGTTTGTAGGTCATTGCCGAAAGGGCAAGTGATCAGGGGTTTTTTTGTTGCACAGTATAGATCGAACCTATAACAACCCAAATAAAGTCAAAAAATGGTTCTGTTGCAGGGACCGAGATATGTTTGAGGGATATGTGGATGTGGCACCCGTAAAAGAAAGAAATTCAAGATTGGATAGTCTTGAAAGAGTGAGAATTTGTGTATCGATAAAATAGAAATCCTCATCTAACATATGAAGCGTGGTTACATAAGTACATTTTCACAGAGAAATATGATGTTTTCTTCATTTTTTTTCATGTTGAGTTGTACGAGTGGATATCGACGTTGACTAAAAGAAAGGATTTTTTTAAGGGTGACTAACCTACAGTGTGGACTCATGAGCTGGTACAGTGACTCAAGAGCACTGACAATAGGATTTCAAGGGTGTTTTATTTACGGATTGATAGCATCTTGGGCGGATTCATTACTAAGTTCATAGTAGAATTGACTATGTCATACAATGAAGCAGAAAGTCGATTCTTCAAAAGACTATGAGGTAAGTATTTAAAATATCTAAAACTATGGACTAAAATACTTCTGTGTGAAAATGCAGTTTTACAGAGGCAATCATATTTCTATTTTACTTATATTTGGAGGAAGAAAAAGTAAATATGAGAAAGAGAGTGGCACACCATGAAGTGGAAAGAGATATAGAGTAGATACCAGAAAGAGATATTGTGGAAAGGATATGAAGACATTTTTAGAGAGTGATTATAATCCTCTGCTGAGTGAATCTAAAAGTGAAAGAGAAAGTAACCCCCAAGAAACTTTGCAGTATTCCCCTTTCCACCCTGAGAGTTCACCAAAGCTAGAATCCATTAATAGTAAGGGTGTTTTTATTGTTCCCCCTACCCATCCTATCCCCCATTCCCCTCCCCCTCCCCCCCCCCCCCCCCGCCCAAAGAAGAGGTATGGTTGATGATATTAAGCTACCTGTTTTGAACTGGATTGGAGGATTGACAATAGTTTTGGTTTTTATGCGAAGCTGTATCGGTAGCGAAGCATATCAATGATGAGAATATAGAGAAAGTGAAGCTTGTTTCAACACTGCACAATAGATATTTCACATGGTATATGAAGTATTTAACTAATCCGAACAAAACAATTGCATATATTAAAACAACATTGGTAGGAGAATTTAGGAATTCGAAGTCTCATTCGTAATCCATTACCGAGTTGAAAGAAACCAAACAGAAACCTACTGAGTATATTTGGGAGTTGGATTAGAGATTTAAGTTGCTACTGGATCAGGTAAGCTTTGACATAGCTCTAGAGAAACATCAAGAATGGTTTATAGGTGCATTTCTACCACATATTAGATTGCCCAGTGATGCAGCAGAATATAGGAAGTCAAGCCGAAGCTCTGGAGATTGTGATGAATTGGAAGCTTCACCCATAGGATATACTAATGTAGGCGTGCAATAGATTCAGAATCAGTTGGTGAGCCTAAACCTACACATACAAGACATCAAGAAAAGAAAGGAAGTTAGAGAAGAGGTATGGTGTATGAAGTGCAGATAAGAGGGAAATTCTAAAGAACAATGCCCTGTTTTCAGGGATTACATGGCTAGTGGAGCACCTAGTCCCTTGAATCTAGGATCTAGCATGTGGTGTGAAATATGCAAGGCTAGAGGCCAACATATCTCAGAAGAATGTTACCTATTTTAGAAATATGTAAGAGGGCAATTCTAAAGAACAATTCCCTGTTTTCAGGGATTACATGGCTAGTGGAGCACCTAATCCCTTGAATCCAGGATCTAGCCTGTGGTGTGAAATATGCAAGGCTAGAGGCCAACATATCTCAGAAGAATGTTACCTATTGCAGAAATATAAATATAAATACTGATTTATATGTTTTAAATTATGTAAATCAGTAGGGCATGATGAGAATAATTTTCGAGCTTATGACCTAATGATGGAGAAAAATATTGATGCTTATAGAATGAAATAAGAAGAGCATGGACATGATGAAAATGGACAGCGTGATGGTCGAGGAGGTTACCAAGGAAGAAGTCGAGATGGTGGAGCTAGTCTAGGACATGGAAAAATATTTTTCTATAATTGTGGCCAGCTAAGTCATTTTCAAAGATATTGTCAGAATCCAACTACGACATGTAAGTATTATAAATCCTTTGACCATGTAATTGAATAATGTCCTTTACTTATGGAGAAGATGCAAGAAAAAAGGAACCAAAATCCAATGCAAATCATCCAAATGATAACTTCTGAAAGGAGGACTGATGAACATTGAATTAGTATTGTTACTAGAAGTGGAATTGTGACTCGTAGTGATAAGGTGGATGAAAGTAAAAAATATGAAGGTGCATGGGTTAGAAACAATCCTGAGAAAGCTCTTATTTTTTATGTTCAGAAAGAAAAAGAAGCATCTATGGAAGCAAAGTGAAGTTTTATGGATGTTGGAGTTTTGACCTCTAGTGCACAACCAAAGCCTAGTAACTACAATGTGTCATCAACTTCGACACAGGGTCGAGCTCCAACGTAGGATCGAGCTCCGACTCAAGGCCAGGAGTCAGCAAATCAAGTAAGTATTTTAAGAGCCTTTTTGTAGATTTGTATGAATTTTTTAAGAGATCAAAAGCTTGTAGAATGGTTTCAAGATTTGATAGAATCCTGTGTATCAAAAGTAACACTGCAAAGCAATATGCACGCAGTCAATAAATTGCATTAATAGAAGATAATTGGAAGAGAAATGAGGCTCATTGTGTAGATAGGATAGTCTGAGATGGATCACTTTATTATGTATTTTGGATTTGATGCTAATATCTTAATAAAGAAGACATGGGTTTTGATGGGTAAGTTGAAGCTACAGTGGTCACCTATTCAGCTGAGGATGGAAAATCAAAAAAATATCCTCCCTATGGAAATATTACCAAGTTTCATAGTGGATATTGGAGGACTGTGAACTAATATTGATTTTGAAATAATAGAGATTGTCTATGACAATAACCCTTATCCTGCATTGCTTAGAATTGACTTGGAATTTGACAATATGACCATAATTAAACTGAAGAAGAGACAGATGATATTCAAAGGAAAAGATATGAGGATAATTGTTCCCTTGGATCCATTAGAAGGAGTAGTATATACAAAACGAGTCAGAGAAGAATATTGCATAACAGATATAGAAAATATTTATCAAACGATAGCAAAGGAAAAATATTGGGTTAATCCTAATGCAGAAGGAAAGTTGAGTTGGGACCATGATAGTTCTTATACTTTAGACTCAGAAAAAGAGTTAGATAATTGGAATAATAGGATTCATGAAGCATCCACAAGGCATTGTTTAAGAGTTGCCAAATAAGTTCGTTGTATGACATCTAAGGTATGTAACCTGCCTTCTTATGATGGCACAAGAGATGTGAATACATTTATTAATGATTATGAAGAATAGGTTCAATAAAATCAAAGGATGTTAGCCTTGGATATAGCCCTAAAAGCTACCCCTGCTAGATGGTGGAATGCACACAAGAAGAATAGAGGAGGTTGGGAGGAATGTCTAAGATTGATATGGATAAGGTTTGAGCAGATAGAAACAAAGATGGAAATAAAATATGATGGTAAAAATAGTCCTAGGAAGCATATAAAACTATGTACTACAATATGGAAGGAGATTCCATAGCAATAATTGGTACATGGATTCATTCATACATTGGAGACAATCCCTAAGAACTGGTATCTAGAAATAGAGCTTCGACATGGCACCGCTAATTGGGAAGAAATGTTTTATGTCTTCATATTAACATTCAGCTTTGAGGATGATTTCTAATGAATAGATTTGGCCCTTCATGTAGTCATGAAGAATATATTTGAGAATGTAACCTCGGTGACATGGTAGTAACCTGATTGGGTTGCACAGATAGAATATGCACTAGAATGCTATAACATTATTGTAGATGGAGAAAATGAAGATCATCACAACATCGAGATAGAAGAATCAAAAGGAAAATGTGAAGTGACTGGACCTAAGATAGAGATACCAAACATAACAAAGCTAATGAAGAAAAAGAAAGTAAATAAATGTTTAGAGGAGGAACCCAATTTTGCAAAAATAGGAGATTACTGGGATGTTAAGATAGTCATTAAAGTTACATAGTTACTTCATGAATATCAATAGTTGTTTCTCACCTATTTTTGAGAGATGAAGGGAATAATATGAGACCTAGGGGTCATGAATATTTCCTTGAAGCCTGATTTGAAGCCAGTCAAACAAATACCTTACAAACTGAACCTGAAATATAAGGAGAAAGTGAAAGTAGAACTGGATAAGATGATATCAACATGAATTATTGAGCCTATAGAAGAATCAGAATTGGTAAGTCCTATGGTGGTGCAAGAAAAGTAGACTGAAGGAGAGACTAGGATCTGTGTTGATCTAAGGAAGTTGAATGATGCATCTTTACATGATCCATTCCCTACCCCTTTTATAGATGAAGTGTTGGATAATGTAGGAGGTTAGGAAAGCTATTAATTTATATATGGATTCTTAGGTTATTACCAGATTAGGATTGCACCTGAAGATCGACATAAGACCACATTTTCTACATAATGGGGCTCATATCAATACATAGTAATTCCTTTTGGATTAAAGAATTCCCCTAGTATATTTTTGAGGGTGGTGGTTGCAGCTTTTAAGGAGTACATACACAAGTTTTTGGAGGTATATTTTGATGATTGGACAATATTTGGACTGTTCAGAAAACATGTTGGAATTTTAAGGCTTATGATCGAAACATGTAGACAATATCAATACCCGATGTAATGCATATTTTGTGTACCTTTTGGTATATTTTTGAGACATATTGTTTGTAAGAAAGGACTAATGGTGGACACCACAAATATTTCTATCATTGTGAACTTACCTCCACCTCATATAGTAAGACAACTTTGCACTACGTTGGGACATACTAGGTATTACAGGAATTTCATCAAGGGGTATGCATAGATCACTGCACCTATAGAGAAATTGTTGAAGAATGATTTAAATTTTCAATGGAATGAAGAATTTCAGAATAGCCTCAACATATTGAAAGAAAAGATGGCAGTTGCACATATACTAGTATTCCTTGATTGGAGTAAGGAATTCCATGTACATGTGGATGCCTCTTGTATAGATTTGGGAGTGGTACTAGCATAACCCGTTGCAGGAGAGATTGATCATCCTATAGCTTTTGCAAGTAGGAAGTTATCTCAAGCAAAAGATAATTACATCACCACAGAAAGGGAAAGGCTGGCCATGGTGTATGCTTTGCAAAAATTTAGACATTATTTGTTGGGGTCACACTTAAAATGTTTACATATAATTCTGCACTAAAGTAATAGGTAAATAAGCATATATTAGGATGAAATATTTGTATATAGTTATTTCTATTTCAGGAATATGATCTTGAGATTATTGTTAAACTAGGAAGATTGAATGCAGGTGTTAGTGTGAATTCAAATCGCAAGCATACGAAAAAAAACTCACTTTAGATGTGCATAACAAATAGCCCCACAAAGATGGCTGCCAATTTCCTTAGATCTGCAGTTATTTGACCAAGATAAATGCTACAAAATCCAGATCTATGTAGATAAAGACATTAAACAGCAAATAAAAGCAAGAGTTGCTCCATGCATCCAATAGAAAAGACAATAATATTTTTAAAGAATTTTTTATTTATGACACCTGGGAAGGGAACATAGAAAGATGTTACCAGTCCCCTTCAATGGGATGGGTTCTTGTATGTCCTCAGCACTTCAAATATAAGATCTCTCTCTCTTGATGTTGTAGAAAACCTAGACAAAAATGGAACTCAAAGGGAGCTCACAAGCAAAAAGATAGAAAAATATGACAATGATGGAGGATCAAAGTCAGACCAAAAGTATAGATCTAGAGTGATATTTAGGCAACAAAAGGTAGTGAATGAATGGAAAAACCCTTCTATTTATAACAAAATATTGAGTTAGTCTAGATATTGGTGCATAATTAAAATATTATTGACCAAATCTAGATCCAACTTTTATGGAATATTTTATTATTTTTTGTTGGAGGGAAAAGGAATTTGAATTTGGTCAAATCCCTTTATTTGTAAATAATAAATAAATAAATGATTTATTTAAATAATTAAATAAATAGTGATTTATTCAATTATTTATAAATGATTTAGTCAATTTTAACAAGGAATATTGTTTAAATAATTATTCCTAGAAAATAATAAGATAAATAATGATTTATCTAATTAATTTTCCTGTTTTGGGTTAAATATGACCAGGAATATTAATTAAGCTGATGTTTAATTAATTATCCTAAGAAAAATAAAAAAAATAGGGATTTAATCAATATTTCCTCATGGGGTTTCCTGTTTAGACGATAAAAAAATTAATAAATTATGGATTACTAAGTTATTTTTCATAGTGAAAGAAATTTTACTTAGCGTAAAATTGGTCTTAAATGGTGTACTTTGGTCCATCTAACGGTAACAGGTTAGATGACCAAAAATTAGTGTAACAGATTTCCCCCCAGCGTCCGAGTGTTAGGAGCTAATATTATGACCAAAGTACATTGTAAGAACTCAATCACTAGACACCGAAGGGGGAGTCAGAGAGAGAGAAACATAAGGTATACTAAAGTGCTAGAGGAAAAGACCCTGAGGAGGCAAGACTTACCGGTGCGACAAGTCTCTTTTATGAGTGAGTACTTGTTCTACATGAGGCGGGGGAGGCATACTTATGCCCACCAAGATAACAAAGTACAAAGAATAATGCATCCAAAAAATAAGGGACCAAACTATATAGTACATGTTGGAATAAACATGGGCTAGATAAAGATGTGATAATAGATCCCACATACATACTATGCCTGGGACAACAACCAAGAGTATACAATAATATCCGTGTACATGAGATATAAGTACAACCAAAGAAGCCCTATAAAACAAGAAAGGGCTCTGAAAAAATGAATGTTGCATGCAAACTAAAGAGGCGTTGCAAGCGGCTGAGGCCAGAACCATCAAATCTATGCATTTGCGTCCAAGTCTATAATAGAGAGGTCATCCAGGCATGTGGGGGGCTACTTGAAGGGCCACCCCCTCATGAGGTCTGAAACATGTCACACACACCCGGGAATCACTAGTACAATCTACTGCATCATTGAACCATCAAGTATATAGATCTCAATCATGCCATAAGGATCTGGAGCTGAGAAACAATCAAGTCAAAGGGCAATAAATATTCGCGTTGCCTGATCTGAGGCAGCGAACAAGAGTGGAAGCTAGAACCAAGGTACACCGCCCTCTAGACCTGTCTTATCGAATGAATAAGTTGATGTCGACAGAAGGACATCTGCCATAGGTGAGGCAATAAGGGATCTTCAACTAAGGCACAAGAGATAATAGTAGAGCGAATGATAGACTGACACCAAGGATAATGGTGGAATGGGGGTACTGAGTAGCAAGTTGACGAATTCCCTTGTTAGAGCATAAAGGGCATGGATGACTTGGTAGCTACTGACACAATATCGGAGGGGATAGGGGACAGTATGACTGAAGGCTAAAATGTGCGGCACGAGAGAGGAAAAAAGCAATGAAGGATGGAGGACTATAGCGAGATACAAAAGGACTCATGATAGACTCCATGGATGCGATGATGACTCAACTCGAATGCTCTAAACAAGGGCGACTCGATGATGCTGCCACATAGAATAGGCCCGGTGGGGACCATAAAAACATGAGTACAAGATGGTTACTAACGATGAAAATCAACACGAGCATGGAAAAGTATGAAGGCAAAGTGGTGCCCCAAGTACAAGTGTTGCAAGTAAAAAAAATCGATTTTTAGGAGTGGTGAAGTGACCCTTCTTGGAAAAAATGTGTCGAGGTGAAGTATCAAATCACAAAAAATAAAGGATACCCATTTGAGAGCTTGATGAGAGCTTTCCAACGGTGCTGAAATTTTTTCAATCCGAGCTATGATTTGGTTGTAGTTGGTGAAATAAAAATATGGGGTTTCTCTTTTAATAAGCATTTTCCCTCCAATTTGATTCATTTTCTAGTGTAGCCAGGGTGAATATAGAGAGGAGAAAAGACCCAAAATCTTGCGGTGATTATAGTGGAAAAAAAGAGTGTTGGAATCTAGATCCATCAGTTGCAGGTAAGAGGCCTAACCCTACTCTTTCATTTCAGTGGATTGAAAGTCCAGTTTAGGCACCCAAAGCCCAAGAATAGGCCAGGTCGCACTTTTTGGTGTCCGTTCTACGACTTGGGTAGCAGGTACTGGGTAGAAAACTGCGACCTGTCCTAGGAAATGACCTGAAAAGTGAAACCTGTCAGAGAAAGGGGCTTTCAGTGTTGTTTTTGGCTGAGAGCTGAGATTTTTATGGTTGAAGGGAATAGGTACCCCCAAGCATGCTATGTTCATGCCAAAATGTATTTAGAAAAGGGGAATCTAAACACATTTTTATGATGTGGTGTGCCATTTGTTTTCCTTATGGTTATGCAGTTCGAGAAAGAGAATGGAGGATTACCAATATATTTTGGTACTACATATATGAAGAAAATGGACTATATTCCTGGGTTCACATACATGGTTCACTATCCCAAAGAGTATATTTGGAGATAATGAACTGGTGCTCACCTAGAAAGCCCACAAGTTGGTAAAAAAAAATGTCTAGGGGACTAGGTTGTTGATGTACGAGGAAGGAATGATGAGGGGGATCATCCCTAGAGTGATCTGAAGTGATATGGGGCTCTAGAGGTTCTTCTAAATGGGGAAGAATGATAGTACTAGAGTCAGCACAACCAGATGCACTATGAGGGTTTTGGAGAATTGCTTCTCCTGGACTCTCAAATATGGGTGCCCACTTACCCAAACATTAGGTGTCAATGTAATATCCAAAAGGTGTATGTGGTTTGAATGGATGGTTTTGATGTAAGGGGGAATAAATAAATTCAGGGGTGGTAAATGCTTCCATAATGTTGTCATCATAATAGAAGATGGGGAGACTGGTGGAAGAAAGACCACCTGACGCGACAAAGCTACCTGACTCATCATCATGAGAAGAGAGGTTCACATGCGTATCATCACAGAGGGTGACCGAAAAACAAGTAGATGAAGGATTCACCGATGTTGAGCCCAGGGTGATCACTGAAGAGAGGTTAGGCGAAACAAAAGGGGAAGTCCCATAGGCGTCTTCCACCGTGGGTCTCATAGATGATGATGGGTAGAAAATGGTGGCCGAAGGCTCCGTCATATTGACATCAAGAGGGGGAATTTCAATGGGAACATTCATTTCCTCTGGTTTTACTGAAGAAAAACACACAAATAAGGGAGAGGTAGAATCATTACACTGGGCCTCGAATTGGCAGACTGCTTCCAAAGAGGTGCAGTAGTCCTCGAGGTGGGGAGAAAGGTGAGTATAGTGGCCATGGAAATCGAACAAAGCAAAAGGATGATTTGTGCAAAAATACTTGAGTTTAGAGACTAAATCAGGTATAGTGACATAGACCTTTGGGATATCAGACTCTGGAAACGCTTCGTTGACCATGGGCTTAAGACGAGGCAATTCGGGACAGGTATGGGTGGCATGATCGAAAACATCATACAAAGCACACCGGGTGGTACGCTTTGGAGGTTGAGGACGAGAAGTAGTTTTCTGGGAAGCCTTGTCCTTAGGTGCCTTCTTGCAAGCTTTGCCCCCCTCACTTGAAGCTTTCACAACAGGAGTAGGTTCCTGTTGAGGTGGCTGAGGCACAGAAGCAAAGGGAAGGGTCATGTTGACCAGTTGGACCAGGGTCAAAGAAAGATAGGGTTTGGGCTAACCATGTGGGATGGAGGCTAGGGGATCAATGTACTAGAATGGGATCCCAGGGTCATGTTAGGAAGAGATAAGGTAGCCATAACAAGTACCGAAAATACTCAAGGACGGGGAGCTAGAAACAGTATCTGATCGAAGGGGTAATGGTCAAGCGAGACAACTCCGAGATGGTTAAGGCCAGGGGGAACCATTCTAGGAGGGTAGATAGGCTCATGCATACTAGCTATAGATGAGGGGCCTAGAGGAGGGGGTCCTGAAGGCTGAGACGAGGTGCTAGGAGAAGGTTGCAGGGGGTGGGGCTGCTAACTAGTCGAACCAATTTGTTTGAGGTCGGACTGAGATGATTGTGTCATGAAAACATTCGATGAGCTAGGATCAAAGATAGGAGGTGAAATACTAGGGAATGAACCAAGAAAACATGAGTCTTTGTATACTCCGGGTGAAACACTGGTCATAGGTTCAACTATTTGCTTATTGGCCACCCAAGAGATGATGGACTCAGGGGAGGTCTAAGATTTCGGTTCTTCATATGTCAATTGGTCAATGGTGACAATATTTTTGTTATGAGGAAATAACATCTTACGATTAACCACGGATTGGAAAACAAGCATTGCATAAGTGTAGCTACAACCCAATAGAATGTTGTAGTCTAAGGGGGCATCAATGACTTTGACATCAACACAAACAGTCTTACCCGCAAGAGTAATGGGAGAATTGCGGAACATGCCAAGAGGTTGGGAAGAGTGGCCATCCCACACTCAAAGGGTGATAGTGAAAGGGGCCAACTCAGGAGATCAGAGTTGATTCCAAACAGAAGTGGAAATCATACAGGTAGATGCCCCTTCGTCAATGATACAACGCGAGATGTAGGCATTTTGGATCTTGATAGGGATTTGGAAGGCGACGGAAGCATGAAGGGGGGGATGTTCTGATCGGTCAACATCAAAGTTGATCAAATGATCATATAAAATATCCACAGCACCCATGGCAGTTAGTAGAGCTTTTCGTTGTGAAGGGCACGAATAGAGGAGTTCCAGTGTTGATATGACAGCAAGGGATTGCGCAAAATCATCTACTATATGATACAAATGGGCATCTTCACTAGAAGAAATGTCTCAATGTAATGGTACCTTAGGGATCTTGGTATGAACCTATGCCTTAGGTTGAGGGATCTGTAAAGGACCATTGGGTGTCGAAAGAGGCTCCGTGGGACCTGAAGAAGGGGGCTTGGGGGCAAACGTAGTGGGAGGCTTGTTTTATTGACGGGACTAAGTTTGAAGGTTAAGGTCAATGGTAATGGGTTGGTCAGAGTTCATCATGAGGATCTCGTAATCAGAGGTACCAGATGTAGGAAGTTGAGTGGCCACCTGACTTTCAGTGGGTTGGGTAGCCATGAATCCTTGCTGGGGGAAAGGATTGGTAAACAGAGCCGGTTGGATAGGTGCAGCATTAGGAGGAATCGAAGGGGAGGCTTTCTGTCCTCGGGATGCTACTTGAGCTTCCCACATCTGACACATTTGAGGTAAAAGAGGACAATCATGGTTATAGTGACCATAGACACCACAATAAGAACAAGGCTTATTTGTATGAACAGGCCTGTCCTTCTTGGGTTGAGTGCCCTGTTGCTGGTTAGCAGTGTTAGGTGCATTCCCTTAGGGATTTTTTCTTGGATTACCTGGGGTAGATTGGTTTTGGTTGCCTTTCCTCTTTTTTTTGGAAGTAGGAGGATTAGTCGCGCCTTGCTGTGCATACACCTGACACTAGGAAGGTGGTGGCTATTGTTGTGGGGTCTGAGAGGGAAAGGGAGGTTGCGATGTTAATGCTAGAGGAGTTGGAGCACTAGGCTACGGATACAGATAATAAAGAGGTTGGGCAACATTGTGGTAAACAGGTTGGTTAAAGGAGGAGGCATTCCGTATACTGGATACATGCTACTGGGAGGAGGAAAAGTGCTGGAGGAGCTGGCCCCTCCTTGACAGAAACCATAACCCATGGGAGGATGATTGTATGGATGAGAAAGGGCTCCAATGATACTATCGGTGGCATGGGATGCCCCTAGTGTGTTGGCACCACTGGGTCTAGGGAGATCAGGTAAGACAGTATAAACATAACCAGACTGTGTGTAGATCAAGTCGTATTTAAACGCAATTTGGAGAGTGGATTCTTCGGTCTGAGGGAAATGAGATGCGACATCTTTGCCAATAGTAGGAAGACGGGATCTGAGAAACCTATCCATGTAGACACAGTATTTGAAAGTAGGGGCTTGACATAGGCTCTTTCTTCTCTACCATTCTTGGACATTATTGGATAGGCAGGTCGCAGATGATTGACAGAAAGATTTCAAGAGTTTGGTACCAGTGTCATAACGAAGGGAAAGCTAGAAGTAAGACATAAAATCTTGGGCAAGAGTCATAAAAGTAGTATGAGAGGAGGAGGATTGGTTGACATAACACTTAGAAGCTTCTCCAGTAACTTTACGCTGGAAGAAATGAAGACGGACGGAGTCATCGGTGATGGAGTTAGACGAACACCACATGTGGAAGGAAGGAAGATGGTTTGTAGGATCCTCTCCAACAAGACCTTAAAACTTTGGGATGTATGAAGGGAGCTTGGTTGGCATAGTAGGCCGACCAGGATCATGGTGTATGGGGTCATTGATCAACTGGTTAAAATCGAGAAGACTGAGACCCGCCACATAAGGGAGCAAGGGAGTAGCCGGAATGGTTCCTGTTGTGGCCCCACTAGTAGTATTCCTAGCATTAGGGCCGGGGCTACTACCAGTGTTAGGTCCTGAACCAGACATGGTGAAGGTGACAGGAGGAGAGCCGGGGATAGAACTGGAAGGGGAACCCGATGAACCAGAAGAAGAGTGAGAATGGGGACTCGGAGGAGAACTAACTTGAACCCTACGCGAAGGAGTAATTCTTCCCAATGGAAAATAAGGATGAAGGCCAAGAAGTATCCGGGATAAACACCTTGGGGGCACAATGATGGAAAATATGCATGGATCACAGAAGGAAGAGAGACCAACAAGGGAAAGGAGGTGCATGATCAAATGATTACAATGCTATAGTCTTGGCCTGGCGGTGTAAACCATGCGCTCTTCACTTAGGGTGTGTGTGTATGTGATAATTGTGTTAATTTTAATTAAGCTCATATGTGTGTAGAGAAAAAAGAAAAAAGGGTGTTGTATAACTATAAATAAATCTGCAAATAACAACAAAGTAAATTGAATATGACAGAAAATAAACAGCTAAATATGCATCAATTTAAACCCAAGGAGGAGGGCTTCCCAACAACTAGTCTATGGGTGGGAAAAATATTGTCAAAACATAGAAGATGGAAAATGGATCTAAATTCAGGAGGGACAAGGATCTAAAGTTAAGATATGCTGGAAATAGGTGCAGATAACAACAAAAAACCAGAGGGAAAAATGATGCAAAAAAGGTGGCAAAAGGATACAACCTGGAGGGAAACAGAGGGAACCCTAAAGGGGGACCAAAAAAAACTGAAAAGAGGTGTTTTGAATGGATGAATAACCAATCTGAAATGGATCTAAAAGGTAAGGCTTAGATCTGAAAAAAATGGTTGAACACACCGAAATCTCAAACGACCTGCTTGAGCTAAACTGTTGGAAATATGATGCAGAGTGTTGTCCTTGATGGCAACCCACTGAATGAAGATGAAGACATGAGATTGTTGGCATGTGTTGTCCTTAATGGCAATACACCTGATGAAGTTATTCTTGGCTTGATTGGCTTGGTAAATGATGTAAATATGATGTGATATGATGCTGCTGAGTGTTGTCCCTGAATGACAACCCTCTTGATAAAGCTGATGGCAACTTACTTGATGAAGTTGTGATTGATAGAATATGTCTTGATGAACTAAAACTGATGTATCTACAGTGAGTACAGAAGGCAATGAAGAAATAAATTCAGCATGTGCTAAATATATGATGAAAAGAGTATGTTTCAAGGAATACGCGGATCTGTCTAAGGGAAGTCGCGTATGCACGCGGAAAAGAACGTTCCAAGTCGCGTATGGGCAAAAGTGCTCAAAAAGTGCAAATCCAGGGGCCCGTGGTATTGAAGGCTCATGGTATTGGTTTGGCTCTTGGTATTGAAAAATGGGCCCGTGGTATTGAAGGCTCGTGGCATTGTTTTGGCTCGTGGTATTGAAAAAGGATAAACCTATATAAGGAGAAGAAATTCATTGTGCAAATCATGAGTGTGGGTGCAAGATGTCTAAGCTTGAATGAATACTTCTCTGTGAAGTATATCTGTATGGAAAGGGTAAAGGTTTGATGATAGATCTGAATCTATGATGCACCTATGAAGAAATGATGAAGCGGGATCTAGATCTGAAATGCACTTGTATCTACTAGATCTGTTTATGGAAGGCTTAGATCTGAGATGAGGCAAACATCTGTCTGAAGTAAAAGGGTAAATCTGAACTGATCATCTGATCTGAAGAAGTATGCTGCTCTATAATGATTGAAGATCTATACGCTACTTCGTCGTAGAGGAAGCGCGTATATACGCAGCTTCTCTAAAGCAAAATCGCGTATGCGCAATAAAATATGTACTGAGGTATACGCTGGTTTGTGTGGACGGAAGCGCGTATATACGCGACATCAGTGAAGGGAAAGAGCGTATGCAAACTAGGGTTTGCTGAAGCAAGGGGTATGAAATATCTGATCTATTCTGTTGTGTTTCTGCTATCTGATCTGTGTTGATAAGTATCTGTTGGTGATGTATGTTTGTGCTTAAAAGTATGGAAAGGGTCCAGTATGAAAATATGATGAAATGTAGCTGCAAGTGTTGTTCTATTGAAGTTGTTGGATCCGGTGTGAAAATTGATGGCTTGACGTGGTCCAAGGTGGTGCGGGGTTGTAGCCTTCGGTCGAGGAGGTCGTAGCTCCCTTCCGGAGTGAGGGGGGTAGTCGCGAGATCGGGGGTCGTAGCTCCCTTCCGGAGAGGGGCCCCCGGTAAGGCCAAGGGTTTAGACTCCCTTCCAGGGAGGGAAATTTGATAACGGCGCGGTGGGTGCTGCGTGCTAGTCAAGTCTACGCCAGCACACATATGTTGTAATATTTTCTCTATAATAAAATATTGAAGGCTGAGCGACTGCAGCGGTGGTTTTCTCCCGACTTGGGTTTCCACCTAAACAAATCCTGGTGTTCATATGTGATGCTTTGTGTGATGGCTTATTTGATGTATCTACAGTGAGCGACTGCACATGTTTACTATTTATTGAACATCTAATGAATGAATGATGGAATGATATAAGCAAAGAACTAATGACATAACTAGATCTCTGTGTATACGCTAGTTGCATGAAAGATATCTGCGTGTATACGTGAGTTTAATAAAGGAAAGTAGCGTATGGGTTTTAAGGAATGAAAAAGTGAAAATTTTTGAGTATGCAGTAAATGCGGATTCACCCCCCTCTCGGTATTTTTACCAACAGTTGGTATCAGAGCAGGTCCTTCTGCAAAAGCTTGATCGCTTGAAGGAGATCCGTCACCATGGGAAGTCATGAAGGGATAATGTCTATACGGCCACCTCTATTCAATGGAAGCAATCTAATTCTGGAAGGTACAAGCAAAAGCATATTTGCAAATTCTTGGTGCAGAAGTATGGGCAATCGTGGAAGAAGGTTATCAGTATCCGACAATTATTCCTACCGATGCAGAAGAAAGGAAGAAATATGTAATCAATGCCAAAGCAGTTAATGTTTTATTAGGAAGCATGTCTAAATCAGAATTTGTTAAAGTGATGCCACTAAATTCAACAAAAGAAATATGGGACAAAATCATTCAAAGCTATGAAGGAGATACAAAGGTAAAAAGTGCAAAACTCCAAACTCTCAGAATTGAATATGAAAATTTAAGGATGCATAGTGATGAGAGTGTTTCCAGTTTCTTTTTACGTCTAGATGATATTGTAAATCGTATGAGAAATTTGGGTGAAACCATAACTGATACTACTCTGGTGGAAAAAGTCTTAAGATCTTTGACTTCAAAATTTGAGTCAAAAGTATCAGCTATTGAAGAAAAGCAAGATCTGCAAACTCTTACTATTGTTCAACTACATGGTATCCTGACTTCTTTTGAAATGAGACAAGGAGGTCCCTCTCAAATAAGAGACGCTGCTTTTAAGGCATCTACAAGAGGAAAAGAAAAGGAAGTTGTCAAAAAATCCGGCTATATATCCGATGAAGAAGAAGCAAATTTCGTGAGAAAGCTCCAACTAGGTACTGGAAGGTTCAAAGGTAAGCTTCCCTTCAAATGTTTTGAGTGTGGAAAAGTTGGTCATTATCGCTGCTAAATGTCCTTGTAAGCATGGTAAAGGGAAACAATTTGAAAGAAAGAGGTTATTATGCAAAAAGATGATGATGAAGTGTCCGGTGAAGATGAAGAAATATTAAAGCCATGATGCGCTCACTCCTATGGCAAAGAAGCGAAAAGAAGAAGGTTACTCAAGGAAAGGATACCTCGAGAAATCATGTATAGCAAAAATTGAAGAAGATGAAACGATTACGGCGAAGCTCTACAAGTGCTCATGGCAAAGAAGAAAAAGAAGCAGGCTACTCGAAGCAAGGAGATATCTCAGAAAATAGAAGAAGATGAATCAGATAGTGATTGGGGTCATCCTTTGCACGATCTTGGTGGTACAAACAATAATGAAGTTTGTGAAAGTAGTGTTTTGGAAATAGAGAAAGCTCTCAAGATCAAAGATGAAGGACAACAAAGAGCAATTGATAAGAAAGATTCTATCAACAAAGAGATGATATCTCAAATGAAATAACAAATAGAAATGCTGAATGGTCGGGTAGACCCAGTATCAAAATCATATTAAAGAACTAAAGTAGAAATCAACGATCTAAATGCGAATCTCGAAAAATCAAGCAAGAAGAATGAAGGACTTGAAGAAACTGCGTCATCTTTCTACAAGCAGATCTTGAAGCATCAAATAAGAAGAATGAAGAACCTCTTGTCATTTGAAAAAGGAAGGCCTTGAAGCGAGAAATCATCTCTCAAAGAAGATGCGGAAAAATCAAATAATAAGAATGAAGAAGTACCAAAAAACATGTGAAGGAAATGAAGATTGGTTGAAAGAAGAGATTCTAAATCTGAAGGATCAAGTTGAAGATGGAAGAAGAAAAGAAGAAAGCATGACAAAGCAATGTCAAGACTTGGAGGTTGAGGTAAACATTCTCAAAGGTAAATTAGAAGAAAAGGTTAAACTTTTGAGTTTTCATGATAGTACTAATATTTTGGACAATATTCTGAGTAATCAAAGGTCTCCTGCTATCAAACATGGTCTTGGTTTCCATGAAATTGTTAAAGGAGAATCTATCTCACAAGGAAGTGCCAAAAATTCAGAAGATGTCAATGCAAAACCTGATGTGTTGAAAGAAACAAAATATCAACCAACATTCATGAATTCTCGAAGGAATTCATTCAAGAATGTTGAATGTTTTGAATGTCATAACTATGGGCATGTTGCAGAAAATTGCAGAAGCAGAACAAATCAGCCACAAACAAACAGGTTCTACTCAGAAAGGTACTCTAGTAGCTTCAAGGGATATTGTTTTTCATGTAACAAGTATGGACATAAAGCAGCTGATTGTAAAAGAAGGAAGATCAGAAATACTCATTATAATTCTTATTACTCTGGACACATGAGATGTTATTCTTGTAACAAGTATGGACATGTAGTGTAGGTTTTAACCCTGAACAGAAATATCTACTCACGATTCTTATAACATAAAATAAATAATAGCAAGAGCATAAAACATAAAACAGATAAACACAGAGATTTTCCCCTGGATCCCAAATCGGGACGACCAGCTTGATTGTTCATTATATTCCTTTTAGTGTTACAACACTTATATATACATGCTGAAGCATACATAAACCCCAATCCATAAACCCTGGATTAGAACATAACTATAGTTCCCTTGACCGGATCTACAAAATACCGGGGGACGAAAACCATCGTACCCCAAAACCATGTGCAAACTCATGCACAAAACATGGGTGGGTCCGCCTATGGAATAGGTTGAGTGGGGACCCCAACAGTGGGGGCTGCCTCCTCCCTTGTGACCCCCCTGCTGTGCCCGGCGCAACGTACAGCGTGTGGAGCTAGTCGTGGAAAGAATATAACACATACCCAACATTATCCCACTTGTTGTTTTCTTTCCACAGGGAGCCACATGAGAGCTTAGTCATTAGGCCAATTCTTCAGCACCCATTGTTTCTCTACACCAAGAGAACTTCTGAGGTGCTCTGAGACTTCGTCGATGCATACGCAACATTCTTGATGTCCCCACCTTTACCGGCCAACACCCTTTTAGCATCAACCATATCTCTAACAAAGTGATATTGAACATCAATGTGCTTTATCTTTGAATGGTAAGCAGGGTTCTTAGCCAATAAAATTGCAATTTGGCTATCACAGTCTATCCTTATAGCTTGTTGTACGAACCCCATACTTAAACACAATCTCTGCAACCAAAATGCTTCCTTGCTTGCATGAGTGGCTACTATGTATTCTACCTCTGTAGTTGAAAGCGCCACTACAGACTGTCTTTTACTCATCCAAATGACTGCGCCTCCAAATAGGTTAAACACATACCCACTTGTAGATCTTCTTTGATCCGGATCTCCCGGTCTAGTACGCATCAACAAAACCACGAATGTCCAACATTCTTTCCAATCTGGTCTTCCGGTAGCACAAGCCATAATCACTAGTGCCACATAAATATCTGAAAACCCGCTTCACTACTGTCCAATGCTCCTTCCCTGGGTTTGACATAAACCTGCTCAATACTCCCACTGCATGTGCAATGTCTGGTCTAGTATAGACCATTGCATACATCAAGCTACCCACTGCACTTGCATATGGAACACGGGACATATACTCCTCTTCTTCTTGTGTCTTGGGACAACATTCGTGACTTGACTTTGCACCTACGGGGAATAGGAACACTCGCTGGTTTACTATCCTGCATATTGAACTCTCCTCTGCAATATAATATCGACATACTTCCTCACAGTTTAACCATAGATTCCTCTTTGCAGATCTCTTAATTTCCATGCCCAAAATATAGTTTGCGACACCCAGATCCTTCATTCCTTCGTATCGAATTTGGAGAACAGTTGGGTCTTAATCTGGGATATTTTCTTTGTCATTTCCAACCAGCGACATATCATCCACATACAAGACCAAATAAATAACATGGTCACCCATTAATTTAAATACATACAGTGATCCCCTTTGCTTCTCGTGAAGCCAAGTACCCATATATATGTGTCAAATTTATGAAACCACACCCTTGGTGACTGTTTTAACCCATACAAAGAATTCTTCAACCTGCACACTAGTTCTTTCTTACCCTTCACCATAAAGCCTTCAGGTTGCTTCATGTAGATCTCCTCTTCTAGATCCTCATGAAGAAATGTTGTCTTCACATCCATATGTTCTATCTCAAAATCAAATGCAGTAGCAACAAATAAAAGAAATCTAATAGAAGTAACTTTGGTAAGAAGAGAAAAAATATCACCAAAATAAATTCCTGGCACCTGGGAATACCCTTTTGCTACCAACCGAGATTTGTATTTCTCCACCTTTCCTTCTACATTCATCTTCTTCTTAAACACCCATTTTCTCTCGATGGGTTTCCTTCCAGCTGGAAACTCCACCAGGTCCCATGCCTCATTTTTGTGCAAGGATGCCATTTCATCAACCATGGCCTCCTTCGAGTTTTCCATCCTACGAATCTACGCACTCACCAGAAAGTTACGGGTTCATCATCGGTTATAGTTGAAGAAAAACACGAACGAACGGATGGATATGCCTTTTACGGTTGCCTTCTTTCCCAGGCGATCTTCTTAAAAATTGGGTTGTGGCTCTTCATCTTCTGAGTCTTCTTCGTATAGAGTCTGATTCATCCTCCTTTAGCTCCAACTCTATCTTCTCAGGTTCCTTTGGTATGATTTCATGTTTAACAACATCTTTCACCTCTCTAAACACCACATCTCGGCTGTACACAACCTTCCTTGTTTCTGGGTTCCAAAGTTTGTAACCCTTTAAACCATCCTTATTCCCAATAAAGATGCACCTTTTGGATTTATTATCCAACTTGGTCCTTTTCTCCTTGGGAACATGTACATATGCATTACATCCAAATACCCTTATATGTGAAAGAGAGGGTTTCTTACCAGTCCATACCTCATGTGGAGTCTTATCCTCCAACATTGATGAAGGTGATCTGTTAACCAGATAGCATGCAGTCTCCACTACCTCTGCCTAGAATTCTTGTCCTAACCCGGTACCACTGAGCATGCTTCTTGCCTTTTCCATCAGTGTTCTGTTCATTCTTTCTGCAACTCCATTTTGCTGAGGTGTGTATGGAGTAGTCTCTTGTTGTGCTATACCACACTTCTTAAAGAACTCTTCAAATTCCTTCTTGTAGAACTCCCCACCGTTATTAGTCCTCAACACCTTTATCTTCTTCTCTGTCTGGTTTTCCACCAAACCCTTAAATTCTTTAAATATATCAAAGAATTCAGATTTCTTCCTCAAGAAATATATCCATGTATTCCTTGAGAAGTCATCTATGAATGAAACATAGTACACGGAGACTTTCCCGGTGATGGAGCGGCACGAGGTCCAAACACATCACTTTGTGCACAAGTTCTAATATCTTGTTCGCCCTCTTAGCACCAGAAGGAAAACTCACCCGATTCTGCTTCCCATATACACAATGTTCACAGAAATCAAAATCCAGAGAACAATTAGACATACCTTCTACCATACCATTTCTATGTAGTATTCGAAGGCCCTTCTCTCTAATATGTCCAAGCCTTTGATGCCATAGCATGGTCTTTTCTCCAGAGACAACTAAGCTTTCCGCTCCATTTTTAGGAACTACATAATTGTTACACCCATCAATAACAGTGCTACCTTGTAGCTTGTACAGAGTTCCATTCCAAACTCCCTGCATTAATACCAATGCTCCCCGAACCATCTTGCGGGCATCTTTCTTGAACACTATTTTTACACCTGCATCATCCATCTTGCTTACAGAAATCAGATTTCTAGCCAATGCAGGAATATGCAGAACACCAAGAAGTGTTCTAATCCTTCCACCTTGCAGCTTTAGCTTGACCTTTCCACGTCTGATGATTCTATCCTTCCTATCATCCCCTAGGAAGACATCACCACCATCATATTTATCATACTCGCAGAACCACTCCCTATGGGGAGTGAAGTGAAAGGATGCACCTGAGTCAATCAACCATGACTCATGATCTACATGTGTATTTGAAGAAGAAGCCAAATACACATCCCCACCTTCATCCGAGGTGGTTTTTGTCTCTGCAGAAGGAGCATCATTAGATCCCTTTCCTTTCTCTGGAGCTTTAGATCTGCACTCCTTTTTGTAGTGCCCTTCCTTTCCGCATTTCCATCATACCTTTACTAACTTTCCAGGAAATTTAGATCTCCCTCTAGATTTGGATCTACCACTCGAAACCTTATTCTTGTTTCTGTTTTGGGACCTTCCTCGTACAGATAAGGCATCTCCATTCTGGCCCTCCATATTTCTCCGTCTCATTTCCTCCGACAGCAAGGCTAAGACAATGTCATCAAAATTCAAGGTAGTTGTGTTGCTGCCTATTGCAATAACGGTACATCCCACGAGTGCGGTGAAGGCACAACAAAGGCGATGCACTTATCTTCATGCGAGATTTTAATATCGAGATGACAATCGACTTACCACGATGTTGAAGGCGTTTAGATGCTTTATCACCGAGTCTCCATCCTTCATCCTCAGGTTATACAGCTTTTTCCGTAGGAACAACTTATTCACCAGAGACTTAGATTGGTACAAAGTCCCTAGCTTGTCCCACAAGGTCTTCGCCGTAGCTTCCCCAGATACATTCAACAATACTAAATCTGAGACACACAACCGTATTGTGCTCTTAGCCTTTCGATCCAGTTTCTTCTAGTCTTCATCTGACATTTCCATTGGTTTAGTACCTGGATCTACCGCAATCCACTGATCTTTATCCACCAGCAGATCCTCCATCTTGAGCTTTCATAACTCAAAACTCCGACCATTAAATTTCTCGATCTCTATCTTTCCGTTGCTCGCCATCTTCTTTCACCGCAAGAATCGATCCCGTAGATCTCCCACTGAACAGGGTCTACCATAGGCCCAAGCAAAAAACCCTCAGCAGCAAAGGCATCCCCTTGAAGCCTAAACTACTCTGATACCAAATGTAGGATTTAACCCTGAGCAGAAATGATCTACTCACGAATCTTATAACAAAAGATAAATAATAGCGAGAGCATAAAACATAAAACAGATAAACACAGAGATTTTCCCCTGGATCCCAAATCGGGACGACCAACTCGATTTTTCATTATATTCCTTTTAGTGTTACAACACATATATATACATGCCGAAGCATACATAAACCCCAATCCATTAACCCTGGATTAGAACATAACCATAGTTCCCTTGACCAGATCTAAAAAAATACCAGGGGCCGAAAACCATCGTACCCCAAAACCATGTGCAAAACCATGCACAAAACCATAGGCGGATCACTTCCTAGAGTGGAATCGCACAAAACCAATTTTGGCCCCCGGACCCCAACGTTAAGGCACAGCACGCCCCTCGTGACCCCCCCCGGCTATATGCAGACGCAACATACAGCGTGTGGGGCTAATCGTGGAAAGAATATAACACATACCCAACATGAAAAGGAATGCAGGCTGAATAGATATGAGAAATTGGATAACTTCCAGCACACAAATAGAAAGTTTAAACAAGTCTGGAAAAAGATGGAGGGATGGAATAAGAATCAATCTAGAGAAGAAAATGATACTTTTGTGGATGCTCTAGAAGACAATGATTTTCTTGAAGAAAACACTCAATTCAAGGACCGATCAGAAACGTAGGGAATTCTAACCTTGCTGCAGTCATCCGCTTCTGAAGCTTACTTCTCTGATTGACTGCAGGAATGATGTGAGATACATTATGAGATCTAGTAATGTATCGTCACAAGGGGAGCAATGTATGATGTCTCTCATGGTTGGTTTGATTATTCTGGTTATATGAATCTCTGACAGAGCATCTGGTGTGAAGAAAAGACAGGAACAGAAGGTAAATTTGCAGGAGGAGATGAAGGTGTGAAATTTTCTATATTTCACTTTCCATACGCGGGTTATATGAAACAAAGTCGCGTATACACGCGAGTTCCAGCTGACACAGCCGCGTATGCATTAATGATAAGAGAATTTATCTGATAGCTGAAGATCTGGAGCAGAGGTCGAGGGGGAGCATCAGTCTGACTGCTGATGATTGCATTGTTAGCATTATTCTGGTTATATTCATGATTATGATGATATGATACTTGGTTTCCTATGTTGAAGTTTATGGATGAGTTCCGTTTGCTTGTTGATAAAGAATATTCACTGTTGAGATGAAAGCCCTATATTCAGAAATAAGAATAGATCATGCACAGTTTGTTACTATGGTTGAGATCTTTTGCCTACATATGTTACTTCATGTTAAATCTTGAAGATCATGGTGATATTGGACCACATGGATGATTGAAACAGAGTTGAAAATAGTGTTCTGGTATGATAATCTCTCTTGGAAAGATTGTATTGATGCTGCAAAGAATCTTAAGGCTTGGTTACTAATGGGCTTATGCTACAACCGGTGGATGACGCTTGAAGACTCAACTACACTGTTCTGTAGTCCAGGGAAGCATTCAAATATCTCAAAAAGAAGCTGAACACTGGCTTTTTCTCACAGAGGATCAGATCTGGTTAAAATTTAGAAGATGGCATTGGATACGCGGATTTCCTGAAACACAGTCGCGTATATATGCGAGTTCATGCACAGAAAACCGCGTATGTCTGATTGCTGACATTTTTCAGTTTGGAGTCAGCTCTCTTCAGCACAGCTGCAGTGCTGTTTGGTATCTCTGATACTGTTTGGTATCTCTGGTGGTGTTCCAGTTCTCATAATTCTTTTTCTAATGATTTGATGAAGATGCCTTGATGATTTGTTGGTGAAAGTGTTCAGGATGCACAAACTAAGGGGGAGCCTTAGTCATATGGAAAGGATGCTTGGATGCACAGATTCAGGGGGAGAATTAGCTTTGCTGAGTATAATGCATTGTTGGCATTATGATGGTTCTGAAATATGTTCTCTTTCTTGAGGAATTTCTGGTGTTGGTCTTAAAGTTATATTTGTAGTTTGATGAAAAGGTCATGTTGAGACCCATGATGTAAAATTGTAATATTCAGTCATGTAAGGACTTGTCTAATTTGTAAACCCACTTGGTTGGGTAGCTGAGTCAAATTTTGTAAACCCACTTGGTTGGGTTGTTGAATTGAAATATGTAAACCCACTTGGTTGGGTACTTGAGGCTCATATGTAAATCCACTTGGATGGATCTTTGATGTAAGTATGAGTCTTTTGGTGATAGGAAGTTCATAGAGTCATGTACTTCATTAAAAAAATATGTTTGAAGATTCAGCATGAACTCAGGGGGAGCTTGGTCACTTCAGTATACATCAGATCTGCAGAACGCTTCTTCTACATGAGGAGAAAAGGCGGTGAGTATGTTGGTTTTGATCCGCCTGTTGCCCTTGATGTCAAAGGGGGAGAGTGTGTTGGTTTTGATCCGCTGATCCGCCCTTTCGCTGGTTTTGATCCACCCTTTGCCCTTGATGTCAAAGGGGGAGAGTGACATGGTGTTTGAATGCAGATAATGGTGTCGAAGAATTGGGAGAGTGACATGGTGTCAATGTACTTATCTGTTGTGGTAACCAAACACCATCGTGGTTGCCATCAAGTCCAAAGGGGGAGATTGTTGGAAATATGATGCAGAGTGTTGTCCTTGATGGCAACCCACTGAATGAAGATGAAGACATGAGATTGTTGGCATGTGTTGTCCTTGATGGCAATACACCTGATGAAGTTATTCTTGGCTTGATTGGCTTGGTAAATGATGTAATTCTGATGTGATATGATGCTGCTGAGTGTTGTCCCTGAATGACAACCCTCTTGATAAAGCTGATGGCAACTTACTTGATGAAGTTGTGATTGATAGACTATGTCTTGATGAACTAAAACTGATGTATCTACAGTGAGTACAGAAGGCAATGAAGAAAGAAATTCAGCATGTGCTAAATATATGATGAAAAGAGTATGTTTCAAGGAATACGCGGATCTGTCTAAGGGAAGTCGCGTATGCACGCGGAAAAGAACGTTCCAAGTCGCGTATGGGCAAAAGCACTCAAAAAGTGAAAATCCAGGGGCCCGTGGTATTGAAGGCTCATGGTATTGGTTTGGCTCTTGGTATTGAAAAAGGGGCCCGTGGTATTGAAGGCTCGTGGTATTGTTTTGGCTCGTGGTATTGAAAAAGGATAAACCTATATAAGGAGAAGAAATTCATTGTGCAAATCATGAGTGTGGGTGCAAGATGTCTGAGCTTGAATGAATACTTCTCTGTGAAGTATATCTATATGGAAAGGGTAAAGGTTTGATGATAGATCTGAATCTATGATGCACCTATGAAGAAATGATGAAGTGGGATCTAGATCTGAAATGCACTTGTATCTACTAGATCTGTTTATGGAAGGCTTAGATCTGAGATGAGGCGAACATCTATCTGAAGTAAAAGGGTAAATCTGAACTGATCATCTGATCTGAATAAGTATGCTACTCTATAATGATTGAAGATCTATAAGCTACTTCACCGTAGAGGAAGCGCGTATATATGCAGCTTCTCTGAAGCAAAAGAGCGTATGCGCAATAAAATATGTACTGAGGTATACGCTGGTTTGTGTGGACGGAAGCGCGTATATACGCGACATCAGTGAAGGGAAAGCGCATATGCAAACTAGGGTTTGCTGAAGCAAGGGGTATGAAATATCTGATCTGTTCTGCTGTGTTTCTGCTATCTGATCTGTGTTGATAAGTATCTGTTGGTGATGTATGTCTGTTCTTAAAAGTATGGAAAGGGTCCAGTATGAAAATATGATGAAATGTGGCCTGCAAGTGTTGTTCTATTGAAGTGGTTGGATCCAGTGTGAAAATTGATGAAACGTGGTCCAAGGTGGTGCTGAGGGTTGTAGCCTTCGGTCAGGGGGTTGTAGCTCCCTTCCAGGTGAGGCTGGTAAACGAGATCAGGGGGTCGTAGCTCCCTTCCAGGAGAGGCTGGTAAACGAGTCAGGGGGTTGGAGCTCCCTTCCAGGAGAGGCTGGTAAACGAGCGCAGGTGGGTGCCTGCGTGCTGGTCAAGTTTGCGCCAGCACATATGTTGTAAGATGTTTTCTCTATAATAAAATATTGAAGGCTGAGCAACTGCAGTGGTGGTTTTCTCCCGATTTGGGTTTCCACCTAAAAATCCTGGTGTTCATGTGTGATGCTTTGTGTGATGGCTTATTCTGTTCTTACTGCACATGTTTATTGTTTATTGAACATCTGATGAATGAATGATGGAATGAAATAAGCAAAGAACTAATGACATAACTAGATCTCAGTGTATACGCTAGTTTCATGAAAGATATCCGCGTATATACGCAAGTTTACTAAAGGAAAGTAGTGTATGGGTTTTAAGGAATGAAAAAGTGAAAAGTTTTGAGTATGCAGTAAATACTGATTCACCCCCCCCCCCTCTCAGTATTTTTCCCAACATAAACTCCTCCTAAAAAGGTGGAAGCATACTGAAGCCCTATGGGGCTTGGTTCCTACTTCGACGAGTAAAACAGAGCAAGTACAAGTCCAAAATGGGTAGAGACGGAGGTCAGACAACCCTGAACAGTAGCCCAGACAAACCTCAAAAAATTCACAGAACAAATCTCGGAAAAAGTGCAGGTCGCAAGTTCTGACCTGTTTTCTACTTAGGTTGCAATATTCTGGCTGTTTTCTGTGCCTCGAAGGTTGAGGTCGCGGGTTTTGGCCCAAAAAGTGCGACCTGCACTTCTGGCACTCTCTGGAGTAGGTTTCAGAAAAATGTTTTGTCTCAGTTGTGACTGATACCTGTGACCTACGCAATAGGCCCAGAAACACGCAGAAGTTATAGTTTTTACTGTTTTAGGGTTTTAAAGGTTAAAAACAACATCAAGAAGTGCAAAAGAAGAAGCTAGATGACCAAAAATTGGTCCATCTAATAGTAATAGGTTAGATAACCAAAACTTGGTGTAACTACAGGACCTAACCATCTATCAAGATTGGAAACATGAGAAGAACCAACCAGCATAGAAGATAATCTCCCTGATGCACAATTATTTGCAATCAGAGTGGAAGATGATCACTTTACATATATCATTTAGTTTTTTAGTATGGGGATGGATCCTTCAGAATATACCATGCATCAAAAGAAATAATTGGTGGTTAAGGTAGTTGACTTTTCATTAATAACATGACACTTATATAAGATGGGACCAGATGAGATACTACACATATATGTTCCTGAACATGAAATATATATGATTCTAGTGGAATATCATGGGGGCACAGTGTGATATTCCCAAATGGGAAAGGCAGGAATATAGTGCATAAAACTAGAAATAGCTGGGTAGATCAACACATCGACATTGGAGACCAATATGGAACCATAAAATTATGTATAAGAACAGAAAATTAGTAGAAAATACTGAGGCATAAATCATATAAAATGAAGAAACAAGCCTCCCATAAATAGTCACTCCCAAATATGACATGCTGCTACAATACAAAATGTCGGAGAGCTGCTACAGCATAATCATACTAAGCATAACTAAAACTGGAGATCATACAATGATACAAAATTAATGATATAGGACACAATATATGCTACACATACAAATCTAGGAACTATATCAACATTCCAAGACAACCCAAGAGGGTTTCTGGAAAATGCACACAATGTGCCAATGTAAGCTGCAACCCTAGGGCTAAAGGTGTGATACAACAATAGAAATGAGAATATATGGCTGAAGCTATTGTAGAATCCTACAAATATTCTCTAATAGATTCCCCGGATGAAAGGATGGCCCCTCCACTCAAGAAATCACCTCCCAAAGCGAACACTGCAACCATCCCTGCAACTCCTCCCTAAAATAATGTAGATATGGAATGAAACTATGTTGTAGGGGATAAATAGTCCTTGGAATACTTCCAAATATGTCAATAAAGCCCAAGGGGCTTCCTTACTGGCCTCCTAATGGAAGGAAACCTTCCTCCACTACAAAACTAGCTCAGAAAATAGTGAATGAAAACCTCCACTGCTGCACCCTACAACACAACACAACTCTAAGAAGAAACTATGTGGTTGAAGAAAGATGAAGCTTGGCCTGATGCTTGGATGTTGAAATGTAGTGCAATACTCTTCCTATAGGCTCCTCAATGAAAGAGGTGGGATTTCCACTCGGGAACACCCTGTGCTGAACAACACTGCAATCTTAGCTAAACAACTTAAGAGAGAAAAAATTCTAAACAGACCATCAAGAAAATATTAATCCAATCATGACCACAATGGTTGTCATCCCCTTCCTTATATTCTTGGTGATAATCCTCACCTTGGGCCCCACTAATTAAAGCCACTACTTCCATGCATGGAATCTCTCTCCAAAACTACGTTGTCCCTCAATGAATGCCACTCCTTCCATACCAGCGCTGTTTGATTTGGTCAAGGTTGACCCAGTCTTCATGCTCCAACCCCTTTTCACACATAAGGGTATTCAATCCAGCTTTTAGATGACCTCCTTCCACATTAGGAGTGTCTTTATTCCTACTAAGGATATTAATGGGTCTCCATACCCTCTTATTCCTCTGTCTAAGAGAAAAATAAAAAATTAATATTCCAATTAGCTGTGTGCTAATTTAGGAATATTGTAGTCCTCCCCTCCCAAATGTTTCTTGTTGTCGAGCAACTGCAAGGATAGAACTGAAGAGCCTCTCCTCTTCCTCCTGTAGCATCCCCATGTGATAAGTTCCTCCAATGAACAAGATGCCCTTTCATCAATATGTCCCCTAGTTGCTCCTCCCAAGTGTATAAGTAAACCTTTGGTGAAAAATCCAAATGGCTCTCATCATTAAGTAGTGGGATATCCATGGAGGAAACTATGTGTGGTCTAGAGGCCTTCTTGATGCATGGGATCATAAAATCATTGGGAACATTCATTCCCATGTGAAGCTCCAAACCCCAAGCTATCCTCCATACAAAGTGAGTCACCCTCCAAAATGGTAACTCATGAAAAATTTCTTCCACCTTTGGCTCCTGCAATGTAGGTGGGCTACATAAGTGAACATGATAGACCAAATGTCCTAATCCATACTGTCTCTCTCTCCACTTATGGAAAGTGTAGATATTTTTCTGATATTGAGCTGCAACAATGTTGCCCTCAAGATACAAAAGGACAACTAGATCTCCAAAGCCCCGTTCTCTAGTTTCATGAGCCCAAACCATCCCATACAAAGTGAATGGTACATCATCACCATGTGGTATCCAAATTAGAAAGATACTAAATTTTATGTGAAATGTTGGATGGTACCAATGGTTTCTCCAGTGGATACAATACAGTTTTACCAACTGCTGTTTTAGAACATCACATGGCAAGTTGTCTCCCAACAAATTGCTAGTTGTTCATGTTTGCTCATCTACTAGGAAGTAGTAAATGGAATTATATATCAGCTAAGAATAACAATAATAACACCACATTTGCCCAAATTCGTGCAAAGAAGGGTTATCTCCATTGTAAATGTTGGTCCTAGAATGACCATGAAACCCAAATATAGTCTTGCCTCTTGTGGAGAAATGCACTATACATTGATGGTGAGAGAATGCAAATAATTTTTGAAATGATAAATAAGTACAGAAATACATTTCTTACCATGCATTGTGAGTAAGCTGAAAGTGAGGTCCATCGACGAGCCCTCCCATGAGAATCTCCTCATAGAAGTCTGCGAAATGAAGGGATGCATACTCCCCTTGGAACACTCCATCAATAGATACATACCCCCAAGTGATAACGCTGCTAGCGTTGGTGATAAGGCTCTTGCCACTCCATGAATCCATTCTTTGACATGCCATATGCTAAATTCATCCACCATAATGATGATATATGTGGGAGTCTCCTTCCTATGTGGAAGTACCTCCTAATCCTTCAATACTGAAGGGTAGCCCCTTTTCACTTTGATTGTTCCATCCCTTTCTCATGAAATATCATGCAAATTATGGGATAACATCAGCCCATACTCTCCTAAGAGTAACCAGAGCAACAATATATCTGGCCGCCTCCTTACACCTCCATCATATAAACCATGAGGTGAAAACATGATGATTAACATTAGTAATTCCACATCATCAAAATGCACCCAAACTCCTTGCTTCCATATGATGCAAGTGCCATGCCAAGTCCCAACCACCAACATACCCCTTGAAGTAGGATATGTCACATGCTGACCAAACTCTTCCAAGAGTAGCCAAATCAGCCTTGCCTCCTGCTGACCTGTGTCATAGATCTCCAAGTGGCTTTCCAACCTCTTGCTCATCAACATCACCCTTCCAACCAATGGTGAGTGTCTATCATCATGCTCAAAATTGGTATCCCTGCAATGGAGAATACCACCCTCCCAATCCAAATCACTATCTCTACACTTCATGGGATGTTGAAGTACAGCCTCATGGAGATATCCAAATGAATACCACTCATCAATGACAAAATTAACCCCATAAGGATCCAAATATATTGAAGGAAAAATATTCTCATTGATCTGTGAAGTGCTCAGCAAGAAGGATCCATCATAATAATGGGAGATAAGATGTCTCTCACCAACCATATGCCTATCCCCTACTACACATGTCGAATGGTCATCGGGATGCTCCAATAATGGTTGGGCCCCAAACTCATCACTACTGCTCAATGACAGCGTTGTTGATCTCCATAATGGTGCATCTGTTGTCTCATGATCATGCTCAATGATGAACACATAGTTCTGCATTGGATTTTTTAGGAAAATACTCATCCTATCCTCCAAGAATCTATACTCCAACCCCAAGAATTTTGTGCAGCTCATAAATGAATAACCACGATGAATATATATATTCTCCTTGATCCTTTCAATGGTCCTCTTCAATGCTAGTCTGCTGCTCCAAATCAGCAGTGTGTCGTGACCCTAGGTCATGCAATGGAATATTCCCACAACCTTCCATAAGATGTGCAGAAAGTGGAAACATTTGCATACCTTGGTTTTTCTTGGGAACATCTTATATTGCTATAAGGGTTCCTCTCACCGGTATGATGAATTTACCAACTACTGATGATGATGGCTACTCCTCTATGGCTGCACTAGCACTGGTATAAGTCTTCCCCCCCTCATGCATCTCTAGAATAGTGCATGGCACTCTAAATGTCAAGAGATCAAGGCCACTTTGCAAAGGTGCAAGTTTTCATTCTCCTGATGCAAGTGCTCCTACAATAAGTGGTGGTGGAGGTCTCTCCTCCTCTATTTTATTCTTGTCAAACCTCTTGACCAACCTTTGAGTAAAATCTGCATATGCAGTCACTCTTGCATGACTCAAATGGCTGAACCACCAAATATTTGCTTCACCCTCTAGGTGCAGCATTGCAATCTCAACAGCTTCCTTCTCTACTACCGGATGTAGTAGGAAAAATGCATCCCACTTCATTCCCCAATCTCTTGTTGGGCATGTGGATGACCCATCAAATGTAGCCAATAAAAATCTATTGTGCTTCCTTCTTCTATTGCTGCAAGGTATTCTTTCTTCTTTGAGCCGTATGAACTGTGGGAGAATTAGATCCTCTTTGAAAGCTCTTGATTAAGATTTGTATTCTGCAAGATACTCACTTAGAATCTCATGATCTAAGTGTCCTCCATATCCATGCCTTTTTTCTTCTTCTTCAAAAGAAAATGGCATAGTGTATTTCTTTGGAGCTCTATGCAATACCAGTTCTTTCTTGTGCTGATAGGAAGTACAAGGACCTTCCTCATCTTGAAACCCTATTGTGGTTTCATGGATTTTCTCCATTCTTATTTTCTTGACCTCCTTGGTGAGGTCCCTCGTAGATCTGAAAAGATATGAGATAAAACTTGTTCATTCCATCATTCTGATCTCTTTCTCCTTCTTCTCATTCTCCTGTTCGCATAATGGATGAGATCCACAGGCTGAGCCAAAATTATTATCTGATACCACTGTAATATTCCCAAATGGGAAAGGAAAGAATATAGTGCATAGAAATAGAAATAGTAGGGTAGATTAGCACATCAAAATTGGATACCAATATGGAGCCATAACATTATTTATAATAACAACAAATCAATACAAAATAGTGAGGCATAAATCATATGAAATGAGGAAACAAGCCTCCCATAGAAAATCACTCCCAAATATGAGATGTTGTTACAATAAAAAATGTTGGAGAGCTGCTATAGCGTAGTCATACTAAGCATAACTACAACTATAGATCATACAATGATACAAAAATAATGATATAGGCCACAATATATGCTACACATACAGATCTAGGCATTATATCAACTTTCCAACACAACCCAAGAGGGTTTCCAGAAAATACACACAATGTTCCAATGTAAGTTGCAGCCCTAGGGCTGAAGGTATGTTGCAACAATAGAAATGAGAATATATGGCTGAGTTTGTTGTAGAATCCTACAACTCTTCTCCAATATATCCCCCAGATGAAAGGATGGCTCCTCCACCGAAGAAATCACCTCCCAAAGCAAACACTGCAACCACCCCTGCAACTCCTCCCTAAAATAATGAATATGTGGACTGAAAATGCATTGTAGGGGATAAATAATCCTTGGCCTGGTACCAAATATGTCAATAAATCCCAAGGGGCTTCCTTAATGGCCTTCCAATGGAAGGAAAACTTCCTCCACTGCAAAACTAGCTCAGAAAACACCCAATGCAAACCTCCACTGCTGCACCCTACAACAGAACACACCTCTAAGAAGAAATTGTGTTGTTGAAGAAATATGAAGCTTGGCCTAGTTCCTCGATGTGGAAATGTAGTGCAATAATATTCCTAGAGGCTCCACAAGGAAGGAGGTGAGATTCCCACTCGGGAACACCCTATGTTGAACAACACTGCAATCTTAGCTAAATAGCTGAAGAGAGAAACAAGTCTAAACAAACCATCAAGAAAATAATGGTTTAATCATTCACACAATGGCTTCCATCCCCTTCCTTATATTCTTGGTGAGCTTCCTCACCTTGGGCCGCACTCATTAAAGCCACTACTTCCATGCATGGAGTCTCCCTCCAAAACTGTGTTTCCCCTCAATGAATGCCACTCCTTCCATACCAGCACTATTCACACATAAGGGTCTTAAATCCATCTTTTAGATGAGGAGAAATCAAGAGAAAAGGCATGACATGACAGAGAATTAAGCAGAAGAAGTTCAAGGTAGGAGACCTTGTCCTCCATTATGAAAGTAAGTTTGTGAAGATTCCAGGAAAATTCAAGATGCATTGGTTGGGCCCATAGATTATCAAGCACATTACTAATGGAGGCATAGTTCAGCTAGAAAGGTTAAATGGAGAACTGGTTCAAGGGAGAGTAAATGAAAGTAGGTTGAAGCTGTATAGGGACAACTTTGTCCCTACAACTTCACTCTGAAGAAGAAAGGAGAAAAATATTACTGCCAACTATAGTTGAAAGTGGGAAATGGACTATAAACTATTTTGTAGAGAGAGAGAGAGCTTCGATGTAGGAAGTTACTTCACTACAACCTGGATTGTGTCGAAGTTTGGTTGTTCGCTACAATATGGGGTGCATCGAAGTTTGCTAGAAAAATATGACCATTAAAAGGGAAAGTTGTCGTTGAGAGGCACGGGAAGATGCATTTATGAGGAAATATTTGCAATATGTAATGATAAATATGCAGTTAATGAACATAATTTGAGAAATATCTGAGCTAATGATGAGGTTAGAAGTTCAAAATTGTTATAAAAAGCCATGCCCTGCTAGGATTTTTCACCTTGATTCTTAAGAGCTCAAATATATCTAAGTGCAGAGAAATTGCAGAAGTTGCATTGTTTTATGAATACTAAGGAATTCATTCACATATTCAAAAAGAAGGGTGTAGCAGGAATCATGGAAGACACAACACCGTCTAATACACCCGCAACATCACCTTCACTTGCAGTAGCATCACCCTTCACATGGCGGAGATCTCCATGGAAGAAATCATCCAAGGAACAAAGGACAGAGAAGAAATGAGATAAGAAACATGTCAAGCCACAATGAGAACCCCAACCTATAAGAGTCAACGAAGAAGAAGTAGAGCAAGAACAAATGGAAATAGACACCGTAGAATTTCCATTGCCTCTACCACCATACATTCCACCCATAAAACCAAATGTGAAGATGGTGAAATATTCAAAGGATACAAAGTATGGCACCTTGACACCGATATTGCAAGAGAAAGTGTCGTTTGATGGATAATTAATTGGGAAAATTCCATAGTTGAAGTTTGCAGACTCTGACTTCAACGATAGAAAAAAATACTCACATTTCACATGAATACATTTGAAGCAATTACACTACCCGGAAAGTGGTGTGACAAGGATAGAACCACAGGATTGGGCTACTAGGTTGCTGAAATCTAGTTTATTAAACATGTTGAATGTCCTGCACTTTGGAAAAAGCTCGTGGAACATAACCCGTGTCAGATAATTACTTGTACTGATACATGATGGATGAATTTGAATGAGAAAAAGGATCCCCATCAATGAAATGTTTATGTGGAGAATTACAAGGTTGTCATATCAAGTACAGGACCACACAAAAGAATTTGTGGGAAAATACCAGGATAAAGCGATAGCTCAAAATATGAAGGAGATGTTTGGGTTGATAAAAGGAAAGTGAAGATATGACAACAACTCAATCAACAACCAAGGATTCTTCTTCACTGCACACATATTATTTGGGGAAGTCATGAGAAAATGTCACGTTAATGAAGTCCCTGCAGTGGTGGTTTCATTAGTTGCACAGTGTGAAAACAAGGTTCAGTACAACTGGGTTGAACATCTCTGTAAGGAATTCTTGGACTGTTGCAAAGTCAAGGAGAAAGGTACAACCTTTCATTATGCATGGCTGATTTTAATAGTAACAATGTTGGCATGGAGAGAATCAGATGAGTCAAAAATTTTCTTGGTATCGTCGAATGTCTGTGAAGCTGGGAACTTTGCCTCGCTGTGGTATACCAATAACTAGTTGATATCGCAGGAAAACGATATTTTTTCGTGATTTATCATATGGACTTGCATATGTTGGTAAACCAACATCCTCGCCTTTCGCCAAGCTTGTATGAGAAATATAACTCTATTGCGAAGTTCAAGGCAGATTTTCAAAGTATATATATGCAGGCCCATAAGGACACCATGAAGACATGCCATACCCTTCCATAATTGGTAAAGGAAGATGATCTACTCACACTAGTACAAGAATGGGTTGCAGAATGGATGATTGTGATGGAGAAAGATGCAGAGGATAGTCTTACAGAGGAGGAAACATCAGAGCATGGAGAAACAAGTGGGAAAGATAAAGACAAGGATGAGCAGGAGCAAGAACAGGAGCGGGAATACAATGAGGGTCAACAGGATCCTCTTGGAGGAGATGAGCAGAACAAGGAATTCGAGAAGAAAGAGATAGACAAAGGAAATTGGAAGAGACACAGTGAAGCTTCCCCGAGGAGAAAAAAGAAGTAGAAGGCATATAAGTCAAAGGAAATAATGCCATTGGTCCTTACTGATGGGGACTTGGATGAGATCTGGGAAAAGGTTCAGGAGGAAACAATGGAGTCATTGAACAAGATAGAAGATCAATACTGTGCGCTTCTAACAACTTTCGAGGAGTGTATTGAAGAGTTAAATATATTGGCATAGACAACCAGTCTAGATAACGAAAGGGCTTTGATAAGAAAGACTTAGAGCCAAAATTTGGGGTGTGGATAATGCATATACTTGTCAAAGCTCTATGGTTAGACTTTGCCAAAGTAATGCAGCAGGTGAAAGGATGGGAGTATGTCAACATGAACATCGCAGCACTGCCAATTCAGATATTGTATGAGCTACATGAAGGAATCATAGATGCGTTGAAGTAACGAGAACATCTCACTTCAAAATTTAACATTCAGTTAGAACAATAGCAAGCTTTGTTGAAGAAGTAGATTGAATAGGCCGTCAAGGAGAAGGACCAGTCAGAAAAGAAGCAGAAGAATTTGAAAGAGGTGGTGGAAGCCACATGCAGAGAAGTTCCAGACATTAATGTCCAAGAAGAGGAATCTGTGGAAGACAAGGTCTAGAAGCTCAACCTTGCAGTCAAGGAATCTAAGAAGAAGATCACAAATGTACAATTTGAATATCAAATAAATATTATTGAGTTGTAGATGAAGCTATAGCCAACCATGCCACTGGAAGTGTGAGAGAGGAGGGAGTCTGACCTGAAGGCCACATCGTCTAGAATATCTACATCAGTAGCAGATTACGGAAATTTTTTGGATGAAACCTTTCATATTTTGACTTCTCCTCAGGAGGATCCAAATGTGCAAAATCTACAAGAATAAATTAAGCATATGGAGGAAATCTGGGCAACTTCGAATACCTTACCAATCTTGTAGAGGCTCGCCAAGATCAGTGAGGGAAATTCCCTCCAAAATAAGCTAGAAGAGCTGAGAAGGGAAGAACATGTTTTGATAGAGAGAAATTAGCCATGTCAGGATGGGGCTCTCCAACTATCTTAGGAAGTGGATGGGAAGTTGCAAGAGCTTCGATAGAAGCAGTATTGTAGAAGAAAATAGGACTAGTGATAGAAGCACTATTCGAAGAAGTGTGCAATGAGTAAAAGCAAATCACAGGGATTTTGTAGCAATTCAACAAGGCCTATGATAGCATAGAAGAAAAAATCAGATGCAAAGCATCTGAGTAACTTGGGATAAGTAACATGTGAGTTTTGGGGGCTTTTTGGGCACATCACAACTTGGCCTAGATTTTGGCTAAGACTGCATTTTGAGGAGCGCAGCGTGAAGTACTCGACCGTGTAGCAAAGCATTTTGAATATACCGCGTAGTGTCATAGGGGCTTGGGGGTGGGTTGAAGCCCCTTCTTTTGTAATGGGCTTTCGCTCATAGTTGCTTGTTTTAGGGAGCCCATGGTATTTGGACCATGGTATATTAACGATTTAATTGTATATATGTAATATTCCTAATTTAGCTTCAACTAATAGGAATATTAATTTTGCTTTTGAAATCTAGATGCATGAATAATTGAGCAAGGAGGCTCCTAATTTTCTCAAGTATGAATAAAAATCCTTCCTAATGTGAAAGGGGATCACGAAATAACTAGTTCAAGCATCCACATGTGTGAACAAGGTCTAAACCATGTGGACAAGGTCAAGTTTGACTAAGTCAGCATGATTTATTCTCAAAGAAGTGGATTCTAAATAAAGCCAACTCAATGTGAATAGAGATCAATCCAGCTAGATAAAATGAAGGCACCTTGAGCGTGAAAAGAGACAAGGCATGAAGAATCAGTCAAGGTTGACCAAATCAATAAAGTTGTCTAGATACATTGCACCATCCTAATGGACAACGCAGTTTTTATGGAGGAGCCTTTGCATGGAAGCAACCTCATAGTGGGTGGGACCCTTGGTGAGGAAGCTCATCAATTATATAATGGAGGAGATGGAAATCATATGAACATATTGGAGATTATATTTTTATGTGGTCTGCTTAGACTTCCTGCATACTTGGTTGTTTAGCTAAGTTGCTGCACTGCTTAATGCAAGGGTTTGCCCGGGTGGGTATTCCCTACTCTTTCTTGGAGATCTTGCTTCAGAAATCCAAGAGGAGGTTTCTGATCTGAATTTTCCACTACGTGGTGTTGTACCAAGCACCTACCTTCAGCAAAAACATAGTACCTTTAGAAAACTGCATTATTTCTTAAGATGTGCAGTGGAAGAGGTGAAAACCCCATTTTGAGGAGCTAGTTTCCCAAGAGGAGGACTAGCCTTTCTTTGGGAAAGATAGGGGAAGAATATACAACAATTTATTTGCTTTTTCAGCCATATTTATGCAGAGATTCATCCATATAGCGTGATTCAGCCACAGATTTGCAGCAACTTTCTCTTGTGTATCTTTTTTGTCAAGAAACCCTTGTCGGGTCTTCTTGGATCTGTATAAAAGAGATTAGATCTCTATTTTTATGCCTCATTTAGTATTCTAATAAGATTATCAGATATATTTCTATATTTTCAGATTTAACCTCTATTTAGACTATGCAGTTTCTTATGCAGCAGCTCCGACATTTTGCAGTCTTGGGGTTTTGGCAATTTTTAGCTGTCTTGAGCATGGGAGGCCTGTTTAACTAGGCTAAAGGCATTTGTTTCTGAAAATATTTTTCATGCATGTCCTATATTTTCCATTATAAGGGAAAAAACCTTTATTTTCCACTATTATGACTCAATATTCAGAAAATGACGTTTTTGAGGAAAAAATAACTTCTTTTCCCCACTTGGTGAATTGTATAAAGGCATAGTTTGTTATTGTGATTATTATATGAAGGAAATGTGTTTAAATAAATTATATGATATGATAAATTTCTGCTCTCAAACTTTTGAATACCTTAAGGTATTCTTATTGTTGTAGAAAATTCCAAATTTGGAATATTACAGTGGTATCAGAGCAACAATCTTGGCGCAGCCTGTGAGCTCAAGAATTATGGATTCTTCTCATGGGGAGGAGGATATTTTCAAAATAAATCAGAGCAAACCCTTGTTTTCTAGAGAAAGGAGGTTCTCAAAACTTCTCTTGACAAATCTGCAGGGCGAAAGCAAGGGCATCAAAGAAATGAGGAGGGAAACACATGAAGATCTCTCAACAAAATCTATACAAGAGGAAGATTTTAAGTCCTCATCTTTTGGATATGAGCACTCAGCCATATCATCAGATATACCACGTTATATCAGCAATTTCTTCATGAAGAGGAAGAAAGGAGACGTGTCAAAGAGAGATACTCTTGGTGATTATTTGCAGGAATATGAAGATCAATCCAAGGAGTTCAAAGATCACTTGAATTTCCAAGGGTTTTGCCAAATGAAGGAAAAGAGAAGAAGGAGAAAGAAGCAAGGTGAGGGTTGATTATTTCTATCCACTTTTGATGGATCACCTCTATGTCTAGCTAGGGCTTGGGTGAAGGAGCTAGACACCTTTGTGCAGCAACATCAAGTCTCATAATTTGAAGCCATCAAAGTAGCAGCGCTGCATTTTGAGGGTAAGACTTATGCTTGGTGGTTGTTTGAATAATTTTCCTTAAAGAATGCGAATACATCTAATTATGAAAAAATTCATTTAAATATTAGTAGAGAGGTATGATGATATTTCATGTGAAACATCTTCTATTGCAACTATCAAACCACATCAAACAAAACTTTTGCATGAGTTGGGAGAGTCTATATATCCAACTCCATTTTTGAAAACCAATGAAGAGGAGGTGAGCTTGTTTGATACTTTTCCAAGGGCAATATCTCCTTTGGATGAAGGGCTTCCTTCTCAAAGGGAAGACATGAAGATTCCTTCTTCAAAAGAGGACCAAGTTCTAAGGTCTCTTGTTGAAGGTAAGGCAACTTCAACTAGTGAAGAAGAGGAAGGAGAGGCAGAAGAAGATAATGCAGTCATATCAAGGGCACCTCAAACACCTCATGAAGAAGAGGGTGGAGCACTTTCTCCAAGGAAAGAAACTCTTGCACTCTTTCAAGGAGTTCCCAAAGGTCTCACACATAGAGCTCTTGGCATAACACATGAGCAGCATGCACTTTCATTTCCAAGTGATGGGATCTTGAAGATAGGAGAAGGAAAGGAAGAGGAATGGAATCAAAATATGGAGAGCATATACCCTTCTCTATTTCAAGGTTTGAAAGAACAAAGAAGGCAAGAGGACTTATGCAATAAAGGTAGGGGCAAATCTTTCCACCTACATTCACATCCTACTCTATGCCTTGATGCCTCTTTGCAAGGAGGCATTTCAGCAGGAAGACTTCCTGATTGGAGGGAAACTAAAGTGTTATCTCAACTATATGTAGTAGCAACCTATTTGTTTAAAGAGGGAACCTTGGAAGGAGCCACTACAGCGCTGAAAATCATTGATGGAAGGCTAGGCAAATTTCTAAAATTTACCTTGCTTTCTTCCAGTCATCTATTTGCGTTGGAGGGAATAGATTCAGAAATTTGTGTTGATATGAGTATAGTATCAAAAGGCTACTCCATAGCTTTGGAGTAGCAAAGGATACTCCAATATGTAATGAATATTTCTGAACATAACAAAAAAATAATTTCATTGTTGCATGCAGAAGCAAAATTGTGGAAGTTTTTGAGAAAGAGAACCTTTCAAAGGGAGGGTGACCCTCCTAAACTTCAATCTTGTCTTGAGCAAGATCAGCTGCAAGAGAGGCAGAAAAATAAATTTGGGAATAATCCAACATGTGACTTTGACATCAAGAATGTCAAGGAGGAGAGCCATCATATGGAAAATGCATCATTTCATACTTCTACAGCACTGCCAATGTTGGGAAGCCTAGACCCTTATGGGGAGTCCCAAATCATGATGGAATATTCTAAGGACCTATTCACATGTAAGGTTGTTGAGGGGCAAGCAATGAATGGAAAGTATAAGGTAGTTAATGGAATCCTTTATGTTCATGATCATATCTACTTAACTAAAGGTTCCAAGCTCAAGAAAAAACTACTTAACACAACCTATGAGGTCTTGATTTCAAATCCCACTAGCTTCATTAAAACATATCATACTATCTTATATGGATTTATGTGGGAAAATTTCAAGGAGGAGATGCACTCTCATATGAGTAAGTGCATGAATTATTTTCTGGTTGAGGAGGGACATAGCTCTTGGGAAGAGTTATCATTATCACCTCCTTATTCATTGAGTGTGAGAGGGAGCTCATCCATGAGCTACCTTGATGATTTTAAACAAGTGTATGAAAAACATTGTATTGCTGAATCTCATGATGTATTTAATGTATAATTGTATTTTCTTAACACTCAAGTGCAGGTCTTGGCTCCAAGAGGGGGCACTTTTTCTGATTGGCTTCATCAACCACTTTGGGCCATGAACAATGGTGATGTTAGCCATTCTTTGGGAGATCTTGGAGAGATGAAGTACTCCTCATGGTGTGATTCATCAAAACCAACCATCATACACCTTCTCCAGGCATGAAAGAAGGATGGGGTAGCAAACAAGTGTTGGGGAGAATTCTTGTCATATCAAATTCTATGGTAGTTAGGAGGAAAACTGCGCTGGTTGCACATGAGGGACCATTGTCCTTCTCCCTTATTTTATATGGCAGCTAGCATGATCTTACTTATGATCCCACATGCTGAAAATTTTGTTATTTTTGTTGGGAACATGGTTGGAGGAGAGACACATTTGGTGGGTGTGTCTTTGGGGGAAGAGAGTCCCTACTTTTCTTGCACTACATGTTCCAACGGGAGCATGAGAAACTATATGGCCACCATTGCATACCACTTGTTTCTTTATGATGTGGACCATATGTTTGGTTGTAGCACTTGGGGCATGCCTCTCATGAGAAATTGGGAGGAGCTTTTCTATGAATTACCAAGCTGGAAGGTGATTCATTTTATTTGGATGATAGCATGGAGGAGGGAGGCCTCCATTGATGATGAAATTCCCCATGATTGTCATCACTTCTATCTTGAGGAGGCCATGGATAAGAAAGAAGGTTTCCATAATAACCATCCATTCTTTCATGATGAGAGCCATTGGGTTTATTCACCAAAAGCCAACTTGCACACTTGGGAGGAGCCATTAGGAGATGGAATTTTTGCAGAAATTCTGAAGCAATGGAGGAGACTATGGGATGAGAGGGCCACAAGAGGAAGAGGGGAGATTTTGTAGCACCCTTGTAGTTGCTTGCGGACAAGAAACATTTGGGAGGGGGAGACTGTAATATTCCTAATTTAGTTTCAGCTAATAGGAATATTAATTTTGCTTTTGAAATCTAGATTCATGAATAATTAAGCAAGGAGGCTCCTAATTTTCTCAAGTATGAATAAAAATCCTTCCTAATGTGAAAGGGGATCATTAAATAATCAGTTCAAGCATCCACATGTGTGAACAAGGTCTAAACCATGTGGACAAGGTCAATTTTGACCAAGTCAACATGATTTATTCTCAAAGAAGTGGATTCTAAATAAAGCCAGCTCAATGTGAATAGAGATCAATCTAGCTAGATAAAATGAAGGCACCTTGAGTGTGAAAAGAGGCAGGGCATGAAGAATCAGTCAAGGTTTACAAAATCAACAAAGCTGTCTAGATACATTGCACCATCTTGATGGACAACGCAGTTTTTGTGGAGGAGCCTTTGCATGGAAGCAACCTCATAGTGGGTGGGACCCTTAGTGAGGAAGCTCATCAACTGTATAATGGAGGAGATGGAAATAATATGAAAATATTTGAGATTATATTTTTATGTGTTCTACTTAGAATTCCTGCATACTTGGCTATTTAGCTAAGTTGCTGCACTGCTTAGTGCAAGGGTTTGCCCGGGTGGGGATTCCCTACTCTTTCTTGGAGATCTTGCTTGAGAAATCTAAGAGGAGGTTTATGATATGAATTTTCCACTACCTGGTGTTGGTCCAAGAACCTACCTTCAGAAAAAACATAGTCCCTTCAGAAAAATGCGTTATTTATTAAGGTGTGCAATGGAAGGGGTGAAAACCCCATTTTGAGGAGCTAGTTTCCCAAGAGGAGGATCAAACTTTCTTTGGGAAAGCTAGGGGAAGAATATATAGCCATTTATTTGATTTTTCAGCCATATTTATGCAGAGATTCAGCAATACAATGTGATTCAGCCATAGACTTGCAACAACTTTCTCTTGCATATCTTTTCTGTCAAGAAACCCTTGCCAGGTCTTCTTGGATCTGTATAAAAGAGATTAGATCTCTCTTTTTATGCCTCATTGAGTGTTATAATAATATTATCATATATATTTATCTATTTTTTGAGTTAAAATCTATTTAGACTGCGTAGTCTCTTACGCAGCAGCTTCGACATTTTGCAGTCTTGGGGTTTTGGCAATTTTTAGCTGTCTTGAGCATGGGAGGCCTGTTTAACTAGGCTAAAGGAATTTTATTCTGAAAATATTTTGCATGCATGTCCTATATTGTCCATTATAAGTGAAACAATCGTTATTTTCCACTGTTATAACTCAATATTCATAAAATAACGTTTTTGAGGAAAAAATAGCTGTTTTTCCCCACTTGGTGAATTGTATAAAGGCATAGTTTGTTGTTGTGATTCTTATATGAAGGAAACGTGTTTAAATAAATTATATGAGATGATCATTTTCTTATCTCCAACTTTGGAATACCTTAAGGTATTTTTATTGTTGTTGAAAATTCCAGATTTGGAATATTACAATATATATAGATTGAAATGTTATGTCTAGAGACATGATCATATGATAGTCCTAAGGAGAATATATATTTTGTAGCGAAGGGAAGGCTTTGCAGCTGAGTGCACAGAGGCCTGGGAAGATTCTACAGTTTAGTGTGCAGACCACCTCCACCTTAGTGTGCAAGTCAAGTTTAGGTGTATTCAAATATTCATCATAATAAAGAATAAATTTTTTGGATGATATTATGATGTTCTTATGTGTTTTATGGATATATTTTCTTACTATCTGTTGTTGTGGAATAGTTATTATAATTGCATGTTATGAAAACACAATAATGGTTTATGATGTTTTATGACTTTTTTCTGTGATTATTAGACTGTGGAGAAGTGATTTATAAGTTCTAAGTGTAAGATAACATAAAAATACCACATCTCCCAGTCCCTCAAGGCTGCAAAAATGTAGTTCTACATCCACCCATAGTCACTTCGAGTGAGACTGTGAACTGTTTATAGGTCATTGCCAAAAGGGCCAATGATCACGGGTTTTGTTGGTGCGCAGTATAGATCAAACCTGGGTTATCCCAAACCAAGCCAACACTTTGATACATTTATGGAACATTTTTTCAAAAAAATTGGGGATGGCCAAAAATTTGTACATTGATTAATGATTTATCAAATCTTAAAACTTCCCCGAATGAGAAGATCAAAGCCTTTAATTCAATATTTAACAAATTATTAAATAAAATTCTAGCTAATTCTAGACCTAGTGTAGATGTTCAAATTGAATGGTACACCAATTCCCTTCCCTCAAATATTTCCATGTTTTTGGATAGGACCCAGAAAATAGTGCTTTTAGATAACATGAAAGAAGTTTTATCTATTGAGAAAATAATTCTAGATCTTGAAAATAAGTTTTCCATTGAAGAAACAAAACATACAAAGAAAGTGACCTTTAAAGATGAATCCAAGAAAAAGGTTTAAAGACCCTTTTGACTTGGAATGTTTACATCAAGTGCTTAATAAAATGTCCAATGAGATGGATGAAATTAAGAAGCAAGATGTTGAATCCTCAAGGAAATATTTTAGATCTTTTAAAAGGAATTAACCTTCAAAATCTCCACCACCTGCCGAAATAGAAAATGTAGAGTCTAATGATGGAGAATAAGAGGAGGAAAAATCTGCCTCGACTGATGAAGAAGAAGAATAAATAGTTGAATCTCATGCTTTATGGGACTTTATTCTAACTATTTCGGAGAATTAAACAGAAGAGGAAGCCTTGCTAGTAAATACTAGAAGTAAAGGACTAGTTGAAAATAATACAAAAGGAAAAAGTAAAAAATTGCTTCTCCCTCAACCAAAGAGAAAGGAACAACTAAAAAGGATTATATTCAGTCTTCTGATCCTCCTCCTATTAATTCCAAGTCTCTTTCACCTTCACCTACACAATCAAAAACTATGATAGTGTCTGATAGCATCGAGTATAATATTGTAGAGGACATGAAGAAGACTAAAGAAAACATTTATTTATATGAGGTATGTAATCTTAAACAACAACATAAATTTGTACTTAATGAGTTGAAAGTTGTTCCTTCATCTCCATTACCTTCAGTTATTGTTACTTAAAAAGACTAAAAAGGAAAACATAAACCTCCAAATGTCCCTATAGATAAATTTGATCATTCAGATGCAATCTTAATTGGATATAGATCTAGCTCTCACAATCCTCCTTTTCTATTGACTTTTGAAATTTTCAACAAAAATGTTCACAATTTTTTAGTAGATTCAGGTGCCTCTTCTAATATCATGCCCTATTCAGTATGCTTAAAATTAAATGTTGCGCCTCAAAATTTTGTTATGAAAATTGTCCAGTTAGACAGAAAAATAGTCAAAGTATTAAGAGAAATGAACGTTGTTCTAATCACACTATCTTAAAACTATTTTTTTTCAAATAATTGATACATTGGTTGTTGATAACCCTAATTTCTATAGGTTTATATTAAGAAGAGATTGGTCTGAGAAACTACATGGTTACTTTCAATTGATTGGTCACATATGTGGCTCCCTTATAATGGAAAACCTAACCAAATCCGCGTGGATAGGGAAAAACAAATGAAATATGTTATGATTGATTTGGATGAGGAAAATGAACCAGTAGTTTTCACAAACAATATTTTGGGAAATTATTCTTCAGAATCCTTCTTTGGTAGTTTCTGTGCTTTGAATTATCCTTTTCCTATTGGCTTTGTTTTATTAGAAATTAAAAATTTCTCACGAACAGATTCCTCAAGATGCATTAATTCTGTCCGTAATTATGTAAATAAGAGTGATGAATTATTTTGGACTCTTATTTTGATTGGTTGAAGTCTAGTGATGGTACAAGAGCCAGATGGGTTTTAATTAATCCAAATGGATAAAAAACCATGCTAGCATGTAGATTGGAATTTGATTGATCAAATAACGTTGTTGAATATGAAGCACCAATGTTGGGTTCGAAAAAATCAATCAGTCTTGATGTCAAATGGTTAAAAATCTATGGTGGTTCGGAAATTGCTACCAAGCAAGTTAGGAATAACATTCATTGTGTTTCCAGTCATCTAAAGCAATATCAAATCTGATTCATGATTTTATTACTAATTTCATAGCATACAATATAATTCCAATTCTCATATTACAAAATTCTAGTGCCGATCTCTTAGCCAGTCTTGCTTCTAAGCTCATTCCTCCTGAAGACTTCAGTCCTAATAGGTTTTATATTGAATTTATTTTTTTCCTTTCTGTTCCAAAACATGTGTAAAATTGGAAGACTTACATTATTTGAAAGTTAGATTCAATAAAGTCACTAATTTCAAACTCCAGAGTAGTTCCTTAAGATTTGAATTGGTTAATCTAGGGTCTAATGAAAACCACAAAATATCAACCTAGGACTTGGACTTTCACCTAATGAAATATCTTCTTTCATATATTTTTTAAAAAAATATAAGGAATTATTTGTGTCGAGCTATAATGATTTAAAAACTTGTGATACATCTATCATTCAACATACTATACCTATGATTCATGATGTAAAACATGTCCAATTAAAACTTAGGAAAATACACCCTAATCTTGAAACTCAAATCAAGATTGAATTGAAAAAACTATTAAAAGCCAAAATTATTTTTTTGGTTAGACACTCAAAGTGGGTTTAAAATATCGTTCCAGTTAGGAAGAAGAATGGAGACATTCAAATTTGTATATATTTTATAATTTTGAATAGAGAAAATGAAAAGAACAATTTTCCTTTGCCGCCAATGGAGAAAATATTATAGTCTATTGTAGGTTCTGAGCTCATGTAGTTTTTAGATGGTTTCTTTGGGTATAAGAAGATTCTTTTGCATTATGAGGAAATATTAAAAACCACGTTTAGAACCAAGTGGTAAACATACGCATATCAAAATATGCCTTTCAGATTGATTACGTCGGGGCTACCTTTCAATGAGTGATGGACATTGTTTTCAAAGGTTTGATTAACAAATCAATTGTAGTTTATCATGATGACATTATAATATTTTCAAAACACAATAATAATCATATAAATGATTTAAAATAGATCTTTGAAAGATGTAGAAAGTATGTGATTTCCTTGAATCCTAAAAAATCAGTCTTTGCTCTTAATGAAGGAAATATTTTAGGCTTTATCGTTTCAAAAGAAGGAATTAGTATAGATCCAGAGTTAAGGCTATTTTCAGAAGTTTCTTTACCTCATAACAAAAAATATATGTAATCATTTCTTGGCCAAATTAATAGTTCATCTGAAGAATATTCATGTAATAATGTTAAGGTTTAAGAGGTATGTCCTGTTGATACTGAATTTGAGTATGTTGATTTAATTTTATATTTGACAAATGGTTATGCACTAGTAGAACTCGATTAAAAAAAAAAAAGAGCCAGAAGACTCAAAGCCAACCAATATCAACTTGTTAATAATGTTTTTTATAGAAGAAATTATGATTATGTCTTACTCAGATGTTTATAAAAACCTGAAGTTGAAAAAGTCTTGTAGTAATTACATGATGGCCCAACTAGTGGAGACTATAATAGAGACACCACTGCTCACAAGATCCTTCATATTGGTTATTATTGGCCAAATGTATTTAAGGATACTCATGATCATGTAATAAAATGTAAATTCTACCATGTTAGACTCATGTATTTCATAGTATCACAAGGTGACTGATTATTTCTTATATTTTTCATACTGAAAATAATATTTCGTGACTATCATTTATTTTCATAGAATGAAAGGGAAATCCTGACTATCAAGAGAATCAAATGAATATATCTTTCTTATAGTTCATTTTAAAGAGGAAAATGTTGTTGATTAAGTGTGATGGTGAAAGGGAAATCCATACTGCCCTGATTCCATTTCATTCACCCTCTTTGTCCCCCATTTTCCCAAATTCTGACACTCCCATGCTCTGAATCCCATTCGAAACCCCAAAACCCACATACATAACCTTTTAGGACTTACTACTTTATAAAACCCAAGTATATTAAAAAATTCCAAAATTCTAGCTCTGCCCACACTTAGCACCCCGCAAGCTTTAAACCTTTCTTCTCAAGCTCGTCACCGAAACATAAAAAATCCACCGATGCACTTTGGTAGGACCCACCTAAACCTTTATACATACCAAAATATGCATACAAACCTTTGAATTTCATAATTTCCTTACCTTCCGCCTTTTCGCACTTGCCAACATTTAGCATGTTGCATGGCGCACTTCGCAACATTTATAACTTACCTGTAAACGCCTGCAAGTTAAAAGTTTTAATTTGCGATGTGACCCACCCACATATTGAAAATAGCAAGTTTTAAAGAACAAGTCAGAGGTAAATGTTAAAATCACCGAAGTGCGATGCAGGTGATGTGGTGAGTGATGTGGCAGGTGACATTGCATGTGACATGGTGGGTGACGTGGTAGGTGACATGGCAGATGACTTGGTCACTCCGAAGATTACTCTGCACCCCCCTGTCCAATACTGCTTACCACTCTCACCCCCCTCCGAAAAGTTGTTTCCATCACTCATCCTCGTCTGCCAACCTCCATCCCTCCAGATTTGGGCATATAAAGTTTAGAAATCATTTTATGAAGAAAGAAGGGTTAAACACAGTTGAAAAGGCTCAGGTAGAAAAAATACACCAAGGGTCGAGTCAGGAACTTATGCAGAGATATAATAGCAGAAATTGAAGGGGCAGTAGAAAACACATCAGCACAATCACTAATCGATAAAAATGGCCAATGCTGCACCAGACTTAATTACCCAACGCATGTTTTCTGAAGGTAGAGCCAAATGTCAGAGCCTTGAAGAGGTAGAGCAAGATGTCAAAGCCTTGAAGATGTAGAGCCAAGATGTTAGAACTGCCATTGCCTCTTGGGCATCATTTAAACCAGATTATGATCACCCTGCAATTAATAACGGACTACTAAAGCCAATGTTGCAGGCCAAGCTAGTCTTATCACCGCTTGCATGTTTCCACTTGTCTAGTTTTTCTTGAATGTAATTACTGCAGTAGACAGACTAGCCGACTTAAGTTTTATATAAATATTGTATGCATTAGCAGCGTAAGAAGAGGCTTGGAAGGGGAAAAACCATTGTAATAGACTCATCTGGCTCTAAAAACTCTCTATTGAATGAATGAATGAGTATGTTGTTTTCCAGATTATTGTGTTATGCTCCGTGGTGAAGTATTTTCCCATGTAATTTTTTATTCTCTTGTTTTCTCATACTGTTTGCTTTTCCTAACTGCAGATAGAAACTTTTGCGTAGGATTTACCATAGGGTACCCTACATAGTCTTGAAACATTTCATTATGTTTTCTTCTGAGACCGGAATGTAGAATTCAGAGATAGTTTGCTCTGCATTCCTGTTGAACCTTAAGCTCCTCCTCTTTTCCATTTCATAAGTTGTTAAGATCCATTGACATGGCTAGCTTGCCTGGTTTCCCCTGACCTCGGTTATTCTTCCATATGAATTTGTTCACACTTATGACTCCATAGCCAAATGGCCCTTTTTTGCTGCCTCAACCAAACATTTTCAAACAAACCTCATTTCTATAACTCGCCTAATATAAACACTTATAGTTATCAAGCTATATTTAACAGAGAGAGCCCTCTCTGAGTGTAGGAAGGCTAGGTCCTCGACTCCAAATTTGGTTTGATTTTTCCCTTCGTAGTTCTATCTTCAACCTTCAGAAATTACAGAGTGATAGCATGCCAAACAACTTCAGGAAGAGAGAAGAATTCAACCTCCCCCCTACATCTAGTCAATATTAAACAACCTTTTGAACAATGTGGATTTGATATGATAGGTGAGATTGTTCCAAATTATTCTAAACAACAAAAATATATTTTGACTGCTATAGATTATTTCACTAAGTGGGTGGAAGTAATACCCTTAAAGGTGTTCAACTTTGAAATTTTCATGGATTTTATTAATCAACATATAGTTACCATGTTTGGCCTTCCTAATGCTGTCATGTTTGACAATGCTTCCTATTTTTAGGGTAATTCCATAGCTGAATTTGCATTAAAACGAGGTTTCAAACTTAAGTATTGAGTAAATTACCATCCTCAAGGAAATGGATTAGTTGAATCCACCAACAAAAACCTCTTGAGAATTATGAAGCGAGCTATTAATGATAATCAATAGAACTAACACATTGTTTTAGTTTTTGATCTATGGGCTGATAGGATCACTCATAAATCTTCTTTAGAAACTTCTCCTTATCATTTAGTATAGGGAAATAAGTTGTGTTACCTCCAATTTAGTTTTACCTTCACTATCCCTAGTGCAATCTATTGAGGAAAAACCATTCTCTTCTTTGCAATTAAGATTATCTAAAATTCTTAAATTATAAGAAGAAAGAGAAAAATCCAAACACATTCATACTCAACATCAGAATATCATGAAGTCTTGGTTTGATGCAAGTTCAGTAAGTAATAAAACACTTGAAATCGATGGCCTGGTTCTAAAATGGGATAAAGCCCATGAAGAAAAAGGAAAACTTACAAATTTTGAAAAAATTTAGCTTGGTCCATTTCAGATCATTGAAAAACTTGGCCCATTAACATTTATTCTCCGAGATGTACATGGTAAGAAAGATTCTCTTCCTATGAATGGGAAAATCTTGAAAAAGAAAAAATCTTGAAGAATTCATATTTTGATTGTAAATATGTAAATAATCATATGTACATATCGGTGTGCTTAGATTAGTTTATTGAATAATACTCTTTTGGCTTCATATTTTGGGTTTCTATAATCATATTCACCCATATTTAATATGAAATTTATCAATTAAAGGGAATTATTTAGAGAGAAATCATTACATTGAAATTCAGTATTGAACTTTTCCTAAACTCTGATATCTTTATCTCCATTATCTTGTGAATATTTCATAACTTACATATGTAAAAGTTCATGTTATCCTTTGATCTTTCATATTAGTATCTAAAAAAAATAATACCATTTCAAAGCTTAGTACATTAAGAATGCAATTGTCATACATAACTCTTAAGGAGTATTTTTACCTCCCATCCACAAATATTAACCTTTTTAGAGTGTAATTAAAAAAAAATTAAACTTGAAATATAAGGGGTCTCATTGTGAGCCATATTACCATGTTCATGAGGAACTAATGCTATTGGCATTATCACATCTAGCCACCAAACCAAGATAATGATTTGTATTCTTAATACTATAATAAAATATGTCTCATCACGAGGCAACTTGTTCGATATCATTATAACTTGTGAATGACATTGTCACCATTTGGCCATCAAACCAGGACAATGCATTTCAAGTAATAAAAATAGATGTTAGAAGAAAAAAAAGATGAAAAATAATAGCTATAATATTTTTATAAGCAGATGGGATATTGGTATTACTTGTTAAATGGTAACCCTGTCGAGGTTATACATACCTGCTGGCAGCACTGGATCTACTAGTGACAAAAGGTCAATCTTAGTTCAAAGCTTCAATAGTTCTTTATTTTATATTTTGAAAAGTAATGAGTTATTTTCTATTCACAGTTATTCTAAAATAATCTAAATTTCAACATTATTATCTTTCTAAATCTTATTTATTTAGTTGTTAAAAAATCATTAGTTTTTACAGATATAACGATTTCGCCTAGTACGTTGCGAATTGTTGTAGCATTCAACAACAACCCCACCCCCCCCCCCCAATTTTTATGCCTAAATTTTCAATAAGAAATGGGGACCCTTTTTAATTTTGATGTTTTATTTCCTTTTCATAAAGTTTTGTTATGGAAATAAAGAGAAAATTAGAGTGAGTTGTAATAATTTGTAATTATTTTATCCTTGTCATAGATATTTTATCGGAAGTAGTAATAAAAATAAAATACAAAGTCCCAAGGCTCCGATAGACCCTACTCATTAAACATAAGTTTTATCAGAATATCAGACTGATATCATATCGTAACTTTCTTTTAGATACAGTTACGATAAATTTTATCCTTGGTATGATTCTTCCTGATCCTTACCTTATTCGAAATCATTCACAAAGGGTTCTTAAATCTTATGCGCATTAAGTGATTATTGTCGAGCCCACATTGTATTAGCGTGCAATTATCAGAAGTTATATTTATTGTAAATTTCTTTTTAATATTTTTAGGTTATCTATTTCCTTTGATATTACTTACCTCTGATATATATATCTCCCAATATCCAACACCCCCGATATTAGTTGCTTATGGCATCGTTCACTTATGATATCCATTATCTCCTATATTATTATAATAACTATATCACAACTTTCACATTGGATCTATCTCAAATGAGTTATTTGTATAACATCTAGATATAATTCTCATGATATTATTATTCTTCCTTTATCGGAACTTTTTGAATATCTAATGATTGTTTTATTAGAACTCATCTACGTCGAAGTCTCAGGTTATCATAATTCTTCAATTCAAAACTCCTGATATCGACCCTTCGATGAATTGATTTGACTATCTCAAGTGGTTTCTCACTTATATATTCAATGATTGGTAATGCAGGTATGATGGTTCTTGAAATGCTAAATTCTCACATTTAATTCGCCTCGATAATGGATATTTTCTTAAAAGGGAAGAATTACTATATATAATTACTAATTTTGCATTAAGTCTCGGAAAAATAAAGATGTATGCTCATATGTGTGATTTTTGTTACAGGCGCACTCTGATTCCCAGAATATTGAAGAAATGTCAAAAGAGGGAAAGTGAAAGAAGAAATTTCCAACACAACAATATCCTGTTGTTCCAGTAGTTGAAACTAAAGAAGAAAATAACCTTTCTCCAAGATTATTTTCTGATACAGTGTGTACCAAGGATTCTAGGAATTCTTGATGGGAAGAAATGTATAAGTACTTCAAAGAGGAAAAACCCAAAATAGAAAAAATAACATTGGCTACCAATGATACTACCCTTGTATCAGAAACTACCTACAGTGATGTGGTGAATTCCTTTCTTTATAGAATTGCAGCTCGACCAAGAATTATACCTTATATTGATTTGGTTAAGTAGGTTGTGTATAATTTGAGAATTTCGTATAGGAGGAATATTACAAGCAAAGGTACAGTCATTGGGTCTTTCGCTAGTGAAGAATTATAGAAAATGTATCACATGCTCGCCTCACAATTTAAGTATAACAAAGTATATATTGAAGAATTCCTCAAATAACATGGATAAGCATAAGAATGAATTAGGGGTTAGAGGCAAGATTCAAACAAATGCAAAAGGGAATATAGCGATAAGTATGTTTTTTATTCTCTTGCATGACCTTATTCTAAAATTATTGCCATGATTTGTAGAATCAATGAAATTCCTAATGTACAGAAATTTTCTGATCAATGGGTCCCTCTAATGGATGGAGCTTCAAAAGGGTACATATTTGATTGGGAAAATATACTTTCTGATAGTTTAGTTGGTCACATCTTATATTTTACAATTAAACGAAGGGTTACTGATAATATAGTCCCTCCTTTCTATATGAGTGCTTATATTATGGATGCCCTATGTTTTTCTATGGATTTCTTATCTATGAGTTGGAAATGGACGAAGCAAGTCCCAACAACCATCCATATATACCATGATATATTGTGGGATATATTTCCTATCTACAAGGCCATATTTGATACCAAAGTAGCTTGAATATATCCAACCGCTAAAACTGGCCTTTTATGAGTTGGAAGATGGTTTGGTGAGGAGTCATTCACCTATGTTAGGGTATTTTGAAGTTTATAAAACCCTCATGTTCTTCCTGTATTCATTCCAAATAAAATGATGTGCAGGGATATAACTTATCTAACTATGGGAAATTTGTTTTGAAGTGTTATGGAAAGGCTCATCAACCACTCCCACAGAGGAATAAGGAAAATTGACACATTTTACAAGTGCATATGCTTCAGTCACTATTTTTAGAAAAAAATGTTGAAACAAAAAAGAAAAACATCATAGAGCACTATAAATCCTAGATGAAAGAGCTCCAACAGAAACTTGATTCTCTTAAGATTCAATATGATACAGATATAAAATTTAGGGATGCTCAGATACAAGAATTACAGGAAAGAATTCAAGAATTGAGGACTAATCTAGAATTAGTCAAATTCAAGAAAGATTCTAAAGAGTTGAATACTCTTCTTACCAAGAATTAAATAGTATTTTTCCAAAAATTGGAAACTATTCATGATCAATGTAAGACGGGTGATTCTATAGTTAATCAACTCTCTGATATAATAACTTATTTTGAAGAGGTGGGAAAGAATATATCTTGTTTCTTAACTTGGAAGGAAAACGAGGAAAGTAGATCAAATAATCTGCTATAATTGAAGAAAATCATAAAGAAATCATTTTCATAGAATGGGAGATTCACATAAAGAGAACAAAGGAAGCAGTTTATCAAGAACGAGACATTTTGAATAGAATCATAGAGGTCATTACTAATAATTTTATCTAGTCTAATTTTACTTTGAGTTTCTCTGAGGGAAATTTTCCTGAAATCAATTTCCTGATGAATACGTGGCAGGAATATTCCAGGAAAAGAGTTGATCTATTGACAAATTGATCAAGATTGACTTGGAGCTTCATTGGAAATTCTTGGTAAAACTACATAGTCAGTGGTTCATGCTCCGATGCTTATAAAACACCACCACATAGATGCTCCCAACACTAAGGGATGCCATCTTCAATAGCCAAATGCGTATTCAACCAACATCTCCACCAGAACTGAAAAATCTCATTGGTATTTATCCTTTGAAACAACACAATGGAGAAAATTCTTCCTCCTAAACTTAGGGAATTGTTGTAACCATGTACTAATTTTTTCCTTTATTGTTTGTTCTGTTTAAAAATTTTTGAAAGTTAGTTTATTTTCTATCTTCATATTTTTGTAAAGAAACTATAAATTGTCTCTTAGCAATAAAGATAGGGTTTTGAATTTTTGTAAAAGGAAAGCTTAAGTTGCACTATGATACCTATTTTTTTCTTAATCGAAATTTGAACCAACGCCTTTCTATGATGAGAAGATAAATGGTTTATCGGTTACTATTATCCCTTATCTGTCTTTCTTCTTAAATTATAATGGTATTTTGATGATTCACAACTGTTTGTGTTAACGCAATCTTGCATAATCACTATTGATATGTTTGATTGAAATCTATTAACTATATGTGGATAACGAGATCTCAATATGTGTGATGATTAAAAAAATAATTTAATTAACTATTTAATTAAAATAGTTTTATTTCTTTGGGCTTAAATCATATTTACATGATGATCTACATTATTATGATAATTTTTAACTTTTCCTAAAACACATATTTCAACAGCTTTCCCAAGATAAATAAATGGAAGTATATTAATCTATATTTTAGTTCTTAGTTATATTAGAGAAATATATCATTATTTACTTCATTTCATATAATTTTAGAAAGGGAAACTGGTCCCATAATTCTAGTCGGGGCCATCATTGCAAATGGAAAAGGATATGCTCTAACATCCTGGCTGGATGGTTATCCCCAATGTTGATGCAGTCATTCAATACCATCAACATAACCTAATCCTATTCCAATTATTTACGTAATAATAAATAAATTTAGTATTGATATGGGAAACACTATACATAATGCAACCAATAAGTCCTTATGAATTGTACAAAGAAATTTATATATAACCTTGTCTGCAATAAACAAATATTAATAACACACATATGTAATTCTATAGAGAAGAAGAGAGAAGGATTTTACACCTATAACATTATGGGGTAAGAAAAAAACATAGTTGTACAAATACTTTAATAGCCAATAAACATATAGGGTCTATACATATAAAATGGTAATTTGAAATAAACAAATAAAAACCCTTTAAAAAAACTTGTGAATGTGGTCGTATAATGCCTAGAATTAAAGGAAAATGCCTAAAACCCCAAATGAATTTTAATATAATGAAAAAATGTAGAGTAATGCTGTAATATTGTTATTCATATTATGTATAAAAAATTAATAATTTATACCCAAAAATAGATGGAAACAAAAAACAAATGGGAACAAACACTAAAAAGGAATTATAGGAAGAATGATCAATAACGGAGGAAAAATTGTGACACAGAATTTTGAAAACATTATGATAAGTGTATTTAAAGGGAAAAAAATTGCACATTTACCTAAAACTCGCGAGGGTGTTGAGTTAAAGGATAGAGGTATGAAACCCTAGAACCTTAATATTCTCTCCAAAAAAAAATGTACCTCAAAGAGAGACTGTAAAGTTTTCCAAACCATTAGAAATTAAAAACCCAAAAACTTTATTTGGGAAAATCCATAAAAGAAGACAAATTTTTAATTAATTTTTTATCAAAATATCCCCTGAGAGGTATTATTGTTCGAGGGAAAATAAAGGAGACGCATAGTGCTACATTACTAATTTCTAGGGAACTTTTATGGTCAATGGCCAAAGTTCTGTAACAAACCCTTAACAGGGAAACACTGTAGATATAACTGTAAGAACTTGAAATTTTCAATAATGAAAGTTTAGCACACAAAGATATTAAACTCTAAAAAAAATAACAAAATAATTAATTGAACATCTTAGATATGGCGCATTAGTAAAAGTTACTTCTGGAATTATATTTTAGGAAAAAATCGATGTATAACCTTATGTTTGGAAGATCTAATGATGTGGTGAATGGTAGAGATATAGACTTAGTTTTCTCATGCCATTATTCAGAAAAAAAAATCTTAGGAAATTTTAATTACATAGCGAAAATTTATAGAGAAGAATGAGGAAATGAATGAACATACAGAAACAGACAAAGTATTCATTACACTTGAAGCAACCCTAAAAACTCTAACCATTTTTAATTCTTCATATCTCATCATAAACGTTTATTTGGTGTGTCAAAAGGAAGGTATGTGGAGGTGAAGAAGAATGCTACATATATGCGTAGAAGGATCTTGAGAGAGTTCACATAAAAACCTTATAAATTATATCAAATGTGATGCATAGAATCTGGGAACAACAATACCACATAATAGTGATGAAAGGAATTGCAAACATTAATATAAGTGGAATGATATACATCATAAACCAAAAAAATGCATATATGGTGTGTTCAATGTATCATACTTATGATACATGTTTATTTCAGACAAGGACATGAAGTTTTGACTAAAGGATAAAATAATGTTGATGGTGGTATTAATATAAACTTAGTATAAGAGAAGGAGAGTAGGATGGCATATAAAGCAAGTTTGTTGATAAATTAAAATTATATGTTTACTTGAAAAACCCTTTGATTTATAAAAAAATTAAAAAAACACATTAAATTTTCAAAAATAAATATTATGTAAGTAATAAATGGTATAGGGTTGATATATCAATTTCAAGAAGAGCACTAAAGTAAATTGTATCCATGATAAGGAATTTAATGTACGATTCTCCAAAGGACAAGGAATTTATATGATTCAAAGGAAATGATTTGGAATAGAATGTCAACGAATCAAAATGAGATTGCTAATGAATAGTATTTTAGGAGATTTAAATAAAACAAGAAGTGGAGTTTTATAAAGAAAATATCAATTTAGGAATTGTAGAGAAAAGATATTGTGATCAGCTTACAATTTAATATGGCAAGTACTTCTCTTATTTGTAATAGAAAATAATAAATAAACAAATATTTAAATAATCAAAGTAAAGACTCTATGAAATAAATAAGTTTAGGAAGAAAAAGAGTTAGTCTCTCATACAAATAATTATTCCCTTTTTCTTTAAAAAAAAATGGTGTTAAGAGGGACATTACACTTTAGGCTTAGGAAATAGGCTCAAGTTATGGCTTAGGCTCACATGATGTATTTTTGAAGCTTGTATATGACCATAAATTCCCCCCTTGTTAGATAGAAGGTGAGAAGATGGAGAAATTTCTACTGCAATATGTGTTAATACTCGAGAAAAAATTATATGGTATCAATGAAATATCTTCTTGGTTGTTGAAGCCCATTGCCAAGAAGTCATTAATCCAAGGTGAACCTTCATTCTTACATGAGGCTTGTTTCTGGAACATCCATTTGAATAATCAGTGTGTTTTTCATAGTGCCCACAAGGGTGAATATCAAAACATTGATCTTTCACATGGCCAACTCTGTCGCAATTTTGGCATTTGAAAATTTATGGTCATTATAGAAGAGGAGTAGGAACTGGAAGAGGTGAATATGAAATATCATGAAGAAACCTAGTGCTTTGAAAGTGTATGGGTTTGGAATAGTTTGTAATTTGAAAGGATACATTTTTATCATATCCAAGACTAGTTGAGTGCTTGTTTTTTACAAGCAATTCCCATAGTCTAATGTTGATCTTGGGAAGTGCAAAATGAACTTCTACATATTTATGCAAAATTACTACTAAAATGGGCATTGGATTTGAATCAACCTCAACTTCATTGACTTTATCACTTTCTTTTTGGCATTATGGCTAATCTGGTGTCCTTGATGGAAACCTACTTGATAACTTTGTCAAGATTATAATAACAAGATGATTATGTAGGTTGGAGGTTAAGGGACAAAAAAATGACAATTCATAGATAATGGATGAGAAAATAAAAGTTTAAGAAAGTATACATGGGTCATGAGAAGAGATGTCACATACATACATGGGTCCTATGAATAAAAGTCACATGTAGAATATGCACCATGGTATTTTGGATACCAGGGGTCATTACCATGGTATTGGCCAATAGTATTTAGAGCGATAATGGATATTTAATCTTGTTAAGGAAAACTTACAACATAACCAAGATATTTACCAAAGGTGTCGAATAAGGAAGAAAATACTATATAAAAAGATGGAGATCAAGGAGTTGGGTGTGAAAATGATGGATTTATTATGGATTATTTGATTTGAAATGGGTGGGAACCAAGGGGCAAGAAGAGGACTCAGATTTGAAAGATCTAAAGTATGGTGACATATGTGCTTGTTTGTTTTACTTATTGAAAATGTCTAGCAATTATAGATATAATACTGCTATGATATAAATGAAGTATACCAAAGTCTGTAATTCTAACAGTAAGGGTTGCAAAGAATTAAGGTTATGTTTACATCAAAAGTTTTCACATCTATACAAAGGCTTGTCTCAGGTTAGTCACATACATATGCAGATATTCTTCTGGGTAGTCACATATATATTTTGCGAAATGATTTTAGTTTGTGTAGATATGTACACAATTTTTGTGAATTATAAGCACATACATATGTGGATCAAATTCAAGAAATTTGCATATACATTCTAGGGTTTTGTAGTATGACTTGTTAATGATATTTTATTAGTTACATTATGTTTGTTGTTGTCTGTCGATGATTTCTCTATCATGATAATCGATGTTTGACAGTATTGGTTGGGTTGATTTTATTATGGAATGGAATGTTAATTAGTGATGATGCTACAATGTGATGATATGTAATTGGGTCAGTGATATGGGATTGTCTCGGTACATGATTCAGTGGTTGTTTGAGTAATGTAGTGATTCAGATTCAGTTGTCAGTAACTTGAGATCTATACGCAGGTGTGATACATAGGAAGCACATACATACACGGATATGATTCATGAAAGTAACATATACATTATGATGCATGTTTGATGGGGGTTTGTAGTGGCACAAATTGGTTCCATGATGATTAACAGTGTATGGCTTGGCATATTAATCAGTGTTTGTGAATTGATATGATCTTCTATGGATTGGTTTTCTCTAGTTGCATTGGTTTAATGGTTGGTTTGATGGTAATACAATGACTGATTTGGTTTAGTGTTTGGCTTCAGAATTTTTACTTGGTATTGGGATTAATAATGAAAGTGGATCCAGTCTAAAAATATGATGAAAAGTGGTCTACATGTTTGATTTTTTGAGTCAGGTGGATCTAGTATGAAATATTATGAAACTTGGCCCAAAAAGGGTGTTGAGGGTAGGAGCCTTCAGAAAGGGAGCCCAATATTCATTCTAGTCGTAGCTAGTGAATTTTTCTAGGGGGTAAGTCCTCCCTTCCGAAAGGAGATGGTAAATGAGATCAGGGGGTTGGAGCTCCCTTCCAGTGGGTATTGAGAACAAGAGAAGGTTGTAGCCTTCTATAGGTGGGTGCCTACATACTGGTAAGAGTCTACTCTAGTACAATAATGTAAGATTATTTTCTTCATATAATAAGAAATAAGACAAATACGATGACAGTGGTGGTTTTCTCCCACATTGGGTTTCCACCTAAAATCTTGGTGTTCTATTTGTGTTTCTTATGTGTTTTTTTGTTTTCTCTTTATTGCTCATGGTTTCTGCTTAATGAATGAATAATGAAGTAATGATGCATTTTTTAAGGATGAAATATTATTGAAATAAGTGATAAATTAGTTATCTGGATATACGTGGTTTTTAGTTACCATAGTCGCGTATATACACGAGTTTCCTGAATGAAAGTAGCATACAGAAATCATAATAAGAAATTGAAAAGTTTAAAATATTGATTCACTTTCACCCTCTCATTATTTTTACAACAATTGGTATTAGAGAAATTCACTCCAACAGAAGCTTAAACATGTGAGAGTGGATCAGGGGCAATGTGAAAGAAGAAAAAGAAGAAGGAAGCTCAAAGGAAGAAGCCAACTCAATAAAATTTTCGTAGTGAAAGCAATAAATCATAAGCAGTAACAATAATAGGTGTCATCAAATATTCAGATTTAGGAGCACCACACATTTTGTGGATCAAATAAGATAGTAACAAATAATTATCGGGTACTAGTTCTTATTCTAATTGTGGTCCATTTCTTTGTCTATGTAATAATGATGATAGTGAAGATGACATGGAATCAATTGAAATTGTTCTCATGGGTAAACATGAAAGTAATCATTATAAAGAGGAAACAAAAATGGACAATAAAGGTATGCTTACACTTAGTGATACTAACTATCAGGAATGGAATGAAAGGATGAAGTCTAAGTTAATGAACCTTGGATATGATGTTTGTAATTTAGTATGTAATGGTTTCATTAACACTTCCCCATCAAGTGAATAATTTCAAAAGAATAGACAAGAAATAAGTGTAATCTTTTGTGGATTTCCTGATTTAGTATTAGAAAATTTCATGCATTATGAAGCTGCAAAGTATGAGGTAATATGAAGGTCATTTAGAAAGAATAAGGAAATCACATAAAGGAAGATTCCTCATCAGGTTAACCAACATGTAATCTTACTTCTAAAAGAAATAATGTCTCAGAATATGAGTATGAAGATAATATTTTTTTATGTCAAATGGATTTATTGATTTAGAAGAAGACATGTTAGACAAAGTTCTTAATATTATAATAAAAATTTTATTTTCTTTGAAAATGATTAACAATATTAAGAGTAAATTGTAGGCATATGAGAACATTAATCTTGATAAATCAGTAAATACTACAACATAGTATAATCAAAATTATGAAGGACCTGAAGTTGATATCATCTCTCTAAAGTCAGATCTTGAAATGTCAAACAAGCAAAATGAAGAGGTACTTCAAGTATTTGAAGAACAAGAGAATGTGTTGAAGGAAGAAATTATCAAATTAAAGGAGAAAGTGGAAGAAGGAAGAAAGGTTGAAGAAGGAATGAGGAAGCAATATCTGGAAAAAGGAAGAACAATACCAAAGAATGGAAGTTGAGGTAAACATTCTAAAAGGTAAGTTAGAAGAAAAGGATAAACAATTGATATTTCAGGATAGTACTAATATTTTGGATAAAATTCTTAGTAGTCAAATGTCTCCTTCCATTAAATATGGTATTTTCTTTCATGAAACTATAAAAGGAGAATCTAGTTCGCGTGCTTGTAAAAGGATCTTGAAGGATAACAACACAAAATCTGAATTTTTTGTGAAAGATATAAGAATTCAACCAGATCAACATCCAAGGAAGATTAATTTTCAAAATAAATCATTTACTCTCAATAATAGAAACATTAATTGATTCCCTCCTCTAATAAATAATGTTAAATGCTTTATATGTCATAATTATGGACATGTTACAACCAATTGCATAAGAATATTTTTTTGATCTCAAGCAAATAGCCACTTCACAGAAAGAGCATCAGTTCCCAAGTACTCAAGTTTCTTTAAGGGATATTATTTTTCTTGCATCATATTCAGTCACAAAGCTATTGATTGCAAAAGGGGGAATATGAAACTTAAATATTATAATTCCTCTACTCCCTTTTCTGGTCATATAAGATGTTATATTTGTAACAAGTTTGGGCATGTAGTGAAATAATGGAGGAATAAGTCAATGAATCTCCATAGACAATGAGGCAAGCAAACATATAATAATGTCATTACCAAAAGACATGAGAAAGATGGACCCACCGACACTTCTCATAATATGTAGAAAGAACAAAGAGAGAGAAGGTGTGGTCTTTCTCTTTGTTTATTTAAAGATGAAGATGGACAAGACATAGATAGTGGATGATCTCATCACATGACTGGATATAACAAAAATTTTGAATCTCTCAAGAAAAACAAAGATGGTAAATTTATTCTTCGAAATAATGCTCTTGCAAAATTTGTACAAAAAGGTAAATCCATACTTGATAAGTATAGAAAAGTAGTTGATGCATTGCTAGTTCAAGGGCTAAAGAAAAATATTCTAAGTGTAGGTCAATTAGCTGACAAAGGACGTATAATTTTGTTTACATCAGCTAAATGTAAGTTTATTGATGAATAAACTAGAAAGAGTATAGAAAGAGGATACAAAAATTTAGATAAATTATATGTGCTAATAAAGAATAATTCAGGTAGAAATTTATGGGATGGTTCCTCTTCTTTATATTTAGGATAAAAGAAGACGATATCTATTGCATTCCATTTCTTTTAATAAAATACTTCTAACAGAGACTGCAAAAGTGAATGTGAGGTACATAAACCTCGTAAAGAGGAGGTGATGGTTATTAGGTCCATAGAATCAGTGGTGTATGATCTCAAGGGGAGCTATGCATGAGTATTTTGGTGATAGTTCTCTAGTTTGGTTTGATATTCATTTGGTTATGCTCATAATAATAACTAACAGTGAACAGGAAAAACTATGACATGTTTAGGGGAAGTTGTTGTCATAAAAAGTTCAATATTTTCCTTTATGTACGTGGATATTATGAAGGATAGATGCATATATACACGATTTTTGATACGGAAAGATACATGTGTTTCTCTAAGATAAAGAAACAATGTGATAGACTCAGGGGGAGATTATGAAATGCTTCCATTAAATTATTATTATCTTTTTGGTTTTGATCGTGTTTTGTTGCAGACTGTTGGTGATGCCTATATGATGCCTAATGAATTGTTTCGAGTCTTATTCTATTGCTGCTAATGCAATAATTCCTTGATGCACTTCTTGAATGATGAGTTTTATATGATCATATTTGTTGATAAGTTGGCAAAGGTTCAGGGGGAGCATCTACTATGCCTCTAATGATGCATTTTTGGCATCATGGTTTCTTAAGCAATCTTTGTTGCATGATGATGTTTATGATAAGTACATATCATTGGAGATGTATAATAATTTTTGCTATTTTTGAGGAAGATACATATGCTATTGAATATATGTTGCTTGAGTTACATTAATGTTGTCTTGCCCTTGCTAAAACATGAAGATATGAAATTGGTTAATGATGTTGATGATCAAATTTATGATGACTGAAGGTTATCTTTGATTGCACACATGTTATTGATGCATATTCTACCTATATGCTACATATGAATATAATTTAATAACATTTATGGATTATAACTCTTCCTATATATGGAAAAATTATGTTACATGAATAAAGATGATGTTTATTGATATGTTGTTGTTGTTGATTGCTGAAGTTACTTAGTGATTCTTGGAAGCATTACATACTTAGTACCATGTTGATGATGCTGAAGAGGATGATGGTCCATTTCCCTATCTTAATTCTTGATGAGGATGCTCATGTTGCTTCTATATTGTTACTATTATCACTCCGTAATTTGTAATATTGGCAAGAACAAATGATAGAGGACAAACATCAAACCACTTTGGAGTCCAGGAAGTAGCCTTCCTAGAGTTAGAGAGGACTCTCTTTATATTTATGATTTAACTTGATGATTATAAGTGCTGATATTAGGCTAGTTACAGTGATGGGGGGGTTGTTTGTTTTGATTGATTGGGTGGTTGGACAGACAGAGCTATAAAACTTAGTCCATTGGGCTATGGAGTCATGAAGGCTGAATTGTGCATCAAATTTTCAAGGGAATTCACAGGGCAAGCTAACTATGAAGACTAGATCTTACTAGCAGTGTGAAATGGGAAAGGAGGAGGAGATTAAGGTTCAACGTAAATGCAAAGCATACCATCTCTGAATTCTGCATTCAGTTCTCAGAGGAAAACATTATGATAAAAAACATAAACAAAATTAAGGTGCTCTTTTAGAAAATATTAATCTAAATTTTATGTTTTGAAATCAGATAAATTGATGCATCGCATGGAAAGACAGAGAAAAAATATGAACATAGAGGAAGAACATCACCATTAGCATATCTCAAGAATCTTGTGAACAATATCTTATTATTGATGCCCAGCTCAAATGGTTCATTAGGGGAATTTTGAGGTCTAAAATGGGCCTCCTAAGGAAATTATAAAATAATAGTGGAAAAAATCCAATAAGATTTGATGACATCATCAAATTTTAGAGGGAAAAATGAAAAAACTATTTTTTCAACTCATATTTTCAACTTATCTCCCAAATTTTTTACTCAAATTTTGAGCGGGAGTACTCATTGGATGCGAAATTTAATTCCCCATCCAAGGAGTACCCATGTTGCATACTTTCGATGGGTCCTACTACACGAAAAATGAGAAATACATAAAAAAAGTGATTGTAATCACGTTTTTTATGTATTTCTCATTTTTCGTGTAGTAGAGTTCATCAAAAGTATGCAACATGGGTACTCCTTGAATGAGGAATTAAATTTTGTATCCAATGAGTACTCCCACTCGAAATTTGAGTAAAAATTTTGGGAGATAAGTTGAAAATACGAGTTGAAAAAGTAGTTTTATTATTTTATTATTTTTTAATATTTTTACCCTTTTATTTAAAAAATAGTGAATCATCCCCCATGGCTGACATCATCATCTTGAATCCTATTGGTTGTTATAAAGTTTCTTTTTGTTGTACATTTTTCTTAGGAGGCCCATTTTAGACCTCAAAATTCCCCTAATGACAGTGTTCCAATACTTCTTACAATGCAAGTTCCAGCAGGGTCCAAGTTTCCAACTTCCAACCCTTGATACTGCTAAGGCATGCAGTATTTATCTTAAGACCAAGTCGGTTGCATTATATTACTCGGAAAATTTTCATTGATTACAATTTAGCAGAAAATGGAAAAGTGTGGCCATGCAAGGCCTGATCAAAAATCTATGACAAAAACCACCGCTTGTAGAATTAATGTTGGATAGATTTTCATGGATCCAACGCTTTGATGGATCTTTGAAAGATTAAACAATAAACTTGGATGTGGCTGTGATGTTCATGAAGAGGCAACCAATGGTGGCTCTGACATCTGGCTCTGTTTTTCAGAAGCCATCATTGGGTAATCAAATCTGGTGCAGTGATGGCCACTTTTCATTGATTGGTGTCAGTGCTAATGTGTTCTACTACCTTTTCCGCTTCTTCTTAACAGTCTGCCATGAACTCCCTTTGTCCAACTCGACCTCCTTTGCTTGCACACCTTGTCGGGGCTTATCCTATTATAATTCCTTTTGCTGTGTTTCAGCCTATTTCTTCATAAGATGGCGCACAGACCTTATAAGCCTAGATGTGGACGAGGATGGATGATGGAGGACGTGGCATGGTGACATTGGCAATAGTCACAAGGAGGCATCGGTTTGGGAGGATGGTGGAAACAGTTTTCGAAGGGGGCCTCAAGTGGTAAGAGGTAACGGAGAGGGGGGTTCAAAACAGTGGAAGGGCGATACGTAGCAGGGATGGTGGTAAGGGATATCACCCATTTCAGACCCCTCCCCCATGGTTAAAGTTTGAAAGCTACGGGGAGTACGGAATGAAACAAGGACCATCAGATGAGGAGAGGGTGAGTGGAGATGGAGGAAAAGTGGAGGGTGACGACATGGCACACTTATTCTACCACAGGTCCTTCATGCCGTGGTTAACCTTATTTCTTCATAAAATGACGTTCAAACCTCATATTCCTGACTTAACCCTTTTTAAAAAAAATATCATAAAAAACCCATATATCTAGACCTAAAATGTTTAGATTTTTGTTATGAACCTTATCGCATCCATATAAAATTACACATCACATGTTTTAGAGTTTAAGTTATAAGAAATGGAATTGGCGAGGCGATGCGATGCGAAGTACAAAGGTGACGTGGCAGGTAAGGTGGGACCAGACCGCAACCCGTAGATCAGAAATCTTCAAGTTTAGTTATAAGTGCAAAGGTAAACTCTAAAATATGTGAAGTATGAAGCGCGGGGAAAAGGCGATGACGTGGAGGGAAGGTGGGACAGGACTGCAACGCAAATCGCAAATCTTAAGTTTTTGCTTATGAGCACAGGGATTAAATTCTAAAACTTACGAAGTGCAGGGAGAGGGACCCACCCACATCGCAATCGCAAGTCGAAAGGTTTCTGTGGTAAGGTAAGGTTTATGATTCAAGCAACCTCAAGCTGGGGGCATAGCTGCTGTGGTGGGGCCAACCGCATCACAATTTAAACAAAATACATTGCAGGTGCTTAAAAGGAGAGTTATAATATTTGTGATGGGAAACAGTGTGGTTAAATAGGTAAAGTTTCGATCTTGCGATAGATGGTGGGGGAAGAGAAGTCGTGTCAGGGAGAAATGGCCCCACTTTTAATCACAATCGGGCAACTGGGAAAGGCGGAGGTAGGTGGAATGATATAGCGATGAAAAGGTAAAATAGAAATAATAAAGCAGAAAAGCGGACAAAGGGTAAGGTTTAATTATTTTTAAGGAAAATAAAATAAAAAGGAAGTGTGGCAGGTGAATGGGTCCCACCATTCTCACACATCACACTTCGGAAACTTTAACATTTACCTTTTGCGCCTGTCTTGCAAAACTTGCGATCTGCGATTGCGATTTAATCTCCATCGTTGATCGATGTTCAGATCAACAGTCCTAACTTCTCCCTTGTTGTGGTTTTCTAAATTTGTTTCTTTGGTTGTGCCCATTTGTTTCCTTCTATTTGTTCGTAGAATACTTGAATGTTGTCTACTTTGCCCATGTTCACGATGTGCCCATGTTCACGACTCGACCCAAGCATGCACGATTTGACCCAATCATGTTCACGACTTTGCCTTTGTTGTTTTTCTACCTTAACTGCTTCTCTGTTGCCTTTGCTTCCTTTGATTATTTCTTTGGAAACCATTTTTAATATTGACATATATGTACAGTATGAAAAAATTTGTAAATAGAAAGTACGCAGTCACCTTGTGACACTATAAATTATAGGGTTCTAACAACTACTATGAAATATTCATGTTGCAGGTTCCTATATGATATATGGTGGTTGTTGATGACCATGATGATCCTACAACCTTATTGATGAGGTCCTACTTTTGGTTATATATTTCATATCTATCCACTTATGTAAAGGTCATGTAAAGACCCATGATGTAATCATTGTAATATTCAGTCAGGTATGTGTTATTGAGTCATGCTTTGTGTTAGTGTCAGTTTTTGCATCCTTCCACCAGTGATCAAATAAAATATTTTCACATCATGTGAGGGTCCCATTTCGAGATTTTTTTCATTCCATTAGGTCATCATGCAAAACTTTTGTCACTGGGTGCAGATTTAGGTATAATCTCACTTCTTTCAAAATTTTATAACCTGCTAGCTCATTTCACCACCTTTTTGAGTGTACCATCAATCATGAGTTGTCATCATCATTTCCTTCATTTTCATCATGGTTTGATTCAGTCAGAGTCTCCATTAGGTCTTAGGGTTTACATGGTCATCATATCACCATTTCATACATAAAATCTCAACAAGTGAAGGAGTGCTAATAAATAAATTTCATCAACAAGTTTTATTTTTAAATTTGATTCCAGATCAAATGTAATTTTATATTTTTAATATGTAACAATTTCATCATGTTCCTAAAGCTACAACTGAGAGTTCCAAAGCTACGAGCTTCCAAAAGCAAAGTGAAAATCATGAGGTGGGCCACCCTACCTCTTTGATTTTGTAAGTCAAATAAACCATTCCCATAGTCATTTTCCCTTTCCACAAATCCACATACAGTTTTTGAAGCCCTCATACCCCCTCACTTTCACTCCCTAAGCATCTACATCCAAACCCTAGACCCTACACCACACTACTATCCCTATATTGCATTTTTGGAAGCCTCCTAGACATAGGCCTGTAATAAATTCCCTAGGTCTACTCCTATATTCCCTACCTCCATTTCCACCTCCAATACCTCCCTAACACCTTTCCCTACCTCCCAAAATTTTTTCATCCCCTTTTCCTCTCATAAACCCTTCATCCTACTCCTTTCCCACCATCCCCTATTTTTCACCACTAGGGTTTATGCCTAGCAAAGCACCTATGGAGGAAGAGAAGAAGACCTATAACAAGGGAGGTCATATGTCAACATCTCCTTGAGAGGGATAATAGAGATAACAAGCTGCAATGACACATGTCCACTCATTACTACACCAAGAATTTGATCTCCAAGGTCAAAGTCAAACAATTGAAGGTAAAACTCAAAGAAACACTAATCAGCCAAAAGGAGAAGGGTAAGTTGTATTTTCTTTCTGATGCATCCATGGTTGCATAAAATACCTCATAAGACATCTCTGGACCAATTTTGAGAATATTAGGAGCAATTTTGTATATTGGTGCAAGTTGGTGCAATTTTGAAATTTTTGGTGCACATAGGAAAAATTATGCTTCAAAGTATGTTTCTGACAACATGGAGATCAATTTGATAAAAATGGAAGAGGGTTTTTTTTAAAATAGAACAAGCAACAAAAAATCCTTTATTTTTTACACAGGTGTTATTATTTGGGAGAAATGAACAAAATATTGTTGCTACTATAGAGTTGCTATACTTTTGGCGTACTCCTGGGAAAATGCATTGTTCTCCATCATGGAGTGTCCCAATGACTTTATTAATGAGTTGAATTATAACTATATAGAAATATATTTCCAATGATCTATCATGAGCTCCATTTGGAGTTCAGGAAGGCCTCCAAAAGTGACCTGCAACTTCATATTTCACTTTTCCTAGGGACATGCTGCTGTTGTTGACCCTTTTTGTGAGAATTTCTTTTTTAGGGTCTATAATTAATCATTTTATGTCTTTGATGGGTCCATTTTGTAGTATACAGAGAGATATTTCCAACGAGATACCATGAGGTCAATTTGGGGTTCGGGAAGGTCTCCAAAAATGGTCTGCAATCTCATGTTGCGCTTTTGTAGGAGGCCACACTGCGCTTTTTGCAGTTTCTTGTTTTCTCTAGAGTTTCCAAGATTTTTCAGTTATAGATGAACTCAATGATTTTTTACTGATGTAATGTTGAAATGTAAATTTAATTTTGTTCTAAATAGTTACTAGGGTTAGATACATCATGTAAATATGTAATTTTGGTCAAATTGAATCAGTTTCATGAATGATAGGGATGAGTTGGCTAACCTCCCTAATCACTAGGATTCCAGTTGAGCACTTTGGGGATCATCTCCACAAGTCAGGGATTCGATCCCTAAGAGTGGGAGAATTTTTTTTTGGCCTATATATTTCATTTTCTTTCTCATTGTAAGGGTTGGATGCTGTAGAATTTGATCATTGAACACTATTGTAATTAGACTTTTGGCATAATCGACTGAGTTGCAGTTATTTTGATGGGATACATGTGGTAATGTGATTTGGCATTGTTTCTTATTATGTTTTGAAAATGTTTGAATGTATTGTGATTCCATATTCATGCCATATATGTATGAAATTGATTCCTACATTAGAAAGACAAAATTCATTAGCTTATGCTTTGTTTTGGAGGAATAGTTACAGTTTTGTTCATCTTTCTTCTAATCGAAAATAATTCATGTTTCCAATGTTTTTTTATGAAACCCTAGCAGTCTAAACCACTCCATCTAGATACCTTAATGTGTTGAATCATATACCTACCTCGGTCCATTAGATCCCTGCAATTCTGATCCTTATTTGCGCTGACCTATTTCTTCCCTGACCTATTCACCATCCAACACCTCAAAATCAATCAACCAAACCCTAGTGCTACTATAACTAGCCTAAAATATCATTTATCTAGTTATCTTGGTTGTGATCCCTTGGAGAGAGCCCTCTATTTCCTAGTAGGGCTAGCTACTTGGCGAAATATTGGTCTGTGGTTACCTTCGCTAGTCTCTTCTCAGCCTCAGAGATCTAGTGGAGTGATAACACTTTGTAAGTAATCCCATTATTTTTGGAAATTGATGTAATATGGGTCGAATATGTAACCCCAATGTGTTGGGTGATTGATGTAATCATGAGTCATTGGTGATAACAAAGGTCATGTTTGGTCAAATCATAACGTCTTGTTATGTATTGAATATTTTCATAAGGTTCATCATGTGATCAGAGGGAGCATGGTTAGAAGGTTCAACAGATTAGATCTACAATGATAATCTCTACATGGGGGGAGAAAAGTATTCATTCAAAATTGGTCATCCATTCTCCCTTGATGTCAAAGGGGGGGATAATCTTGGTGTTTGGATTTGGAGCAGAATGATTATTGAGAAGTCTTGGTATTTGCAGGTGTGTTTGGAAGTATTTGCAAGTGATGACCAAATACCAAAGGGGTTTCCATCAATTCCAAAGGGGAATATTGTTGGCATTATGGCTAATGTGTTGTCCTTTATGGAAACCTACCTGATAATGATGTCAACATTATAATAAAAATATGATTATGTAGTATTGAGGTTATGGGACAAAGGAATGACAGTTCAGAGACATATGGATGAGAAAATAAAAGTTTAAGAAAGTATAGACGGGTCCTCAGAAGCAAGGTCGCATACATATGTGGGTCCCGTGAGTAAAAGTCATGTATAGAATATGTACCATGGTATTTTGGATACTAGGGGTAATTACCATGGTATTGTCCCATAGTATTTGGAGAGGCAGCGGATATTTAATCTCGTCAAATAATACTTACAACATAACCAAGGTATTAGCTAATGAAAATACTATGCATTAGTGGAATTTTGAGGTCTCCATTGTGTAGTAGACAGAGATATATTTGCAATGAGATATCATGAGATCAATTTGGAGTTCGAGAAGGCCTCCAAAACTGGTCTGCAATCTCACATTTCACTTTTGTAGGAGGCCACACTGCGCTTTTTGCAGTTTCTTGTTTTCTCCAAAATTTCCAAGTTTTATGAGTTGATAGATGAATTCAATGAGTTTTTACAGATGTAATGATGAAATTTAAATTTAGTTATGTTCTTAATAGTTACTAGGGGTAGATACATCATGTAAATATGTAATTTTAGTCAAAGTGAATCAATTTCATGAATGATAGGGATGAGTTGGCTAACCTACCTAATCACTAGGATTCCAGTTGAGAACTTTGGGGATTAGCTTCACAAGTCATGGATTTGACCTATGAGAGTGAGAGAAGTTGTTTTTGGTCTATATCTTTCATTTCCTTTCTCATTGTAAGGGTTGGATGCTGTATAATTTGATTATTGAACACTATTGTAATCAGACTTTTGGCAAGAAATAATCGACTAAGTTGCAGCTATTTTGATGGAATAACTGTGGTAATGTGATTTGACATTGTTTCTTCTTATTTTTTTCAAATGTGTGAACGTATTTTGATTTTGTATTCATGCCATATCTGTATGTAATTGATTCCTAAGTCAGAAAGACAGAATTCATTAGCTTATGCTCTGTTTTGGAGGAATAGTTACAGTTTTGTTCATCTTTCTTCTAATTGAAAAGAATTCATATTTCTAATGCTCTTTTATGAAACCCTAGTAGTCTAAACCACTCCATCAAGGTACCTTAATTTGTTGAATCATATACCTACCTTGGCCCATCAAATCCCTGCAATTATGATCCTTATTTTCCCTAACCTAGTTCTTCCCTGACCTATTCACCATCTAACACCTTAAAATCAATCAACCAAACCCTAGTGCTACTATACCTAGCCTAAAATCTCATTGGTCCAATTATCTTGGTTGCTATCCCATGGAGAGATCCATATCCTGCCTAGTATGGATAGCTACTTGGTGAAATATTGGTCAGTGGTTACCTTTGTTGGTCTCTTCTCAGCCTCAGAGATCTAGTGGAGTGATAACACTTTGTAAGAAATCCCATTATTTTTTGAAATTGATGTAATATGGGTCAAATATGTAACCCCAATGTGTTGGGTGATTTATTTAATCATGATTCATTGGTGATAACAAAGGTAATATTTGGTCAAATCATAAAGTCTTGCCATTTATCGAATATTTTTCATAAGTTTCATCTGTGCTCAGGGGGAGCATGGTTAGAAGGTTCAATAGATTAGATCTACATTGATCCTCTCTACATGGGGGGAGAAAAGTCTTCATTCAAAATTGGTGATCCCTTCACCCTTGATGTCAAAAGGGGGGAGAAGTTTGGTGTTTGGATTTGGTGCAGAATGACTGGTGAGAAGTCTTGGTATTTGTAGGTGTGTTTGCAAGTATTTGCAAGTGATGACCAAATAGCAAAGTGGTTTCCATCAAGTACAAAAGGGGATAATGTTGGCATTATGGCTAATGTGTTGTCCTTGATGGAAACCTACCTGATAATTATGTCAACATTATAATAACAAGATGATTATGCAGTCTTGAGGTTATGGGACAAAGGAATGACAATTTAGAGACATATGGATGAGAAAAGAAAAGTTTAAGAAAGTATACATGAGTCTTGAGAGGCAAGGTCACATACATATGTGGGTCCCCTGAGTAAAATTCATGTATAGAATCTGCACCATGGTATTTTGGATACCAGGGGTAGTTACCATGGTATTGTCCCACAGTATTTGGAGAGGAAACGAATATTTAATCTCGTCAAAGAATACTTACAACATAATCAAGGTATTAGCTAAGGAAAATACTATGCCAAATAGATGGAGATTAAGGTGTTGGGTGTGACAATTATGGATTTTTTATGAATGATTTTGTTATCACTCAGAAAAAATGAAGCAACATTTGACAAAGTCCTAGAGGTTCATGTGTCAAAAGTAGGGTTATAAGATTCATTTTTCATTACTTGGTCAAAGAAAATTTTATATTTTTCTTATTTATTCTATCCTAAGGTCTAAACCCACCCTCACTCAAATCCTCTCATGTCACATCAATCATGATTTTCTGACATTTCTCATTTTCCAAAGAGGTAGCACCGAAAGGGTCATTTTAGACAAGAAACCAAACTTTCGTAGCGAAATAAACAGAGAAATTTCACTTTTCGCTACAAAACCATTGATACTTTCATAGAAAAAATGCCTAGAATTACACTAGATACACTACGAAAGTAAGGTTTCCTGTCTGTCATGTAAAATTAGCTGTTAGGTGTCAGAAAATGATTTGAAAAGGATAAGTTATATGTCGTTCGAGTCAGTTAGGGTAAATATCATGGTACATCGTCAAGGCTGAAGTCATCATCACCATTTTAAGCATGTATGAGTCATCATTATGTTATGAGTGGTCATCAAACTTCAAAATCTTTCCAAACTAAGTCATTTCTAATTATTCATTCCTTCTTTGCATGTTATTGAGCTTTGGAGAGCTATTTCATTGAGCTAAAGTTTTGGCTAGTATTTTTAAAGCTTTGCAGATATCAGTGATCAAGCGAGGTAGAGAAGACATTAAAGAACTATGGCTACAAAAAGGAAGACAAATAAAGGTGGCCATTGTTATTGAATAAACATACTACATGCCATTGATATTGAAGAGACTCCTATATTCCAGGCTGAGGTGGACAAAAACTCAAGAACGCTAAATCTGCAAAAAAGGTAGAGTTTGAAGGCGAGGATGCAGGTTTTATGTTCCAGGATAGGAAGCCCATGATAATACATGCTAGAAAACTGTTGGAAAGCAGTAAAGAGGTTCATCTAGTCACTGAAATAGTCTAGCCACCTCAAGATGTCATTGATATTTCATCACCTACAGGAAAATATCCAGTCAGCAAGCCAAAGAAAGGAAAGGAGAAAGTTATTGAAAAAAGAGAGTTTTAACTCCTTGAACAAGAGTTGAAGTTGGCTAATCATGAGATAGAAATCATGAAGAAGGAAGCAAGGAAACATAATGTCCAGAAGGTTCAGTTTGAAAATATGAAGGAGGGTTGGGAAGAGTAGGTTGACAATGTATCAAAGACCCTAGACAATACATAACAACTAATCAAATGGACTATGACATTAAGGAAAGAGGTCAAACATGTCATAAGAATGAACTTTCATTTTAATAATACCAACATAAAGCTAAAGGATCAAGTTAAAGACCTCCAAGAACAGCTAGAGCTAATCCATGAGGAGCTGGAGAAGAAGGGCCTAAAAATGATAGTAGTTGAGGATCCAATAGGTCAACTCATCATCAATGAGGAAGAAACACCTCAAGACTCTTAGTTTGGGCTGGCTTATATTTTTGTAAGGTAAATGGCATGTTGAAAACCAAATTATTACAGCTAGAAGGTGCATTTTTGAAGCTAGCCAAAAATCTGGAATTTACACAGTTTTCAGTAGTTTTGTAGCATTTCCTAGGTTTGAACCAAAGAAAACGCTACGAAACCACCTGTAGCATTATTTTTGCATTTAAAACCATTTTGGGTAGCTTCAAAGGAGAGGAAATGATATGGAGGATGTGTCAAGGCATGATGAACACAATGCAAAATTAAAACGACAGAAAATTTGATTACAAAAGGCATTTTTTGTACGCTATGAAACTGTTGTACTTTCGTAGCGAGTTGTTTTGAAGGTTTATGAACATGTTTAAGGGTAGTTTTGGACAAGTGGACATTTTTAAAGGGTCAAGGGACCTTATGAGAAATCATCCAAGACTTGAAGACCATGAAATGAAGACAAATCATCAACCAAACCATTCGTTGAAGATAAGGACCAGTTTTCCTAAAAAATAGGATTTGTTTCCAGATTTTGAGAAGGCTAATCAAGTTGTCAAGTAGTGATGAGTTCTGTAATAGCTCATTCGAACATGTGCAGCATTAGTTGTCAGATGTGCAAATGTTTTAGGAGATAAGGTAGTTGATGTAATAATTAACAGTTTGAGTCCTATTAGGAAAAGGATTGTTTCATAGTGTAGCTGTCATTTTCTAATTAAAGCACATGTTTTCTTGTTATGCAAGGTGTCATTAGGAAAATTTCGATTAATCTAGCCAAGAGGAATATCATATCTCATGTAACAAGTCTATTAAAGGGTAGATATTCGAATTTGTAAAGGGTTGGATATTTTTTGCAATACAGCAACTTTATGTAAATTGATTGATATCGATAATACAGAGGACTTGCTCTTGACCAAACTGAGATTCTAATGGATTTTTTAGTGCTTATATGATCTATATTTTCTATATCTACCATTTGTAGTGGTTTTCATCTTTAATACTCAGAATTCATAGAGGTATGCTTTGAATTCCTTTATTGATGAATTGGTTGTGTTATTTCATGTTCCATGTGTGATTTACCTCTGCTAAAAACCCTTACCTGCCTCAGCTTCCATGTCAAGAGACCTTACCACTGAACTACTTATTTGTTGACTCCATAAGCCCAATGATTGCATACTTGTACTCTTTTCAACCTACACACATCACAATCAAGTTTCCAAGTAGAGTTAGCCATCTAGATTCATCTTTATCAAACATCATTAACCCCTTTGAGAGATCCCTCTCATACTAAAGAGGCTAAGCTTCAGCTACAAGTTGGTTTGCAACAGTTACATGAATTTATTTGATTAGTAGCCAATCAAGTGAAATTTTGTGATAACATATTTGATCTGAAACAGTTGATCACCAAGGAGAAAGGAGAAGACTTAGACATGAAATATCTGAAGTATGGTGACATATGTGCTTGTTTGGTTTACTTATTGAAAATGTCTATTAGGTTCCCGTGATTTTCCGATTAGAAAGAACAAATGTATAGGGGTAACATCAAACCAACTTTGGAGCCGTAGGACCTAGCCTTCCTAGACTCAAAGAGGGCTCTCTCTATATATGGGTGAAAGATGAAACTTGTATGATTTTTTTAGGGTTTTGATTTTAGGCTAGTTATAATGGTAGGGTTTTTTTGTTTTGTTTTGTTTGGTTGGGTAGCTTGTCAAGCAGAACAAATAGAGTAGGAAAGATTCAAACCATTGGGCTATGGAGTCTGCAAAAGGTCTTGAAAGGTACAACAATAGATCAAGGGTGTATTGTAGGGTGAGTTAACAAAGCTAAATGGATCTTAAAGCTTGGGTGCATGTGAAATGAACATTAAATGGGGAATGAAGTATGTTTAAAGGGAAGTTAAGAATCCTTTAACATCTACTATAACAAGAGAAATATTTAAGAATAATAAGAATAAAGAAATAACCAATGACATGGCATACTAATAACTTCTTTGACCAAACCCTAGCAATTAAACATTAAGACAACAATCCAGTGAACCATAGAGAGCAAGAAACTTATAAGTCCTCTAGTGATTTTACCTTCAGGAAAAGAAAACATTTAAATTGACATATAGTAAATATAAAAGAGTAGGGAACTCCTAATTTTCCTTAATAAAACTACAAATACCTTCAAAGCAACCATTTAAGATGAACAAAGGGTAGGGAAAACCATAAACCTCTTCAACCAAACCCTATTTAGCAATACTTCAAAGAAAATACCTCAAAAATAATGTTTTAAATCATACCAAAGGTAGGGTTAACCATACAATACTTTGGAATTGGATCCATTAAATAATTCTTAAGATAAAAAAGCTGAGTAGAAATAGAGAGAAATTAAGAATTCTCTAATATAACCTAGCAGAGGAAAACAAACAAGCAATAGAAAGCAGACAGAGCTAAAGTGCCTCTAAACAACATTTCGTAACCTAAAATTTCTATTCTACTGCATGAGAAAGATGAAAAAAATGAAAACATAAGAAGACAAGTACTAAATAAGGAAGACATCATTATTAACTATGCTCATGAATCCTGCAAGTGTGCTTGCCCCATTGCCATGCAAATCAAAACATCCACAAACGCCAAAGCCAATTTCTCCAAAACTCCATGTCTATGTATTGAGTTCAACAATCGACATCCAACAAAAACAATGAGGCCTCCATGCAGTATTTAACTTGCAAAGGAGGACCAGAACCCTAGCTAGGGTTTTAGAAACCATTAATTACTCATAAATTTCATTTTTTCCTATGAGACCATGCAAGGCCCAAGGCACAAATATCCTAACTTAATAAATGCAAAAATAACTCCTAACGATAACTCCTCAACTAATTTTGGAAAAAACTTGACTTTGAGGCTTCTCAATAAATTTCAAAATATCTCCAAGTGTGTTTTGTTGACTTTTTTGTAAGGACGCAACACTGAGGTTCAAGGGCGCAACGCTAGAATCTAGAAATGCCTCTTTTGCAACTGAGATTTGGAGGCCTTCCCAGTGTCAAAATGAGCTCCATGATAGCTCATTGGAGAGCTTGTTCTGTCTAGTTTCCAAAACTACCTTTATTTTTTAGAATGGAATCCATTTACCTACACAAAAAAATTCTCCCAATACTACTTAGGGCACAACGCCAAGCTTGAAAAGAGGGCAGAAAGGTGATTTTTTGCATGTTTTTGGCACTTTTGGAGTACTAGTTTTGCTCCAAATGAGCTAAAACGTTCTGAGAGTGGTGTTATTGGCCTAAAGATCATGAAAATTTTGAGTTTTCCTCCATTTGGTGCCCCAAAAAAGAGAGAAGTGCTAGTGGCGTTGCGCGCTTGGCGCTTCAAAACAGTCAAAAACCAAAATTTACAAAAATGTGTCAAAATTTTTGTTTGCCTTGCTATTTATGTTTGGGATGCCTACAGGGATGCATCAGCAAGGATGTAAGGGTTTTATTTATCTTTTTTCTCCTTTAGGGCTTGAATCTTTGTAAGGGCTCTTTTGAGCTTGGCCCTTATAATTTTGTTTCTTAAGGCTTAATGCCTTGCCATCTTCTTCTAAAGGTCAAGGTCTCTTTTTGTCTTCTCAAGCTGACCCTCTAGGTGCATGTTTTCTCTCTCTAGCCAAGGTTCTCTCTCATATTCAATCTCCATGGAAAAGTATTTCACTTGGAGAGAGCTGCTCTACCAATGTTGACTCTTGCTCTCTTTCCTGGGCTAAGGCCTTACTTAACCTAATTGTCCTTGGCCTCCTATTAGAAAGTTGTTCTTCCTCTTCTTCAGTGTCATCATAAGTGCCTAGGACATCTAGATTTTCCTTGGCTTCTTCTAACCTCTTTCTGAGCTCTGATAGCTCCGACCTAATAAATTGCCTTTTCTGCCTCTAGATGTTTGTTTTCAACCTCAAGGAAGTGGATCACACCCTTTTCCCTATCAATGTTTTCTTGTAAATCCCTAATCTGAGAAAACTTTCTCTGAAGAAGTATGCTTTTGATTCTTACCTCATTCTCATCATCACTGTCAAGGTGAATGAGTTGAAATTCTTGTTCAGTCTCATGCTTGTCTTCTTCTTCTTCATCAATGACCTTTCCCTTACCTTTGTCAAGCTACTTGGTTGATGTAGAAGGCATGGCCCCTTGCCTCTTAAGGGCAGCAAACACATGCCTATTTCCCATTTGGTAGGTCAAAGGAAAAGGCTCAATGACCACCATTTCAGTAATTTATGTCTCACTATCTTGTGCTCTACTGTCATCCTTACTGCTCACTTTACTTTCATCAAGGCTCCTTGAGCCACTTCCATCATCCTCACTGACTTCTTCATTGCTTTATTCTTCATTGGCATCTACTTCACTGTTTCCTTCTTCACTGCCTTCTTCTACCTCACTGATATTTTCCTCATTGTTATCAGCCTTACTGCTTTCTTCATGGTTCTTTGACCTACTGCCATCTTGATTGTCATCTGCATCATCCTCACTGCTATGTGCCTCACTGTTTTCAGACTCATTGCCTTCACTGCTTTTTTCTGCCACATTGTTTTCTTCTTCATTGGTATCTACCTCATTTTCATTTGCCTTACTGTTTTCTTCCTCCTTGCTTGATTCTTCATTTCCATATCCCTCACTGTTAGATGCACTAGTACTATGAGATGATGGTGAGGGATAGTGAGAGGGTGATGAAGAATGATCATCATGAGGTGAGGGTATGTGAGTGGACGGTGATGCATGAGTAGAGGGGGTGATGGTGAAGGAGGATTGGAAGGGTGAGAAGATGAAGGTATATTTTGCTGAGGATGGGCTTGTGGAGTAATAAACACTTCATTGGAAATGAAGGTCTCCCATGGTATACCCTTCTGCTGCAATTGATGCATAACAAACATTTTGATCAGAGAGTGATGGAAGAGTCTTTGCATCTGCTAAGGATAGTCTCTCTTTTGTACAATATAGGCCATTTTATCAATGCTTCTATAGAGGTAATAGGGTATGTGCAACATCCTCACCCTAGTAAAGTGCATAAGCAACCTGATGTGATAGGAGTAAAGCCAGGATAACCTTCCCTCACATGTAAAATAATTCATAATAATTCTCATCATGGGTGCATATCTATCAAGAAAATGTGAGAAAGGAAAGATGGATTTTCTGTGGTCTTTGTACCTAGGTTTTAGGTAGGGTTCAAAGTACCTCATGTCAAGATTGGCCTGTTTCAACAATTTCTCCCCTACACTAGGTATGCTTGTGGCATTGGCAATAACTCCTGTAGATAGCTCAAGGTGACCCCTGCAAGGTTAAATTTTTTGTCATGCAAGTTAATGATAAAGAGCTTAGTTAGCTCAGGGTGGTTTTTCACCTGCTGCACCTTTTCACAAAATTCATAGCAGCCTACATGTTGGAAGCATGAGACAGTTAGGGGAGATGCCATAAGCTCCCTTGTGTTTGGGGGTTCAAACCTGTTGATATTTCCACCTTTGTGCTCATGAATCCTTGGCATTTGGCCTTCTCCTCCACTACCACTGTCTTTTGACATTGTAAACCCTTCCTTTGAGAAACCCTAGGACTGCAAATGGAAATGAGATGAAGGGATAATGGAATGGCAACCTTTGCAAGTGAATGAGATGAGTGAGTGAAGGTATAGGTATATTAGGCTAAGTGAGAGGCTAAACCACTTGATGACAACCCCCAGATGTGAAATTACCCTTTTTTTTACTGATACTTCCTTATAGGCAGATGGAGTGAGGTTCAAGTAATGATTTCAAGCATGAAATTTAGGGTGTCTCTTAGGGTTTATATTTCTTTCAATTAAATTATAAAAAATACCTGCAAATGAGTGTATTTGATGGTACTTACCCTTAAAAATGCTTGAAGGACCATTGGCAAGATTTTGGAAGCCACTTTAGGTGTTTTGAGTGGTTAATTTGGTTAGGGAGCCCTTTTGGCCAGGAGCACAACACTCAGTCCCAGGCGCACAGCACTTAATCCAAGTTTTCAACGCCTAAGTGAAAGTCTTTTGTGGGTGTTAGGCAAGAGCACAGCGCTCTGCTAGGCACACAGTGCCACCTCCTAGGCACGTAGTGCCCATGTAAAATGTATGGGAGAAAACTGCTGAGGGTGCAGCGCCCAATTCCAGGTGCACAGTGCCAACCTGAACATGCAGCACCACAACACTCTGCCCAATTTCGTCTTAGAAACTCACAATTCCTTCTCCCTTTGAAATTTCTAATTCTTTTCAAGGAAAAAATGAATGTCTTGAAGTACAAATGACCCTTTATAGGCTTGGGAATTAGATTTAACTTTTCAAAACCACTTTCCTAATGTTTTCAAGTCCTTTTCCCCTTTTCACTGATATTCCTTTTGAAATTTTTCTTGCAAGTTTGCTTAAGTCATAAAGTTGACTCCTTTTGGCTCTTTTTAATTTCCTTTAACACTTTTTCTTTGCAAGTGACTGAAACATTGAATTCAACCTTTCCTTTTCTCCTTGTTCTGCAAGTTTGCTTGAGTTATGAAATTTGCTCTCTTTTGATACTAGAGGCTTGATATGTTTATTTTGACACAACAATAGCCTCAAAATACCCTTTTTCTTCCATCTTGGAGCTTAGAACATGTTTTTTACCTTCTTTGACACTTCTGTGTGTAGGTGAGTGAAAATATTGACTTTACCTTTCTTACTGATATTCTTTACACCTTTTCTCTTTGAGGCAATGACACATTCACCTTGGCAAACTTTGGGATGATTGCACATAACATCACCTTCAAAATCCTTCCTTGCTTCCATCATGGAGTTAAACTATGCCTTTCACCTTCTTTGGCCAATTTACCAAAACCTTAGGTGTCTGGAGTGCTTTTTAATAGTCATCAATGTAGTCTTCTAAGTTCTCTATAGCCCTTTCAAGTTCATTCATTTCTATCCAGTTCACCTCCCCTTTTTCCCCATCTCATCAATAGCATCTGATAGACTTTATTCATGTTTGGCTTTGTGTGTCTCCTTTAGGTCATTTCTGCAATTGGTTAGTGTTTTGGCAATCAACTGGGCCATCAAGCTCAAAACCCTAGCTCTCTTCAAGACCAAATTGTTTCCCTTTCTTCTAATGTAAGTTGTCTTCACTTAGGAACAGACATATACCTTATCAATACCTTCTGCTGATGGAAAATTCAAAGCTCTTGCAGAAGTGCCAAAGCTTGCCCTTTCTCCTCATGTTCAGACTCTGAACTGTCGGATAATATTCTTTGGAAACTCTTCAGGTCTTTCTTGAAACACCATGTGCTGACCTTCTATTAAATTTGAGCTAGCTTCTAGCAAAGGAAAAGAAGTTCCTAAAACATCTAATGATGACCTTAAAACATGTATAAACCCTAGTGACCTAGTGAGAGGGTACTCAAGACCTAACTTGACTGAAAATGGGCTTGGAGGCTTCAAGTGAAAACAAAGTATTTGTCAAAGGGCTATATTGAAGATCCAAAATCCAATGTACTTGATTTATCTAAAGAGCCTACAAAGATTGTTTTGAGACCATCAATGCTTGGGGACCTTGGAGAACATGGGAGTGAGTTGGCTATAGGAAAACCCTATAGGGAAAGTGGAGTTATGGGCAAGTGAAAACAAGGTAATGAGGTCATAGGCAGGAAAAAGGATGGAGATGAGCAGTATAAGCCCATAAGGAGTCTTTTAGGAGTGGCGGGGTGTCCATGAAATGGCAAGTTGATAGAATAGTGAAATTTTTTCTAAAATGATAACGAAGGCAATGAGATTTCTAAAACTCACAATATTCAGGAAATGTTGTTCTTATAAATCCGAAACCAACCTATAGTCATCTACAAATTGTGAAAAATACTGATGACTAACAATTTCTAACAATGATAGATCTAAATGAAGTATACTTAAGTATGTAATTATAATAGTAAGGGTTGTGAATAATTAATTTTATGTTGATAGTGAAAGCTTTCAAATCTGTACACAGGCCCTCTCTCAGGTTAGTTGCGTACATACATGAATGTGCTTCTAGGTAGGCGTGTATATATTCTGAGAGGTGTTTTCAATTTGTTTAGATTTGTACGCAGGTGTTGTGAATTATAAGTGTGTATGTACGCGGATCAACTTCAGGTAGATCACATATATGCTCTACGGTTTTGCAATATGACTTATAGATGATATTTGATCAGTTTATGTATGTTTTTTGTTGTTTTTGGATGATGTGTCTATCATGATAATTTGGGTTTGAGGGTATTGGTCGGGTCGAGTTGACTATGGAATGGAATGTTGATTAGTGATGATGCTATATTGTGGCGATCTATAATTGGGTCAGTGATTTGTGATTGTTTTAGTACATGATTAAGTGGTTGTTTCAGTAATGTAGTGATTAAGATTCAGTTGTCAATAATTTGAGATATGTATGTAGGTATGATACATAGGAAGCGCTTAGATACGTTTGTTTTCTTCGGGAAAGTATCATAAACATTATGGAGTATGTTTGATCAGGTTATGTAGTGTAAAAAATTGGTTTATGTGATGACTACCAGTGTATGGCTTGGAATATTGATCAGTGGTTCTGCATTGATATGATCTGTCATGGATTGGTTTGATCTAGTTGCATTGGTTTAATGGTTTATTTGAGGGTTATAGAATGACTTATTTGGTTTATTTTTTGGCTTCAAAATTGGTACTTGGTATTTGGGCTAATGATGAAAGTGGGTCTAGTCCGAAAATATGATGAAAAGTTTCCTACAGGTTTGATGTTTTGAGTCAGGTGGATCTAGTATGAAATGTTATTAAACATGGTCCACAAAGGGTACTAAGGGTTGGAGCCTTCAGTAAGGAAGTCGAAGCTTCCTTCCAAAAGTAGCTGGTGAATTTGTGTAGGGGTAAGTGCTCCCTTCCAGTAGGAGCTAGTAAATGAGATCAAGGGTTTGGAGCTCCCTTCTATTGGGTGCTAGAGAACAAGAGAAGTTTGTAGCCTTATATAGGTGGGTGGTTGCATATTGGTAAGAGTCTGCGCCAATACAAGATTGTAAGAAATTTTTATTTATATAATGAGAAAGAAGATGAAGACAATGGTAGCGATTTTTTTCTCCCACATTCAGTTTCCACCTAAAATATTGGTGTTCTATGTAAATAGAAATGGACAATAAATGTATCCTTATACTTAGTGATACTAACTATCCAGAATGTAATGAAAGGATGAAGTCTAAGTTAATGAACCTTGGATGTTATGTTTAGAATTTAGTATGTAATGGTTGCACTAACACTTCCACATCAAGTGAACAATCACAAAATAATAGACAAGCAAGAAGTGCAATTTTTAATGGCATACCTAATTTACTATTAGAGAAAGTCATGCATTATTAAACCACAAAGTAGCTATGGGATAATCTATAGTTCATTCAGAAATTATAAGGAAATCATATAAAGGAAGACTTCTCATCAGGTAATCTTATTTCTAAAATAAATAATGTGTCACAAGATGAGTATGAAGATAAAACAACCTTTGTTATGTCAGATGGAGTTACTGATTCAGAAGCAGATAGGTTAGAGGAAGTTCTTAATCTTAGAATAAAACTTGTATTTTCTTTGAAAATGATTAAGAACCTTAAGATTAAATTGCAAGAATATGAGAACAAGGGTCTTGATAAATCAGTAAATACTGCAGTAAAATTTAATAAATATTATGAAGGACTTGAAGCTTAGATCATTTCTCGAAATTCGAATCTTGAAAATTCAAACAAGAAAAATGAAGAGCTACTTAAATTATTTGAAGAACATGAGAATGGGTTGAAGGAATAAATTATCAAATTAAATGAACAAGTGGAAGAAGGAATGAGGAAGAAGCATTTGGAAAAGAAAGAAAAATACCAAAGAATAGAGGTTGAGGTAAACATTATAAAAGGTAAATTAGAAGAAAAAGATAAACACTTGAGATTTCAAGATAGTACTACAATTTTGGATAATATTCTTAGTAGTCAAAGGTCTCCTTCCATTAAATTTGTTCTTGGTTTTCATGAAATTGTAAGAGGATAATCTAGTTCACAGGCTTGTGCAAGGATCTTGAAGGATAACAATACAAAATCTGAAATTCTTGTTAAAGAGATAAGAAGTCAACAAGATCAACATCCAAGGAAGATGAATTTTGAAAATAATTCATTTGCTCCCAATAATAGAAACATTAATCGATTCTCTCATTTGATCAAAAATGTTGAATGCCTTATATGTCATAATTATGGACATGTTGTAGCCAATTGCAGAATTAAATGGTTTCGATCTCAAAAAATAGCCACTTCACAGGAAGATCATCGACTCTCAGGTACTCAGGTTCCTTTAAGAGATGTTGTTTTTCTTGCAACATATTCAGTAAAAAAGCTATTGATTGTAATATGAGGAATATGAAACAAAAATATTATAATTCCTTTCCTCCATTTGTTGGTCATATAAGATGTTATAAATGTAACAAGTTTTGGCATGTAAAAAAATAATGAAGGAACAAGTCAATGAATGTCCATAGACAACAAGGAAAGAAACAAGATAAAAATATTGTTACCAAAATACCTTAGAAATATGGACCCACTTGCACTTATCATAATAATAAGAAAGAAGAAAAATAGATAAGGTGTGTTCTTGCTCTTTTTTTCATTTGAAGATGAATATGAATGGTACATAGATAGTGAATGTTCTCATCACATGACTGGAGATAATGAAAAGTTTGAATCTATCAAGAAAAATGTTATGAAACCAGCTCCCAAAGTAGAAGAAAAGAGAGATCAATGCCTTAGAAATCAACCACTTCTAGGGGGAAACCTCCTTTACATTACATAAATGAACAATTCTTGGTTGACAAAAATGGAAAAACCTCCCTTCTATATATAGGAGTCCATGGGGTCACAATATAATCCTAGCCGACCTAACAATAATAATGTAAGGGCACAATAATAACAATAAGGGGACTACATGGGTACAACAATAATAATAAGGGGGATACCCTAACAACAATAAGGGACTACACTAGTAATATAGGGTCCTAACATGCCACTCTCATTCAAAAAAGTGTTGTCCTCAATGCTTGAGTAGTTCTGAATGCTTCTGTATAAAATTCTCATCCTCCCATGTGGAATATTTTGTGGATAAGTTCTTCCACTTGATGAGATACTCTGAAATTGATCAATTTCTTAGCTGTCGAGTTCTTTTTTTTGTGACTGATTCAGGTTCCATTATGATTTTTCCTTCCTCATCAATTTCTAGAAATATTGTTTGAACTATAATTTTGTCACCTATAACCTTATTTAAGCATGAAACATGGAAAACTGAGTGCACTCGAGAAGATGCAGGAAGCTCCAATTTGTATGCCATAGTACCAATATTTTGAAACAAATTGTAAGGACCCTAGTACATTTGTAATAATTTATTATCCTTCTTAGCTTGCTTGAGGGAAATTTGTTTGTATGGTTGTAGCAGTAAAAATACCTAGTTTCCTACATCAAAACTTGTCGTCTCACTGCGATGTTGATATGCCTGTTGTTTCATTTGATTATGTTCCAAATTTAGGTTATACTTTAAGAGCTGGAGAACTTGTTGTTGATGCTTGATGTGATCTTCCACTGCTTGAACCTTAGAATGTTCTCTTAAAGATGATGTGATGGACGACAGATGATATCCATAAAGTGCCACAAATGGGGTCATTTTTTCTGCAGTGTCGAAGGAAGTGTTATACCACCATTCAACCAAAGCTAAGCAATTGACCCATTGTGTTTTTTTATCAGATACAAAGTAACGAAGATATCCATCCAGAAAAAACTTCACTAGCTCATTTTTCCCATCAGATTGAGGATGATAAGATGAGCTATGAGCTAGTTGAGTAACCAAACAAGAAAACAATTTTTTTCTAGAAATTTCCAGTGAATGGGGTCTCTATTGCTTACAATAATCTTTGGGTTTCCATGTAGCTTTTGAATTGTTTCCATAAATGCAGTAGCAATAGTACTTGCTTTAAATGGATGAGATAATGCACAAAAATGTGCATACTTGGTAAGCCTTTCAATTACCACCATGATGACACTCTTTCCTTCTGACTTAGGTAAACTTGTGATAAATTCCATTGAAACCTCCTCCCAACTTTGATTTCGAATGGATAAAGGTTGTAGCAAACTTGGGGTCTTAATTGTCTCAACTTTATTTTTTTGGCAAACCAAACATTCTGCCACAAACTTTTGAATATCAAATTTAAGGCCATCCCCAAAAAATTCTTTCTTCACCCCATGGTAAGTTTTTAAAAATCTTGAGTGTCCTCCTAAGGGAGAGGTGTGCAATTCCAAAATAATATTTTGTTTTAGTTGGGAATTCTTACAAACATAAAAGCAATATTTGTACCATAAGGAATCATTTTTCCAACTAAATGTATCATATGTACTGATATCTTGCTGCAAATTTTCAATGAATGTCCATACTTCTTCGTCATTCTTCCATTACTCCCTTGCTTCGGTTATCCAATCTAGTTGGATAATAGAAATGGCACAAATCAATGCTTCCACATCCTCATCCTTTCTTGATAGTGCATCTACAACAACATGTAGCTTCCCTTTTTTGTAGATTATTTCAAAGTCATAACCGAATATCTTTGTGACCCATTTTTGCTTCTCATTTGAAGATAGTCTTTGTTCAAAAAAGTATTTATGACTATCATGATCATTTTTTACCTTGAATTGTCTTCCCATTAGGTAAGGTCACCATTTCTTTAGTGCGTGTAGTATTGCCAACATTTCCTTCTCATAAATAACTTTCGATAAATACTTTAATTTGATTAGATGGATTTCAAATGCAAAGGGTCTTCCTTCTTGCATTAAAACAACACTAATTAAATTTCCTGAGGTATCACATTCCAAAATAAAGTTTTTTGTGAGGTATGGCATAGCTAAGACGATGCTTGGCACATTAATGTTGTTAGAGGTGCTCCTATTTTCCCATAATTCATAACAAACTTGTGATAATACCTTGTTAACTTGAGAGAACCTCGCAACTACTTTATGGATGTGGGGACTTTCCATTCCTTATTGGATTTAATTTTTTAGGGCCTACCTTAACACCCTCCTGAGATACAATATGACCCAAATATTCCACCTCATGTACTCCAAAGAAACATTTGGTGTTTTTTGCATATAATTGTTTCTCCTCCAATAGTTTCAGCACCCTATCAACATGTTGAACTTGATCCTTCCAAGACCTTCTATAGATTAATGTATCATCAAAAATAATAACACAAAATTTCTAAGGAAGTGTTTGAAAATGGAATTCATCAACCCTTGAAATGTAGAAGGTGCATTTGTAAGGCCAAAAGGCATGACCAAAAATTCATAATGACCCTCATTAGTTCGAAATGTTGTTTTCAAAATCTCTTCAGTATTCATTCTAATTTGATGATATCCTAAATGAAGATCCAACTTGGTGAAATAAATTTCTCCATGTAATTCATCCAATAATTCATTAATCACAAGAATGGGAAATTTATCTTTAATAGCGAGCTTATCGAGTGTTATGAAACCAACTCCAAAAATAGAAGAAAAGAGAGATCAAAGCCTTATAAATCATCCACTTCAAGGGGGGAACCTCCTTTACATTACATAAATGAAAAATTTATGGATGATACAAATGAAGAAACCTCATTTCTATATATAGGAGTCCATGGGGTCACAATATAATCTTAGCTAACCTAACAATAGAAATGTAAGGGCACAACAATAACAACAGTGGGCTCTTATGGGGCACAATAAAAATAATATGGGGACTACATGGGTACAAAAATAACAATAAGGGGGATACACTAACAACAATAAGGGACTATATTAGTAATATAGGGCCCTAACATGACCCTCTCCTTCAAAAAAGTGTTGTCCTCAACGCTTGAGTAGTTCTATATGCTTATGTATAAAATTATCATCCTCCCATGTGGAATCTTTAGTGGGTATGTTCCTCCACTTGATGAGATACTCTGAAATTGATCGATCAATTATGTAGCTGCCAAGTTTTTATTTCTATGACTTCTTCAGGTTCCAATATGATTTTTCCTTCCTCATCAAGTTCTGGCAATATTGTTTGAACCAAAAGTTTTTCACCTATAACCTTCTTTAAGCATGAAACGTGGAAAACTAGGTGCACTCAGAAAGATGCAGGAAGCTCCAATTTGTATGCCATAGTACCAATATTTTGCAACACCTTGTAAGGACCATAGTACTTTGGCGATAATTTATTATCCTTCTTAGCTTGCTTGAGGGACATTTTTTTGTATGGTTGTAGTCGTAAAAATACCCAGTCTCCTACATCAAAACTTCTCTCACTACGATGTTGATCTGCCTGTTGTTTCATTCGATTTTGTGCCAAATTTAGGTTATCCTTTAATATTTGGAGAACTTGTTGTTGATGCTCGATGTGATCTTCCACTTCTTGAACCTTAGAATTTTCTCTTAAAGATAATGTGATGGACGTTGGATGATATCCATAAAGTGCAATAAATGGGGTCATTTTTGCTGCAGTGTGGAAGGAAGTGTTATATCACCATTTAGCCATAGGTAACCAATTGACCCATTGTGTTTCTGTATCAGATACAAAGCAATGAAGATATCCTTCGAAAAATTTGTTCATTATCTTAGTTTTCCCATCAGATTGAGGATGATAAGATGAGCTATGACCTAGCTGAGTACCCAAACAAGAAAATAATCTCATACAAAAATTTCTAGTGAAAATGGGATCTCTTTCGCTTACAATAATATTTGGTTTTCCATGTAGCATTTGAATTATTTCCACAAATGAAGTAACAAATGTACTCACTTTAAATGAATGAGATAATGCACAAAAGTGTGCATACCTGGTAAGTATATAAAATACCACCATGATGACACTCTTTCCTTCGGACTTAGGTAAACCTATGATAAAATTCATTGAAACCTCCTCCCAACGTTGATTTGGAATGGATAAAGGTTGTAGTAGTCCCGGGGTCTTAATTGTATCAACTTTATTTTGCTGGAGAACCAAAAATTCTGCCACAAACTTTTGAATATGAAATTTAAGGCCATCCCAAAAAAATTATTTCTTCACCCTGTGGTAAGTTCTTAAAAATCCTGAGTGTCCTCCTAAGGGCGAGGTGGTCAATTCCAAAAGAATCTTTTGTTTTAGTTAGGAATTATTACAGAGAATGAGTGTCCATACTTCTTCATCATTCTTCCATTCCTCCCTTGATTCAATTATCCAATCAAGTTGAATAATAGAAATTTCACAAAGTAATGCTTCCACATCCTCGTCCTTTCTTGAGAGTGCATCTCCAACAACATTTACTTCCCTTTTTGTAGATGATTTAAAATTCATAACCAAACATCTTTGTGACCCATTTTTGCTGCTCTTATGGAGATAATATTTGTTCCAAAAGGTATTTAATACTATCATGATCAGTTTTTACCTTGAAGTGTATTCCCATTAGGTAAGGTCGCCATTTCTTTAGTGTATGTAGTATTGCCAACATTTCCTTCTCATAAATAGATTTTTGTAAATACTTCCCTTTGATTGGACGAATTTCAAAAGAAATGGGTCTTCCTTATTGCATTAAAACAACACCAATTCCATTTCCTAAGGCGTCACATTCCATAATAAAGTTTTTTGTGAAGTATGGCATCGCTAAGACCGGTGCTTGGCACATTGACTCTTTAAGATGTTCAAAGGCCTTAGTTTCTTGAGTCCATCAAAATGCATCTTTCTTCAATAATTTTGTTAGAGGTGATGTTATTCTCCCATAATTATTAACAAACTTGCGATAATACCCTGTTAACCTGAGAAATCCTCGCAACTAATTTATGGTTGTGGGGACTTTCCATTCCTTAATGGCTTTAATTTTTTTAGGGTCTACCTTAACACCCTCCTAAGATATAATATGATCCAGATATTCCATCTCTTTTACTCAAAAGAAACATTTGGAGGTTTTTTCATATAATTGTTTCTCCTCCAATAGTTTGAGCACCCTGTCAACATGTTGAACATGATCCTTCCGAGAACTATTGTATATTAGTATATCATGAAAAAATACTAGTACAAATTTTCTAAGGAAGGGTTTGAAAATGGAATTCATCAACCCTTGAAATGTAGAATGTGCATTTGTAAGGCCAAAAGGCATGAAAAAAAATTCATAATGACCCTCATGAGTTTGAAATGTTGTTTTTGGAATGTATTTAGTCTTCATTCTAATTTGATGATATCTTGAATGGAGATCCAACTTGGTGAAATAAATTTCTCCATGTAATTCATCCAATAATTCATCAATCATAGGAATGGGAAATTTATCTTTAATAGTGAGCTTATTGAGCTCCCTATAATCTGGACACATGCGCCATGATCCATTCTCTTGTGCAACAATAGTACTAGAGGAGAAAAATCTTTGACTAGGTTGAATTATACTAGCCTCTAGCACTTCTACAATCATATGTTCAATTTTTCTCTTTTGGACATAAGGATATCTGTAAGGCCTGATTTTTGGAGGAACACTTCCTGGAATCAAATTAATAGCATGATCATGATCATGAATAGGTTGGAATCCTTTGGGAGTTTCAAACACCTTGGAATGATTTTCCAAGACTTTTTGGAGATCCAGATAAATATATGATTTTGATGTTGAAACTTCTAGTGAGCATAATTGTGCAATGATGCCTCGTTTTTCTTTATTCAGAAGATTTGTCATAACATTAAAGCTTATTATCTTTCCTGGCTTCCTTGCGATATCCCATAATTCAACTTCCTTTCCTTCTGAAAAAAAATTCAAGAAAATTTCTTGAAAATTCAAAGCTGTCGTCCATAAAGATTGTAACCATTGTACTCCTAGAACAACATCAACGCCACCCATTGGAATGGGAATCATTGGACTATTCAATACATATTACCCCATGGTTAGCTTGATATTATGTCACTTTCTAGAGAAATTTATAGTTCTTCCATTTTCCACCATCACTTGACACTCGAGCATTGGGTATAGGAAGAAGTTCAATTCGTTGGCTACCTTACAATGAACAAAATTATGGGTACTACCTGAATCAATAAGCACTGTTACATTTTTCTTCTTGATATGTCCTTCTATCTTGAGTGTTTAAGGAGTGGTAATTCCTGCCAATGCATTACATGATATGGTTAGATTCATTTATTATTCCTCCACGGTTGGTTCCAGGTGTATATCCTCTTCTTTTGAGGTTTCTTGTTCCTTTTCTTCCTCCTCTTCACAATATATGTAAAATAATTTTTTCTCAGCACACTTATGACCTTTATTGTATTTTCTATCACAACTATAGCAAAGCCCTTTTTCTATTTTTTCTTCCAATTTTTTTGGTTTCAACCTTGTAGGTTGTGGAAGTATAGGATTAGAAACACTTCCATCTTTATAGTTGTAAGTGGTAGCCTTCCTTGTCGCCATAATTTTTCTCTTATTTTTTCTTAACAACCTGAATGCCTTCTCCAATGTATCAGGTTCCCAAAGGTGAACCTCATATTGGATATTATACTTTAGAGTCCCTAAAAATACATAAATTCTATGTTCCTCTGGAATATTATTTACCTTTATATTCAATTTTTGGAAGTCCTCAATGTGCTCCATCATTGAACGCTTTTGTTTGAGATTTTTCAATTGGCTAAATAAGGTGTTTCTCTTTGTATCCTCATAATGTGCTATCATTTCCTCTGTAAACATTGACCAAGTGACCAGTGGTTTATGAAAACAAAGCCATCGATACCATACAAATTTTTTTTTTCTAAATATAAAGATGCAATGCGTACGTTTTGTGTGTTTTGCGTATTATGGAGCTCAAAGTATTGCTCCATTTGTAGTATCCAAGTTATCAAATCCTTGCCATCAAAATTCCTCATATCAATATTTGGAATATGGTGGGTCGTAAATCCAACATTAAAGTCTATGAAATCATGATTAACATTTCTTTTGTTCTCATCATGAGTTTCGTCTACTACCTTTTTTCCATTAGGAATATTTTCTTGTAGCAACTTTGCCAAACCTTCCATGTCTTTCTTCAAATATTCCATGTTTCCTTCTATACAATTCTTCAAACCATCCATCTTAGCTTCCACACCCTTCTTCAAACCATACATCTTAGCTTCCATGCATATCTTCAAACCATCAATCTTAGCTTCCATGTTTCCTTCTATACTATCTATCCTAGCTTCCATGCCATCCATTTTAGCTTCCATGCCATCCATCTTAGCTTCCACGCCATCCATCTTATCTTCCACACCATCCATCTTAGCTTCCGTGCCATTCTGCAAACCATCCATCTTAGTTTCCACGCCTTTCTTCAAACTATCCATCTTAGCTTCCATGCCTTTCTTCAAACCATCCATCTTAGCTTCCATTTAATTTTTTGTTACTTTGTGAGCGAGAGAAATCTGCTGCACTTGTTCTTGCAATTTTGATATATCATGTTGCACTTCTTCCTCTTCATGAGTCATAGTAGAGCCTTCTGAGGGCTTAATGGGTGTTGAATTATTTTTAGCGTTCATTTTTCAACCCAATACGGATACTTGTGCTTCAATATTCCCTTGGAATCCCTTCAAATTGATTTTTCAAACAATACTTATGCAATTTGAAAAATAAAATACACACCTTTCTCTTGCTTTTGAGGAGCTCCATATTGAATCTAATGTATCTCTATGATTTCAGATCCCCAAGTTTTTATCTTTGGTCCTTTATTATCCCTATGAATATTCTTTCCAATGCCACAGGTCTGACCTGATTTGGATTCTTCAAGACAAAGTTATGCCTAATCTCCCACAATGACCTAATTATGGAGTGGTTCAGTAGAGAAAATTTGTATGACATGCCACATGTCACTGTTTCCTCCTTCGGCTCTGAAATTGATACAACAAAAACTACAGTCTGTGAAATTTCGGTCACTTTTACAAAATTCCAATCTGATGCTCAAAGAGATATTTATGGTGATTTTCCTAGGGTCACATATTTTAGATGAAATTTGGGAACCTGCAAAAAACCTAACTTCCATAGATCATATATCTGACAAAATTGTGAACCAAGATCTGAAATTTTTACAAAATGTTCCTTAGGAGTTTTTCGCAAATGTTTTTTTTTTTTTAGTATCTGAATCTTCGTAGAAAAAAATTTATAGCGAAAATTCCACGATGACCTGCTTAAAGCTGCGAAACCCTAGAATCCAAAGCTCTGATACCAAATGTTATGAAACTAGCTCCAAAAATAGAATAAAAGAGAGTTGAATGCCTTAGAAATCAACCACTTCGAGGGGTAAACCTCCTTTAAATTACATAAATGAAAAATTCTTGGATGATACAAATGACAAAACCTCCTTTCTATATATAGGAGTCCATGGGATCACAATATAATCCTAGCCGACCTAACAATACTATTGTATGGGAACAAAAATAACAATAGTGGGCTATTATGGGGCACAATAATAAAAATATGGGGGATACATAGGTACAAAAATAAAAATAAGGGGGCTACACTAACAAAAATAAGGGACTAAACTAGTAATATATGGCCCTAACATTGAGCTCCCTATAATCCGAACACATGTGCCAGGATCCATCCTTATTGTGCACCAATACTACTAGAGCATAGAAAGAACTTTGACTCGGCTGAATTATACCAGCCTCTAGCATTTCTGCAATCAGATGTTCGATTTCTCTCTTTTGGACACAAGGATATCTGCAAGGCATGATGTTTGGAGGAACACTTCCTGGAATCAAATGAATAGCATGATCATGATCACGAATAGGTGGGATTCCTTTGGGAGTTTCAAACACCTTGGAATGATTGTCGAAGTCTTTTTGGAGATTTGGGGAAATAGATTATTTTGATGTTGGAACTTATAGTGAGAATAATTGTGAAATGATGCCTCGTTGTTCTTTATTCAGAAGCTTTGTCATGACATTAGAGCTTATCATCTTTCCCGACTTCCCTACGATACCCCGTAATTCAACTTCCTTTCCTTTTGAAAAAAGATTCATGAAAATTTCTTGAAACTTAAAAGCTATCGTCCCCAAATATTGTAACCATTGTACTCCTAGTACAACATCAGTACCACCCATTGGAATGGAAAGCATTGGACTATTCAATACATATTCCTCCATGGTGAGCTTGATATTATGGAACTTTCCAGAGCAATTTATAGTTCCTCCATTTTCCACCATCACTTGACACTTTGGTGTTGGGTATGGAAAGCAACTCAATTCCTTGGCTACCTTACAATGAAGAAAATTATGGGTACTACCTAAATCAATAAGCACTATTACATTTTTCTTCTTGATATGTCCTTCTATCTTGAGAGTTCGAGCAGTGGTAATTCCTGCCAATGCATTACAAGATATGGTTGGATTCATTTCTTCTCCCTCTAGGGTTGGCTCCTAGTGTATATCCTCTCCTTTTGAAATTTTTGTTCCTTTTCTTCATCCTCTTCACAATCTATGTAAAATAATTTCTTCTTAGCACACTTATGAACTTTAGTGTATTTTCTATCACAACTATAGCAAAGCCCTTTTTCTCTTTTTTCTTCCAAATGTTATGGTGTCAACCTTGTAGATTGTGGAAATCTAGGAGTAGCAACACTTCCATCTTTGTATTTGTGAGTGGTAGTCTTCCTTGTCGCCATAATTTTTCTTTCAAATTTTCTTGCCAACCTGAATGCCTTCTCCAATGTATCAAGTTCCCAAAGGTGAACCTCACGTTGAATGTTGTCCTTTAGAGTCCCTATGAAGACATCAAGCCTATGTTCCTTTGGAATATTATTTACCCTTATATTCAATTTTTAGAAGTCCTGAATGTGCTCCATCATTGAACCCTTTTGTTTGGGATTTATCAATTTGCTAAATAAGGTGTTGCTCTTTGTATCCTCATAATGTGCTATCGTTTCCTCCATAAAAATTAACCAAGTGACTAGTGGCTTATGAGAACAAATTCATTGATACCATGCAAAATAATTTTTTTCTAAATACAAAGTTGCTTATTATGGAGCTCAAAGTATTGCTCAATTTGTAGTATCCAAGTTATCAGATCCTTGCCATCAAACTTCCTCATATATATATTTGGAATATTGTGGGTCTTAAATCCAATGTTAGAGTCTATGAAATCATGATAAACAATTATTTTTTTCTCATCATGAGTATCCTCTACTACATTTTCGTCATTAGGAATATTTTATTGTAGCAAATTTTCCAACCCCTCCTACAAACCTTCCATGTATTTATTCAAATCTTCCATGTTTTCTTCTATCTTATCTTCTATGCCATCCATCTTAGCTTCCATGCCATCCTTCAATCCATCCATCTTAGATTCCACGCCTTTCTTCAAACCATCCATTTTAGCTTCCATGTCATCCATATTAGCTTCCATGCCATCTATCTTAGCTTCCATGCCATTATTAAAATCATCCATATTAGCTTCCATGCCTTTCTTCAAACCATCCATCTTAGCTTCCATGCCTTTATTCAAACCATCCATTTCATATTTTGTTACTTTTTGCGAGAGAAAAATTTATTTTGATATATCATGTTGCACTTCATCCTCTTCATGAGTCATAGTAGAGTCTTATGAGGGCTTAATTGGTGTTGAATTATTTTTAGGAGGCATTTTGGAACCCAATACTAATATCTATGCTTCAATATGCCCTTGGAATCACTTCAAACTGATTCTTTGAAACAAGACTTGTGCAATTTAAAAAAAAAATACACACATTTTTCTTACTTTTTAGGCACTCGATATTGAAACTAATGTATATCTGTAATTTTAGATCCCCAAGATTTTAAATTTAGTACTTTAGTATCCCTTTTAATATTTTTTCTAATGCCATGGGTCAGACCTGATTTGGATTCTTCAAGTCAAAGTTATGCCCAATCTCCCAGAATGACCTAATTATGGGCTAGTTCAGTAGAGTGAACTTGTACGGCATGACACGTGTAATTTTTTCCTCCTTCCACTCTGAAATTGATACATAGGAAATTAATGTCCGTGTAATTTCTCCCACATTTTACATAATTATAATGTGATGCTCAGAGAGAGAGTTGTGACGATTTTCCCAATGTCACCTCTTTGATATGAAGTTCGGGAGCCTACAAAAACCCTAACTTCCACAGCTCATATCTCCAGCAATATTATGAACCAAGATATGAAATTTTCCCACAAATTTCCTATGAATTTCGGTGCATATGGGTTTTTGTTTTAGCTTTTGAACCCTCATAGAAAAAAATTTATAGCGAAAATTCCACGATGACCTGTTTGAAGCAGTGAAACCCTAGAATCCAAAGCTTTGATACCAAATGTTATAAAACCAGCTCCCAAAATAGAATAAAATAGAGATAAATTCCTTAGAAATAAAAAAAATTTGAGGCGAAAACCTCCTTTTGGTCATATAGGAGGTTTAATCTCATATTGAGTTGCCTCTCTTCGCATGTTTACCTCGGTCGGCTAGTTACTTGGGTAGATGTGGGAAGGCGGTGTTACATGAGCATTATTTCCAAAAATAACTTTACCATCGTTGTTTTTTGTTAGGGCCTTATATTACTACTGTAGTCCCTTATTTTTGTTATGGTAACCCCCTTATTGTCATTGGTGTACCCCTGTAGTCCCCATATTGTTATTATTGTGCCCTTACATTATTATTGTTAGGTCGGCTAGGATTATATTATGACCCCATAGACTCCTATATATATAAGGGTGGTTTTTTCATTTTTATCATCCAATAGTTTTAATTTATGTAATGTTAAAGAAGTGGAACTGATGGAAACAACACAAACACACCTTACACACCATCAAAAGCATCTCCAGGAGGTAACCCAATCTCCTACACCCATGAACCCTAAGGGGGAACTGATTTTTGACCATTTTTAGCCTTGGACACATGAATGACAAAGAAAGGTAGTGGTTTTAAGCCTATAGCCATAGGCATGCCAAGTCAAGGTAGTCATCAGGGATTTGTGCCACCTTTTTAGTTCTAGAGCCCATGTGACTGCCCAAAACTTCATGAAAACTTATGGGATGATAAATTAAATTAAAAGAAAGGTATGGAAGAAATCAAATCATCAGGAACTCATCCAAACCCCTCATAGCCATGACAGGAATTTCGTCAAACATGTCACAAAAATTGCACCTATAGGTGTAAACAACATATTTAAACATCAGGGTCTCATACGTATCTAAGAATTTTTAAGAAGCATTTCTCCCTTACATCATAAGCTACAATACAATCTATTTTTCCATTGATCCATTGTGTGTTTGGTTAGCACTCCACTGGATCTTCGAAGGCTGAGAAGGACACCAACAAAGGTAACCACATACCACTTTGACCTAGTAGCTAGCCCTACTAGGCTGAGAGGGCTCTCTCAATGAGATCATAGCCAAAATCATTGGATAATGGAGATTTTAGGCTAGGTATAGTAGGCCCTAGGCTTTTTTTTTATTTGGATTTTGGTGTTTGATGAAAATGGACCTTTGGAACTAGGCTTTGAAACTCAATTAGGGTTACAAGAGAAAAAATTGCAGGGGATAAAGGGGCAAGGTGGGCAAGCTCAAATGGAAAAATAGTCTATATGATTATGGTGTAGGATGAAAAGGAAGATCATGAATAAGCATATAAGTATGAATTCATTCCTTAAGAAGAAATTAAACACAACATCATCATCTCATCAAAACAAGGCATGCCTTATTCATGAATCCTGCTTAAAAACCTTTAAAGACAATGCGTGAAAGAAATATATATGTAATGGAAAGAGATAGAATTCAATGGAGTGACTTATAGAAGAGAAACATATCCATACAAGCTCAACACATGAATCCCTAAATTTAAGCTGCAACTTTTCTCTATATTCACTGTATTACTTGATCAAACTAAATTACACTAGTTCAATTTCCAATGTTCCAACCCTTGGAATTGATTATAATGGGCTTCATATAGCCACTAAGGTCGAAATCCTCCCTTGGAGGTCGAATTTTCAAGAAAAAATTAAAATACATGCATCTATCTAAAGTCAGCTACACCCTAGGGAGGTTGCACAACAAATTCCTCATTTTCCTAACGACTAGAGACATATCCTCAAAGAAATAAATGGAGGATAAGACACCTATTCAACTCCATATTTACCATTTACATTTAAATTTTTACTTTTAAATTCTTCCACATTCACCTTTTGAATTTTACAAAAGTCAAACTAGGAATTGTCAAAAATTACACAACGAAAATTTAATTAAAATCATAAAATTGCAAAAAGCGCAGTGCTCTGTGGGAGGCCATTTTTAGGAACCTTCCTGAAGCCAAAATTTAAATCTGAGAGAACGTTAAACTATCCCTATCTTTTTATTTTCCATAAAATCTTGAATATTCTAAAATAACCCATCATAAGGCCTTAAAAAACTCATTCTCCCAAGACTAGTAAAAAAGCATAGCGTGGCCTCAAAAAACAAGGTAGACAGGTGTTTTTTAGGTGGTTTTTGACCATTTTCACAGTGTAAAAGCTAATGAATTGGGCTGCCATGTGTACAAATTTTATGTAGCAGTCATAATATATCCAACCATGTAGATTTTATTTTCCATTTGGATCTCTCTAGAAAAGGCGTAGTGTGGCCCAAGCTACACTTTTTGTAGGGTGACTCTCCCAAAAATTGCTAAATTTCTAGATTTTCTGGAAACATAGACCTCAGATATGGAGCTATATCTCACTAACCATGAACTGTTTTAAAAAAGAGAGAGGGGGTGTGTTCTTTGTCATGTTAGGAACAAAAACCTCCTCCAGTTTCCCAAGATTCTTCTCTGATTGGCCACAACATTCTCTGAAAAAAAGTGACTTAAATAGGATGATTGCATAGTCAGACAAATAGGCTGTGAAGATGTCAATGGATATCTCATTTTGTAATTCATGTGTAAAATCTGAAGTATTTTATTTTACTTTTATATCTTAGGAACAAAAACCTCCTCCAGTTTCCCAAAATTCATCTTTTTTTGGCCACAATATGTTCCGCAAAAAGATGACTAAACAGGAAATTTCTAGAAAATGTGCCTTCAAAGATTTTTTTCAAATTTCCCAAATTTTCTCCAAATTTCATAAAAATTTCTCTAGACTTACTTCATGGAGACCTGATATGGTATGTTATGCTACCATGGATTCATCAATAAGAAAATCCAACTTATCCTTCTCTTTCTGCTTGATTAGGGTTTGCAGTTTTTAATCTTTAGGTTTTGGTTCTTGAACCATTTCTCACCTTGATTAGGTATCCCTGTGACCGCCTATGATGTGAGTTGAAATGGTAAAGGTTACCCCTACAATAGTGAATTTACCTTCCTTGAGGTTAGCGACAAATAATTTGGTCAATTCAGGATGATATTGCATTTTTTGGACCAACTCAAAAAATTCAAAACGCCCAACATGTTGAAAACACTTGACTGCAAGTGGTGATGACAAAAGATACCAAGTATCTGATGGTTTATATCATGAAAATTTCCCATAGTGGACTATGATAGCGAACCCTGGGGGGAACAGGGAAAGGGAAAAAGGAATGGGATAATGGAGTTAGGAAGTAGGGATGAATGTAGGAAAAATTTAGGAGGTGAGGAGGGTTTTTAGGGACCTTATGGAAGTGGAGGTAGGTGAAAAATATAAGGGAATAGGGCTAGGGATTTTGTACATAGGCCTATACTCTTGGCTGACCAAAAACACAACGAGTAGGGATAGGGTTTGGGGATAGGTTTTAGGGAATGAAATTTTGAGAGGAAATTAGGGTTTTATGGATGTATTTAGGTGTGTAGGAGGTTAGGGTATGGTAGGAGAGGGAGTCTAGGGTTTTCAAATTGGAAAAACGTAGTCTTCAAGAAAAGCGTAGCGTAGGAGGAAATTGACAAATTTTCCACCATATTAATGAAGACACTGAGTGAAAAAGGGTGTAACGTGGCTGAACTTACTTGTTTTACCCTTGTGAAATATTTTTCTAAGCTTGCAAACCTTTTACATATCTTTAGAAGCTTTTTAAGACAAAGCCTAGCATCTTTGTAAAAGGCGTGTCCCTAGAAGGAAAAGTGCAACGTGAGATTGCAGACCACTTTTGGAGGCCTTCTTGAACTTCAAATTGATCTCACGATAGCTCATTGGAAATATTTGTCCTTCTTCTACATAATGGACCCATCAAGCACTAAATATGATCAAGTATAGCCCCTCAAAAATCAATTCTCCCAAGACTGTTAAAACAACATAGCATGGCTAAGGAAAAGCGCAACATGAGATTTAAGACCACTTTTGGAGGCCTTCATGAACTCCATATTGAGCTCATGATAGCTCATTGGAAATATCTTGATGTCTAGTTATCATGTGACTCATCAAGCATGTAATTTGGACTCTATATGACAGATAAGATGCATTTTCCCAAGAGTACTCTAGAAGTATAGCAACTCTCCTGTAGCAAATATATTTTGTGAATTTCTCCCAAATAATAATACCTATGTATAAATTGAAGGATTTTTTTGTTCCTTTTTATATTATGGACAAAAACCTCTTTCATTTTTTTCAAATAAATCTCCGTTTGGTTAGAAATATACTTTGAAGCATAATTGTTCCTATGTGCAGCAAATGACCTCTTCATGAGTTTGTGAGGCATTGATCTCTTTGATGTTAGATGGCTCAACTCTGGAGGCATGTCCTCCATTGTTTTTTTTCTTCTTGTTAGTTTATTTTGTCTCTGCTTCCATGGTGTTAGCCCCCCTATGAAATTCTTGACAAGAAAGCTGAGGGTTATACTGTTTTGGAGCCTTCAAGGGATGCCTTTCCCCTGAAAACCCATCTTCCTTGAAGTATTTTTGTGCTATGCCTAATGCAATTTCCCTCTGCTGATTTGTTTCTCAAAAGGCCTTTTTACCCCAGATACCCCTGCAAATACCCCCAATTTCGACCTCTCTTCTAATGTCCAAATTCCCTTCGAACCCTCCTAAGTTATACCTTTACCCTCCTAAATCACTCCTTCACCTGTTGTTCGGCCAAATTCCCCCATTATTCCCCCGTCGTTAACCTTTGGTGGCCCTAAAATACATTAAAAATGTGCAAAAATTCATATGTTTTGTATATTTGGGTCCTATCCCCTTTCGGTGTAAGCACCCGCGCCTTTTCCCTCCATGTGATCAAGTGCCCAAGCCGCCCGCCAGAGCAAAGGGCACTTATTCCCCATTTCTTTTCGGGCACATCTTCATCCGTTGATCACGGTTAATCAGACGGTGAGCATTAAAACCTGATGCCCCCTGTTTCTCAGTTTACGTTCCTCATCATGCCATCGCCGTCCACTCATCAGCTAGATCAACGGTCCGGGATGCGCCTGTCCTGGTGGTCCTCGCCGCGCAATAGCCATGAAACAACCTGGTTTATCCCACACCGCTTATGCGCGGTGGGTGGTTTTCGCTGAGCACCCAGCGATTCCATTCAGCACTCGCCACCTGTCCCTTGTATGACGGCAAAACCGACCATCCCCCACGCATTATCTTTCGGCCCAAGTCTCGCAGCGAAATTTGCGCAAGCCATCCGATCCTGAGCGCCTCATCCAATGGTCATCATTCGTCAAAATTGCGCACTATTTACCCCCATTCATCGCACCTGCTGGCCCACCGTCTGTCGTCCTCCACCGTCAATCTCCACCATGAATGACGGTCCAGATTTTTTTACTCGCCTTGACCATTCCTCCTCGCCCGGGCTTGCCACATCACCTCCACGTGTGTCCACCGTACACCCAGTCATTCTGTCGCATATGACATTTGAGGTCGGGTATTTTAAGGTTATTTCGTTCAAAACGTTTGCTACTACAGTCCGCCATCTTTCCTATCTTCCATTTCACGTTGTATTCTTCCACCACAGTCCACCACTTTTCCACCATGTAGACCAGACTTCTCCACCTGAATCGTCTCCATCAACGCCCTCCTTCGCAGATATGCTTCAGACCACTTTTCGTTTTTGCAGGGTTATTAAGAGTAAATGGTCACCGTGATTCCAAATCTCTGCTAACAAGGACAGAAAGATCAAAGAAGATCATTTACAGGGGCAGAATTTATGAAAAGTGACTCGAGAAGGTGAAGACAGGACGTTCATTAAAGAAACAGGGTTCAGACTTTGTGGAAAAGCTCCCGACACCATTAAAGCTCGAGCTAACCCGACAGAAGCAAGAATGAAGCAGCAGAGTGTTTCAGTACAAGGCAAAGAGATTAAGGCCCGCTGATGAAGATATTGAGCCTTAAATTAGTAGTTTAAGAGGCAAAGCACCAGTTTGAAGACCCCGAGGACCGATCAAAGGATCCTGTGCACGAGTAAAAGGTAACATCAGGGTTTATTCACCAGCAGGATGTTTTTCTTCATGAAGTACAGGGCGTCCATAGAGATTTTACTATGCACCGTGTCCCTGAAGGAATTTCCACCCTGACAGCAGTTCAAAGCAGTTAGAACATTTATATAGCAGACTTCTCAGTGGTTCATTTGCCTTTTGTTTATTCACCACAAGTACAGCACCGCAGCCGAAATATGTCAAAATCGTATCCGAAGAGATCACTCTTTCACAAAGAGGAGACAGAGAATAAATACTTAGCATTCAAACAGAATGGGCTTCGGCCCTCGTTCTTTTCAAAGGTTTAATACAACATTTAGTGTTCACCTACCTCCTTAGTCGATGTTCTGTTCATCCTCTGCTATAAAACACAGAAGGAAATTAGTGTAAGGGTTGTTGATGAGATATCAAAGAATTGCAAGTAGTTTCTCCTGAGATAAGAAATTTGTGTATAATTGTAATATAGGCTGAGCATGATGTATTCAGACTGAATGACCAAGTTATTGGCTATGCTGTACCTGATTGGTATTGATATTTAATATGATGAGCACATTCCTTTGGATCCTGATCTAAAGCTGCGGTGATGTTTTTCTATCTCTGTGTTTATTTCCATTTCATTTCATTTCATATGGATTGCATCAGAAATTTGGCATAAGACTCACCCTCGTTAGGTGCCTTATGTTGCTTCTCTCTCGGCCCTTTCTATTTTTTGCTTAATGTGTTTATCTAAAGATGGATTTCAATTGATTTAACCAGTGTAGTGGATGTATTGCCTGCTAGCTGATGTATGAATTGATTGAATCTGTTTTTAGATGTGCTTGTTGGGATTTAGTTGAATGTGTTGAGAATGCTGGGAGGTCTAGAACTCTGCCTCTGCCTCACTATAATCTTTCCATTCCATTAAGCCTTTCTAAGTTCCCTTGTGCAGCCTCTGACTGTGTCCAAGTAGGTCTGGAGTTAAATGACCTCTGACCTGATCTATAGATAGAATTAGATGGTTCTCCTTCTCCCTTTTTCAACCCTTGATGTCCCATACCACTTTATCACTCTAGGATCCAAGGCTTTAGATGACTAGCCCAACTGAAAGCTTGCATGTTGAATAGCGAGTAAATCCTTTCTTGACTCCATTGCCCAATGGACTTGGTATTCTCTGGACTATTTCTCCCCTGCCTATATCCTTTGTTGCCCAGTCCTGTCTCATGATGAGCTCTTCCTTCCTGATTCCCAACAACCAAACTCTTAATCAAACAAACAAACTCTGTGCACAAAAGTAGCCTAAAATCATAACTTAGAACCTCGAAGACATACAATTTGACTCATATAGAGAGATCCCACTATGGACCTAGGAGGGCTAGATCCTAAGGTCTGAAAGTGGTTCTATGTTGTCTCATCTTTTGGTCTTGCCAACCTGGCCAAAACTTGGGAACCCCAACACATGGTTAAATACTATCCTACTAGGAGGAAATATTAGGGTTTTCTCTTGGGAAAACAGGGGATTTTGGGGCAGTTTTGGTGACCTTAAAACCCTAATGACCTAATGGAGACATTGAACTGAATGAAATCATGATGGGGATGTTTGAAATGATGATGATGATATCTAAATGATGGTACACTTAGTTGAGTGATGAGAGTGACTGGCATGTGAAATTCTTGAGAGAGTGGAAATAACCCTAGACACACTAGCCAATGACCAAATTTCTATTTGAAGACTCTCTGAAATGACAAAAAATTGACTTGACACCCTAAGAAAACCTTGTAAGAGCATATTTTATCACATGTGATAGGCTGAAAATACTGACACTAACATTTTCATTCACAATTAAAAATATGGATAGAACCATACATCATCACTGATAAAATACATGCTTATAACCAGCATAATAAAAACATAAATACAATTGATACAATGCCAATAAAATCCATACATAAAAAAATAAATTTGAATACAAAATACCAAAGGAATGATATATTCATTACTGAATGTAACAACCAATCAGAGATGGGACTTCCATGTTCCACCCGACCATAGATTGGTTGAGCCAAATCTTACTTCGGCCAATCACCCCTGTGCCATATTCAAAGCATGAATGTGGGACTCAAACCAAAATAACCAACAAGGGCATCCTGAGGCTAAACCACCTCACCATCATCAAATAGAAATCAGGATTTACCTTGATCTACACCCGATCACTAGGCCAACACAAGCATGGATATCATGGGATTATATATGCCTAAACCACGAGGAATTTTCCTGTCTCTTAGTTTCTGAAGCTTTACCACAACCCACAATCCAAATTAGAAGTCACTAGGCCCTAAACTGAGACACCACCCTCTAGGATTTACCGTATTATATCCTGCCATTCACGAGCAAGGATTCCTAGGCCTAATCAAGGGCAACCACCTCTCAGGCTTACAACAATCCAATCCTAGATCACTAGGCCTTAAACTGAGGCAACACCTCTTAGGCTTTACCGTAACCCAAATTCTGAATCAGGGGTCACTAGGCCCTAAACTAAGGCAACACATAAACTGGTTTTGTGTTATAATAATAATAATAATAATAAAAATATTCGAAGGTCCACCTCACTCAGTTTCAAATCCATCTGGTAATCCATCTAAACCAAAACATGAGAACTCCACAACACCATGGCTATCTGGAAATGGAAAGGCTAGGAAGAAAACATTTTCACACCTGGAAAAAACCCATTCCAAGATAGTAAAGAACCACATGCAATACCATGCATGCTAAATCTAGCAAGGAAAATACACATGCAAATCAATACCTGCCAAGAATCATGTTGTAGTTGCTTGATTCCTGTTACACATGAACCATGATATTTAACTGTCTATATGGGTTCATCAATACCTATATATGCTCCCTTAGAATTCAAAAACCCCAAAGTTCCTAAACCAAGTCTTGAAATTGGAGAAAAGCTCATAAAAACCCTAAAAAGCCTAACTCCGCATTTTTCCTAGTCTTTACCTACGGACCCACAGCTTTTTGCTATATAACCTGCAGCACATCCCACATGTTCTTCTCATTAAACCTGTGGACCTCCATAAAAGGTAAAATAAAAGAAAAAGTAAATTCTAGAAGCCCAGCTGGTCGAATATTCTCCCAACTGGAGGCTTCTAGAAGCGTAATCAGGTCGAGCTTCATCCCTTCATTCATGAACCTCTATCCCTTCATTAATGGAATTTATCCCTTGGTATTTGGAGCCAAAATCCCTTCATGAGAGTAATTTATCCCCGTCTTTATGGAACAAAAACCACCTCCTTTCTCCTATGAATTGAGCTCATGTTTTAGTCTCAAGGGTATACTAAATATTGAATATTGTACTTAGTAGCTTGTAGTTAGAATTTAATATTTTTGAGGAGAATTGCTGAAGAAATCATACTCTCTATACTTGGCATCATTGGTATGAGAATGATCACACACTCATATCCATAGCTTCATGCTAGTTCAGAGAGGATAAGGCTTATCAAAACGAGGAAATGATTGTTCAGGACCCCGGAAGAACCTATATGACATCAAGGCGACAAGGTTGTAAGGTTACTTCTTATTTTGCAAAGGTAATATGAATAGATTCTATTTTCTCATTAAATTGTTCATGTATCTATTTGAGTAATTTAATCCTTGGATTCCTTGATCACTGAGATATATTAGTCTTTTCTTAATTATTGTATCTTGTAGGTGCTTTTAATCCTTTTTCTATCTTTAATTGCGGATCTTACATGCTAAGTGACCTCTTTCGGAGTGACTGGATAGAAGATTACAACAAGCATTGGAATTTAGGTAGGGGCATGTCCTCATCATTGGTTATTGTTAATTTTGAATCACAAATGATCTAGAGAAAATGGTTTGTGTTTGGTTGTTTGTTTCTAGATATCCTTAGGATACTAGGGAGATCGTTCTTGTCCACAAGAAGGATTTATCCACATAACAAATTGGCGACCATACTAGGGATAATAAACTTAGTCTTCCTTTTTTAATTTTTAGTTTGATTTTTTAAAGAGTTTTTTGCTTTTGATTAATCTAAAACTGGGTTGGGTAGATAAATTATTAGAATCCTTGAAAAGTAAATCTGAATTTTTATATTTTCTGTATTTTTCTTGGCCACCACAGTTTTTATTTAAAAAAAGTGTGGTAACCTCTGCAGTTTTAGTATAAAAATTGTGCGATACCGCACTATTCTTTATTAAAACCTGCGAAATTCAGGAAATTTCTGAAAAAATAAGAATTCTCTTTTCTGGAGCTAGATTACCAGATTCTCTGTGTTTTCCCCAACTTGCCTTGATTGTCAAAGTCTTAGTTGTGAATTTCTTTCAACAATTTCTGTGTTTGGGTGATTTTTTAGCTAATTTGCATTTTATGAGTGAGTGTTTGCCGTGTCTTCTTGCTACTCTAAATCAGAAACTTTCATATACCTTAGGTGACTGGTATGTCATCGTTTTCTTGATGAGCCATAGAGATTTGTAGAAAATCTTGCTTTTATGAAAATTAAATTTCATTTTTTCATTTGCAAATTTAGAAGACCTTTTAGCTTGATAAGGCCTGAATTTCACATTAAACCATTATTGGATGCTTTTTATTTTTGCTGAGATAAGCAGAAATTTTCTTGGTTAGATCACAAACTAAGCATAAACATCGTCAAAACTTTTTCATAAAGTTCAAAATTAGAGTTTTCTTTTGGTTTTGACTTTTATGTATATAGGAGTTTTAGTTTTCTTTTGGAAAAAGCTTGATTATAGTTTCTGATTTGAATGATATAAGGAATTCCATTTTAAACAATTGATCATTTTTCTATGAAATTGAGTTCTCATGGAATAGTCTTCTTTTCAAATATTCTCGTTTATGAAAGAAATAATTGATGTTTTGAAATTTATTAAATCTCTCAAATCTTTCCTTTAGATAGGTTTCATTGGAAAGAAATGAATTGTTTTTCATATAGATGCATCTAAGCGTATTTTTTGAGTCGGGTCATTAAACATCATTGAAGTTTCACTTCCGTACCCTTCTGTCTTAAGGAAAAACCAATTTAAAAATAATGCTTAATTAAAATCAATCTAGAAATTTTACATTTTCTAGGGCTCTTTTCCACCAACATAGCTTAGGCTAGTGTCTTGGAATAGGTTGTAGTTAACTTTCCAAGGCAGTTCGAACAAACAAGTAGTAATCTTGCGGTAGTAAAATCCAATCGTAGCATGTATGCTCTCGGAAGCTCTTCTTAAAAGAGTTAAGCATGAGATCATGTCTGAACCAGTGAGGTAATCACACCTATCTCATTGGGAAAGATAATAAATGTGCATGTATTAAAAATGGTAAACCTCGGATAGACCATTGTCGAGGAGCCTGGGGTCACTTGTCTGTAAACCATGGATTATGTTAAGGAACCTTAAAGTGGATTGAGCTAATTACTCTGCCCTTGCATGTATATCGGGTTGTAGATTATTCCCCTAGGTATATGTGTTCCCTTTGGTGACCTTAGTGGCTAAAAACTTTAGGATTCTTTCCCAAGGTGACGGTAGAGGGAAGGTCCCACTGTACCTGGAGCAGACGTCTACTAGACTTACTTGGACTCTCCGGAGGGTTATCTTCACTCGAGATGGTTTAAGTGGAGAAACTTGCACCGGTCTATTTCATTAAGTAGGTTGTTGGGGTAACTGTTCCAACCGCCATTTTTGCATTAAAATTCTATGATGTTGGATTTCACCACCAACTAGTGTTTTTAGTGCGGGAATCTACTGTTTGTGTGTGGATTGATCTCTTATATTTTGTAGGCGTGTGATCAATTTGATTGTTTCCTCAGATACTTTAGGATTTTTATTGAAATTTTCTTTGATTGCATGTGTTAAATTTTTTAATCGTGGTTGAATTACCTAGACAATCACGTAGAATGCAGGGGAAAGCCCTTGAGTACACTCCAAGCCAATTAGAAAGACTTAAATCTGAGAAAGGACAAAAATTAGGGACTGAATCAGCTGAATAGGAAGAAACATCTATAATTATTCATCCTGATTATGAAGTAGATAAACCTCAAATAGCAAAGAGTTCTCCAGGAAACATTTCAATTTCTGAACTAGTTGAGCTTGCTTCTACAACTAATGATTTATCAGCCACTGAACCTAAAATTTTTGAGCCAGACACTGAACCTGCTATATCTGAGACTACTTATGAGTTCATTACTCCAACCCCTCATCATCCTGATTCACCGAGAGTGAGGTCTTGTATCACTGAAAATCTTCCTCCTGGTCTTATTAGTATTGAAGAAGTTACTGACAATGAGGAAGAAATTGTTCTTCCTTCACATCAGGAACCTCTAGATCTCAGGTCACGTGAATCGATTTATTATAGTCCTTTTAAACAAGACCCTTGGTATTCTCAATTGACAGAATTTTTACATAATACTGGTCTAAATTATTCACCACCCCGAATCCCTTTTTACGCCATTCCAAGAGGTTACAGACCTACATTCAACATGTCGGTGAGTCATCCATGTTTTCTACATCTACAGAAACATATTTATATGGTGGTCCATCTATTCCTGCAGGATACCACTCGATTTTTGGTAATTTCTCAGGGGCATATCCTTCTCTTAACAAGCATATGCCATCATCTGGTCCAAATGAATCAAATACTGAAACTTTGAACACAGAACAAGTTTATATGATGTCTGGAAACATTCCAAACCCTGACCCTCAAGGTAGTAATTTACCGCCTGGGGGCAACCTCAAGGACATACATACCTCAAGTACAATATAAATATCAAGGACAATATGTACCTCAAGGTCAGTACATACCTCAGGGTCAATATCAACCTCAAGGACAGTACCCAATTTAGGGTCCGCAGCCTCCTTTGGGACAACAGTTCTACTCGGAACAACAATTAATGTTTCAAGGAGGTGGGAATTATCCAGCTAATTATCAACCATACGTTCAACCTAGTTATGGTCCTTCTTATGTACAACCTTCAATGGGACCTTCATATCCCAGAGTAAATATGGTGTGGGATCCATCCCAAGTTCAACAAAATTTGCATCCTAATTTGCAAGTACCCTATTATCAACTTAGACAGCCAATTGGCTATAATCAAATCCAAAAAAATGTCCAACCTGTTCAATCTATGATTCAAGTACCTGCATCTAGTACAGTTCAGTAGCCTGGTCCAAGTACGCCTAGAACTCCACCTCAAACTGTTGCACCAACTTTTGTTCAAGCTACCACACCTATTCCTGGAGTCTCTACAGCCCCTGTTTCTACTGCCTCTCAAGTATCAATACAAATCCCTCAAGTTTCTACTCTGCAACCTGGACCTACTATTCAGACTACTATTCAGATGCCTATAGGGAAACCTGGTACAAGTACCATTATAACAAGCCAACCTCAGTTTTTTTATCAACCGTATCAAGGGCAATATCAATATGGGCCTGTAGCACAAAATCCAGTATATCAGCATCAACCATACCCAGGGTATACATATCAAACTCCAGTAGAACCCCAATATGGTTCGGTTAATCCTGGTTATCCATGAGGCATTCCAATTCCTAATGCATAGGCTATTCTAGGATATCCTCGATACCCTCCTCCTGGTACTGGTATAGTTCCACAAGGTTATCAATTTAATCAGCAGGACCCTAACCGCCGGTTTCCATTCATAGCAACTTTGGATTTACCTGATTTGTCGGGCATAACGAATGATCCCATTTATTATCTTCTGTATTGGCCACCAATGCCAAAAATATTTTCCAGTGACATCCCAAAGTTTAGGACCCTTCTAACCATGTCATGACTTACCACCTCTGGTGTGCATCCAATTCATTGATTGATGATTCGATTCGATTACAACTTTTTCAAAGAACTCCGATAGGTTTAGCTGCCAAATGGTACATCGAACTACCAAGAGACTCGTTTAACAATTTCAATGCATTAGCAACAGCTTTCTTAACACATTTTCAGTTGCCAATCAGATACGACAATGACACGGAATTACTAACTTCATTAAAAAAATCTATGTCTACATACATATTAGATCACATACATGAATGGAGACGTAGAAGACGTTTAGTGAAAGTCTTTATTCCAGAACAAATCTTGGCAGAATGGTTTACCAAATCTTTACTGCCAAAAATCACTAAAGATATGGCTAAAGGAGGATTCGTTATAGAAGAACAAGTCATTGCTCAAGCTCAGTACCTTGACCTGGTATATACACATTCAAGTACTTTGTACAAAAAAATTTAGGATTCACCACATCCTAGTCAGATAACTACAAATCCTTCAGGGTCTCATGCCGCTAATGGTGTAATTGGTTCCGTTAGTGCTAATAAGAGTAAGAAGAAATCTTCAAATATTACTTCTCCTATCATAACTTTATCAGATTCACCAAAAGGAGATTCTTCCCTTGAAACTTTTGCCGACATTCACGTTGTAGATTTGTCTACAACTAAATCTAAAGCTGGTAATAAGAAAAAAGGTAAGAATAAAAGAAAAAAAACTTCATCTCCAAAAGAGAAAATTGACAAGAATGAACCATCTGATGATAAAAACAAACCTTGTTATCCTTGTCTTATCTGTGATGAGGATCACTTTACTAAAGAGTGCCCACATAGGTCTAAGGTATCTAAATTTTTCAAGGTTTCGCCCACACCCGCTGTCTTGAAGGATCCTTTTCCTACTCAGGATAGAAAAATGATTGGATCTTCTTTGAATACATCAGCAGATATTTTAATGATGTCTCAAATAATGGTTGCAACACAATCGCAAGACTATGGAAGTAAAAATCCTGTTACTGGTAAAGGAATAGAAAATTCTAATTTAGCACCAGCTACATCTCCTTCGGTTTTTGATCCTCTACATATCGAAAAATATAATCCTGATCTAGTAATTAAACCACCTGCTAAAGGTGTACTTCGGAAATCAGCATTCAATCCACATGTGAGAGCTGCTCAGAACTACAACATTATTGAAGACTTGGCGATTTACCCTTCAGCAATGTTGGCCTTAGAAGTGCTACAATCATGTCCAGCACAAAGAAAATTACTTTTGTCAACTCTTGGAGCTGTAGATATTCAGGATTCCAACCTTATTGTCTTCAATTTAGAAAATTTTACACCAAGGCTCCCTCATCAAATGGCTTTTCAAATTCGAGTATTAGTAAAAAACAGACGTTGTTTCCGTACTGTAATTGATGAGGGGGCAATCCACATGTATAATGTTGTTAAATTGTTGGAAATCACTTAGTTCTCCGGCAATCCTCAAAGCTTTTAACAGAAGAGGATTCCATCCCTACATAATTTTTTAGGATCTACCTATAGAGGTCGAAGGTAAAACTGTTAATCTAGATGTGGAAGTAGTTGATGCCCCTCTGGATTACAACCTTCTTTTGGGTCGAAGTTGGTCTTATGCTATGACTGATGTCGTTTCATCCGTCTTTCACTTAATCATGTTTCCTCATAAAGGAAATATTATGAAAATCGATCAGTTGTCATATTATTCCTCTGACCCAGCTTCTACAGATAGTATCCAACATGTTGGAAAATTGACTATCCCTTATGAAGATGTTGGGGTAGGTTTAATAAAAGACTCCACTTTAATGGGAACTTTTTCTATGCCTCCACCTAACATACCACGCACTATTGCTAATATCAATATGATTACATCAAGCACTATTCCACTCGATGATCCTTGGATAGTGTCTTTAGAGTCATAAATGGATTCTTTCAATGGCAAGATGCCTTTGAGTCCTTTTGAGATAGCATATCAAGAAGTACAGTCATTTTCCATTTCTTTTTCAACTGATTCTGATCCAATGAATGTGATCAACGAAGAATCGTTTTCACCATCAAGCTCGGCCTTGACATCAATTCCTAATATTTTTCTACAAGTATTTTATACTGATGAAAGTATTCACAAGTTTTTGTCTACGAACGAATTACCATGGGAAGATCTACATCATAGATATTCATTTTTACCTAGCCTTGATAGACTTGAAGCTGATTTTTCGTCAATTTTTACAATTGATTATGTCAAGGAACCACATAATCCTCTATCGATTACAAATTCAGATTCTAAGATGAATTTAGAAAATATTTCTACGACAATTCCTATTGATATATCAGTTAAACTAGGAGTTGTTGAAAAAATTAATATAGGTGCTTCTTGTACAATCGATGAAATTAATACATATAAAGCCCTATTTCAAGAATTCCGCGACATATTTGTCTGGTCCTATGAAGAGATGCCAGGAATTGATCCAAGCATTGTCGTTCATGAAATAAAAACATACCCGGATGCTAAACCTATCAGGAAAATATTACGTCTGATACATCCACGAAAAACTGTTGCTATTAAAGTAGAAGTTGAAAAATTACTTCGAGCAGGATTTATTTATCCAATCACTTTAACAGATTGGGCATCTAATATAGTTCATGTTAACAAAAAACAAGGAACTATATGAGTATGTGTCGATTATAGGGATATTAACAAAGCCTGTCCAAAGGAAAATTATCCAACCCCCTATATTGACCAGATCATTGATGATTGTGCCAGAAATGAAATGTTTTTGTTTATGGATGGATTTTCTGAATATAATCAAATAAACATAATCCCTACTGATCAACCAAAAAAATCATTCATTTGTCCTTCAGGAACATTTTCTTATTGTAAACTACCTTTTGGATTAAAGAACGTTGGCGCAACTTTTCAAAGGGCAATGTCTTACGCTTTTCATGAAATTAAACACATTGTGCATCCTTATCTCGATGATTTACCTACTCACTCATTGCACGGGAAAGTTCATCCTACTCATTTATGAAATTTTTTTATGAGATGTAGGCATTATAAGATTTGGTTGAATCCTCACAAATTTGTTCTCTGTGTACAATCTAGATGATTACTGGGATTCGTTGTTTCAAAGGCTGGCATTCGTGTCGATCCCTCGAAGGTTGAGGCCATTATCAATTTTCCTCCTCCTTCCACACTTCGCCAACTCTAAAGTTTGCAAGGGAAAGCAAACTTTATGCGTAGCTTTATCCTGAACTATGATGAGTTAACAAAAGGTTTTACTCGATTGTTGAAACAGAACATTTTGTTTTTTTGGGATGAGATTGTTGATCGATCTTTTGATGCTCTAAACCACAGGTTAACCCATGCACTATTATTGCATCCACCCAATTAAAACCAGGACTACTTTTTATACCTAGCAGCATCTGATTCCACCATTGGAATTGTTTTAGTTCAAGAGGATGAATTCAACAATTAACATGTGATTTACTATCTTAGTCGAGACCTGAATCCAACTGAAATTCAATATTTGCATGTGGATAAATTGGCCTTGGCGGCAGTTCAAGCTATCCAAAGATTTCGTCATTACATTTTGTTATGAAAAACAACTGTGATATCTAATTGTAACCCCATGATGTACATTTTGACCAAACAACTGCTCGGGGGAAAATACTATAAATGGATTGTTATCCTACAAGAGTTTGATTTGGAATTCGAAAAGTCTAAATCAAAGAAATCATTGGTGTTTGCAGAACTTATGTGTGACTTCCCAAATACTGAGATGGAAACTGTGGTAGAGCATCCGATTGTAGATGAATGTATGTTTCTTATCAGTACCTTAGATCCATGGTATGGAGATATTATCATTTATCTTCAAACCCAAGCTTTTCAGCCTGAACTCTCATGTTCAAATTGACAAAAAATCCTTTACCAATCTCAGCAATACAATATTGTTGGAGACAAACTTTATTGTTGTGGTGTAGACTCTCTTTTTCGACGATGTCTAATTCATGAAGAGACTAAAAAAGTTTTAAATGATTGCTAATATGGAGTGTGTGGTGGTCATATGTCTGGGTATGCCACTGCCCAAAATATATTGCGCGCTAGCTATTTTTGGCCGTCATTATTCAAATATTGCATTCTCATGGTCCAAAAGTGCCACAACTGTCAGATATTTGATCACAAGATGCGTGCACCACCAACTCCTCTTCACCCCATAATTGTTGTCGGTCCTTTTTTGAAATGGGGCATTGATTTCATCACATCTAACCCTCACTCAGCTGGGGAGCATGGGTATATTATTCTCACTGTATATTATTTTACCAAATGGGCTGAGGCAATACCTACATTTGTGGTAGATGGCAAAAATACAGCTACATTCATATTCAATCATGTGATTGCTCGTTTCGGTGTACCCCAAGCTATTATCACTGACCATGGGAGTCATTTTCGAAACATAATGATGACCGAACTTTTTGATCAACTTGGCCTGCGCCATGATATCTGTAATCCATATTACCCACAGGCTAATGGTCAGGTTGAAGCCGTTAATAAAGTTTTAACCACCATGATTAAATGGATTATCAAAATTCATAAATCGAATTGGCATACCATGCTTTTTTCAGCACTATGGGCATACCAAACCTCCGCAAAAACTGCTACACGGTTCACTCCTTTTCAACTGGTTTACAGTTTAGAAGTTGTGCTACCTATTGAATGCAAAATATTGTCACTCCAAGTAGCCATAGAGTTACTACTAGCTACCTCTGAAGAGGAAAAGTGCTTTTTGTACTTAGCACAATTAGATAAGACTCGGCCCACCGCTGCATTAGCTACCGAAGCTCATAAAAAACGAATGAAAGCTCAGTATGATCAGAGTGTTACACCTCGTGTTTTTTCAGAAGGTGACCTAGTCTTAGTGTATGATCAAGCTAACGATAAGCTAGGAGTTGGGAAATTCGAACCAATGTGGAATGGTCCTTATATTGTCAAGCAAGTGCTTGCAAAAGGGGCCTATTAATTGATTGTTTATGATGGGGTCTCTTTAGAGAAACCCATAAATGGAATTCATCTGAAGAGGTATTATGCTTGATTCTTGTGTGAAGATCTCACTTGTATATTAGTTATTTTTGTAGCTAGTGTGCCTTAGATTAGAAAGGTGTGCCTAGTTTAAGTTTACTTTTACTATTATCACTACTTATCTTGATTACTCTTGATAATTGCAGATCTGACATCCCTTCAAACGTACATTGGTTTTGCTGACGGTGCTTGTCATATACACGGAATATTTCTTCTGTAGCTTGGGTTATCTATTCACCTACTGATGAGATTAGTTTCTATGCATGGGGTAAGCCTCGGTCAAACAACGAATAATACTGCAGAGTATAGCGCAGTTATTGAGCTATTATCTGCCGCCATTTCATTTGGAATTCGAAATTTGATCGTTAGGTTAGATTTAGAACTCATTGTATTAAATTTAAACAGAGTATATGCAGTTAAAAATCCAGTGTTATTGAGATATTTTTGAAGGTTCGTCTCTTGGAAAGACAATTTGATTACATCGAATATCAACACATTCCGAGAAATTTAAACACATTGGTTGATGCATTATCTAGTAGTGTTATAAATAAAAATTTCCAATGTTAAAACAGTAAACCAAAACAACATTCGATATGTGTTGAACAAGATAGCTAGAGAAAGTAGTAATATCATAGATAGAAGTTGTGTTTTCAAAAAAATATTACATCATCCGCGATCATAGGTTTAAAATACCTTATGATCTGAAATTTAGTGATACAAAAACAAAATAGAACAGTCCATAATGATCATCCACTATTCGTGATGATGATCATGGTAGTAAACTATCGCCCGTGCCACCTTGCGTAGGAATCTCCTAAACTGGCTTGGAACACCAGTAAAATGTCTCTGGAGACAGAGAGGAATTTCATCCATCAATGTCTCTGGGATATCTATAGTCAAACACTCTAGGTTGTGCTCCATGTCAGTAAGGATTTATTCTGCCTATTTTTGTGGCTGTGTGACAGGCTCTGTTTGCCGCCTTTCAAAATGACGGAGTGTAGCTAGCCTTCGCGGACCAACATATGCATTTAAAATTTTGTCATCGTATTGGACGATTAAAAACAAAATAAAAATTAGAGTTAGAACACATAAAAATGATTCATTTACGTAACTCATCCCATTGTGCCCCTGGAGGTAAGGACATCTCGAGATCACCACGGAAATCTATACCTGTGTACGGGAAATCTTCAATTGTGAAGATTTGGTTCTGCAGCCAATGAAAATATGCCTATGTGAATCAAACTACCGCATAGCCATCGCCACCATGGTGAGCCATCAATACAACCCAGAATACCATATGAGGTTCTCTAATTTCACCACGATCAACAAGGATAAGCTGAGGGGCAAGGAATGGAATCCTCTCCAAAGAAAAAGAAACCAAGATGGCACCATACCCAAAGTTTTTCAACTTTTCGTTTCTTGCTCTGGTCAATTGGCCCTTCATATTGGCCAACACCCCTTCACACCAATTGAAAATGGTGCCTCTGAAACATTCAATTGCCGTCTGCATCTGGGATTTGGTAGCTACATGTGGAGTCGTGCTCTCACACATCCTAGTTACTGTGAACGCAACCACTTTAAGAACAAGATGTATGATAGTTTTTATATCAATACGATTATCTTTGGGGTAAAATTCTTCACTAAAAAACTATTGTTTATAGCTAGCAATAGGTAGCCCACCTTGCCTAGCTCCAAACAAAGAGATATGTTCCCCTCTTTTGGAAAAAACAGTGAGAAAGAAAATATCTTCCAACTCAAGTTCGAGCCGGTGATCACCAATGATAAAACATTGATGTTGGACATCCCATTTGTTCACCAACCATGTCAATAATTCCACTTGTGCCCTCATGCCTTGAATTGCCCAAAATTTATACAATCCAAAATTTCTCAGCACACGCATTATGGCCAAATTATTCATAGCTGCATTGTACGCGCCTTCATGTTCGCATTCTCTCCATTCTAACATTCTGAAATAGTCTGCAAATGGATGCATTTGAAGATTAGAAGCTTTTAGAATGGGAAATTTTAACCATTTTTTAGAGAATTTAACAATTTTCCTTTTCTCATGGTGCCTCCGCAGTTTTCGTGAAGAAACAGCGCAGACGTTTGCATGCGCCCTTCATGAAAACCATAGTAGCTCGATGGTTTTCCTTTAGGAAAATTATCGGGGTCCACAGGTAACATGTGTATGACCCGGGACCCCAGAGAGAGGATTTTTAAACATTATTTCTCCTCAAAAATTATTTTTAAAACCTAAAAAGTGAATTTAAATGGATATAAATAAATAGAAGAGTATTGTGGATTACCTGGTTCTGACGAATCTGAATTTGAGCGATTGGTTCTCCCGTTATCAACTCTTGAACGTTTTTCGTCAAAAGCTCTTAAATTATAACTCTAAAGACAAAAGGTGAAAATGACATTGTTAAATTCCCTTTTATAAGTTTTTTGAATGAGTAAAATATAAAATTTTATTTATTTTCCGCTTTAAAAAGTTATTTTTTGGTATTTTTACTTATTGGAAATAGGTATGTTTAATCTTTCGAGTTTTTGTGTAGAATAAAGATTTTTCTGGTGAAACGAATCATTTTGGTGATGAGTATACTTTTATAACTTTTCGGACTCTTGAAAATTACAAAAAAGAAAAACCTTGGAGTTCTCTTTTAAGCCCTTTTCAGACTCTCTAAACATGAAAATATTCCTGAGTACTTGACTATTCGAACTCGTTAAAGGAAATGAACAGTCATCCCTTCAGTATACGTTTACCCCTTTTCCAGACTGAAATGAACTATTTAAGAAAAAGGTATACATTGACTAATCATGGTCAATAGAGTTCTCTCCTATATTATTTTATCCTTTTCAGGCTTGAGAGACTAAATTTATGAAAATGTACATCCACGAAGTTTTCTTATGTTTTTCTTCTGACTCCCAAAACTAAAAAACACCAAGTTTCTCCTATACTGGACTCGTTAAAACTTAACAGTAAAGGACCTATCGATTACAGAAAGGAATGAACCATTCCTTCTTAGGGTTCGATTTTAATACTAAGATGGACTCATCCAAAGGATGAGCTTACAAAAACAAGCAAATGTTATCCTCCTCAAGTTTGTTAAAAATAAAGAGGTGCTTGCTAGAAATGGTGGGGGAAAAAGAGAGAAAATGAATGCAGTTGTTATACTTTGTTCTGAAAAGTAGTATACCACTCTTGAACACGACACTTTTGTCACACTCATACCTGGGTTGGGAAAATCCTTTGTCTAGCAGTTAATCAAACCACATTGAAAGTCTTCAGCCAGTTTCTGGGTATTAGCTTTAGGTCAATTGTTACCAAACCATCTACAGTGTTGTTATGTTTTCAAGAGATACTTCAGTTAAACCATTCATTGCAAAAATTTGTCTCCATTCGCGTTGACCATACCTGAGTCAGTCCTTGCAAATATTTCTTCAAAAATTGATCTAATGGTTTTGTGTCATGGGCTTTCCTACGACGGGTCACTTTCTATCGACAACAACACATTATCTAGAAAGATGATCTAGAATCATATTAGCACCTTGGGATCTACATGCCTTAATGGCAAGTTTCTTGCCTTCGATGACAGATTGCATCATTGACCTTCGATCGAATGATTTCGTGAAGTGTTCAACTTCAGATCATTCATTCACACTTCATGGATTGTACTGAGTACTTTGAGAGCCCTTGTCATTATTGGTGGTTTCTCTCACACTTGTTAACAATTTACATTATTGACTGGTAATCAAGTGGTTTCTACCATGTTTGACTGCGACACAATAAATCACATGGATATAATTGTACTAGTTTGGGGAATGGAAATCAAGACCCTGGATCTAGTTTCTACCATCTAGATTATGACAATTTTTACTATTCACAATACAGTAGACTAGTTATGATAGATGGTTGTGTCCATGATGTGTCTACTATTGATGTAATATTAAAATCATTTATGTATCAGAACATTTAGTTAGTTTTAATCTGATTATGGAAATTCCTACCTTAGCGATGATATAAATATATATGTTTGCATTGAATTTTTTTACAGGTTTCGACCGGTGTGTCCACAATCCAATCCTCGGAATGATAAAGAACTTCACTCTTCGGAATTACCTCAGACTTCGCACTTTAGGGGAAATCTGTTACACATTATTTTGTCACCATGACTTTTAACTGTCTATATGGGTTCATCATTACCTATATGTGCTCCCTTAGAAGTCAAAAACCCCAAAGTTCCTAAACCAAGTCTTGAAATTGGAGTAAAGCTCATAAAAACCCTAAAAATCCTAACTCCTCATTTTTCCTAGTCTTTATCTCTAGACCCGCAACTTTTTTCTGTATAACCTGCGGCACATCCCACAAGTTATTCTTATTAAACCTGCAGACCCCTGTAAAAGGTAAAATAAAAGAAAAGGTAAATTCTAGAAGCCTAGATGGTCGAATATTCTCCCAACTGGAGGCTTCTAGAAGCATAATCAGGTCGAGCTTCATCCCTTCATTCATGAACCTCTATCCCTTCATTAATGGAGTTTAACCCTTGGTATTTAGAGCTCAAATCCCTTCATGAGAGGAATTTATCCCCATATTTATGGAACTGAAACTACCTCCTTTCTCCTATAAATTGAGCTCATGTTTCAGTCTCAAGGGTAGACTAAGATTGAAGATTGTACTTAGTAGCTTGTACTTAGAATTTAATATTTTTGAGGAAAATTGCTAAAGAAATCATACTCTCTATACTTGGCATCATTAGTATGAGAATGATCACACACTCATATCCATAGCTTAATGCTATTTCAGAGAGGAGAAGGCTTGTGAAAACGAGGAAATGATTGTTCATGACCCTGGAAGAACCTGTATAACATCAAGGTGACAAGGTTGTAAGGTTACTTCTTATTTTGCAAAGATAATATGAATGGATTCTATTTTCTCATTAAATTGTTCATGTATCTATTTGAGTAATTTAATTCTTGGATTCCTTGATCACTAAGATAGATTAGTGTTTTCTTAATTATTGTATCTTGCAGGTGCTTTTAATCCTTTTTCTGCCTTTGATTGCAGGTCTTACATGCTAAGTGACCTCTTTCAGAGTGATTGGATGGATGATTACAACAACCATTGGACTTCAGGTAGGGGCATGTCCTCATCCTTGGTTATTTATAATTTTTAATCACAAATGATCTAAAGAAAATGGTTTTTGTTTGGTTTTTTGTTTCTAGATATCCTTAGGATACTAGGGAGTTCGTTCTTGTCTGCAAGAAGGATTTATCTGCATAACAATTCCTGCTCCTCCATGCTTGCTTCCTCCTTTTTCCTAATTTATTTCCTTTCTTGCAAAACTTCCAAAGTTCTCCAAGAAACTCTAAGTGTCCAAGAGTAAGAGAGAGAGAGAGATTATAATGAGAGAGATCTAAGAACTGAACTGAAAAAAGGTGAACTAGCAAAATCTTGCCAACAGATCATAAGAAGAATTTTTATTGATGAGGCCTCTATTTTCTTTATTTTCAATTATTTTCCTTCATTTTTCTCCTCACATGAAATCTATGACCTTTCATCTCCCTTTTATCCTTAGTTCCATTCTTTTCATAAATAAATGTACAAAATATACCATATTCCATTCCAAATTCCTTTTCCTTTGCCTTTTCCAATTTCCTTAGCCATAATAACTGAAATGAACACCCATTATGATGTTTTGCCTAACATTCAGCTTGGAATAAGTGTCCCATCAATCGTGGTTATTATTTTAACTTTATTACATGGAATTTTCACCAGGGCTATTACAAAACCCTCCCCCTTGGGGGACACAGTCCTTCGTGTTCAACCACACATATACCTTAGCAAAACCGCTAAAAAAAAAAAAACATACTTCCCATGCAGCTTTATAACATAGCTCGTTGTAGTATTTACAATGAATATCCTTCTCAAAATAAAAAACCATCATTACAATCATACTGCATACTGCAGATTTATAACGCAACTCATTACAATATTTACAATAACAACCACATACATACATATACACATTTTCTCAACGAACAAATAAAAGTATATGATGCCTGCATATACAACAAGGAAATCTAGAGGCTCACACCTCCACCCTCAAGTAATACTAGGATTCACTTCCTTCCTAGGTACTCTAGAATACACTGCCAAAGTCAAAGTTGCATCCAATGTCCAGCGCTACAATCCTACACTATTGTGCTATCAGTGAATAGTTACCGAATCATTGTTCTAGGGCACACTCCCAATGTTCATTTGATTCCATCTAGCAATGCTAATGACCAAAAAAAATCCACCTCGATCTTCCATTCTATGATACACAGTCTCTCCAGAAACCTAGTCATCCCCTTCCATGCAGTCACTCACCTTTAAAATTTACTGGCATCCCTTATCCCGGGTGACCCATTCCTTGGTAAGGCTTCCTCACATCAGAAGATAAAAAAACCAAGGAATATACCCGCCTCAATCATCGTACCATTCATAGCATGCTCATGGAAATAAATGGACACTATTGGGTATCAATATCCCAAAATGGTCATGCTCTTGAAGTGCTTTACCGTCACACTGCTGCTTGTTCCAATTCCCTATGTTGTTGTTGCTAATGCTTGCAATCAGTTTCAACCATCCAACCATGCATTTCTGTGCTTCCTGGATCAAGAACATAACTTTCATTATATTCTAAATAACTTTAAATAAATTCACATCATACCTCATTGGTAGCTCGTCAATAAGGTACACTTGTAATCATGTTTACTTCCTGTCACAACAAGTCAAACTATTTGTTTGATCAAATCATCATATATAAACATATCACATCTGGTTATCTCAAAACGCAACCATCATAAACTAAAATCACGAATTACATTAAATCACCATAAACCATAATCATAAATCAAATGTAGCCTTCATAAGTTAGAATTGTAGATCACATGCATAACAAGATTGAAATAAAATATCGATACTTATCCTTCATCAGTCTTTATCTTTGCCTTTGCTCTTTCTGTATGCATACCAGATCATTTTCCACACTCAGAAAGCACCTGGTTCCTTTTTTTCTCTTTAGTCACATACACATACACATAGTGTACATCACAACACATACCACTAGTACATATGGTCAAAATTATGACACTTTAGTTCCAACACTTTTGACGTATTGTTGGAAATTTCCCCAATTTTTCTCATTTTTTTAATCCTGCCAACAAACGTCGCTATAGCGACGTTTTTGGAGTATCGTCGTAACAACGAAGTTTAGGACAATCATTATAATACCAAAGTTTGAGGACAAACCATCATAATACCGACGTTTAGGAGACATACGTCAGTCTTGCGACGTTTAGGAGACATACGTCGGACTTGTGACATTTAGGGATACCTTTGGTCTTGCGACGTTAAGGGTGAAACTGTCAAAATACTAACATTTAGGAGACATACGTCGGTCTTGCGACGTTTAGGGATACCGTCGGTCATGCACCAATTAGGGCCAAGTGTCGGTCTTGTGACTTTTAGGAGCCCAAACGTCGGTCTTATGACGTTAAGGAAAAACACATGGAAATTTAATTTGGCGGCCTATTTAAATTTATTTTCCCACTCCGCTTATTTGGTGCTAATTCCACTTTTTCGTTTTCTTAACAGAGAATGGGTTTTTCGGTATTTTCTGCTTCAATGGTTTCCTGACAAAGAAAATCGAAATACAAGGTTTAGGGCGCGTTATTGCGATAAGACAAATTTTGGAATTTGAAGTTTGAACAGACCCCAAATCCTTCATTTGCTTGCTGGTTGAATTTATATAGCCGAGACATGAATTTTTATGAAGAGGGAGGTTGAATCCCCTCTCATTTTCTACTAGACATGAGTTCTCTTACTACATGGAACATTTCGCTACCATTTTCTGGGTCGTTCTGCTATGTACATGAGCAAGTCTAGCCACTATTTGGGTGTTGCAAAGCTGTTGTGTGTTGGGGCTGCATATTGTCTTTAGAGGTGTTCTATTTTATGTCTATTTGGAGTTGCATTGGGATGAGAGCCTCTACTAGAAATTTGGATAGACTATAGACTATTTATGGTGACCAAATATGCTAGTTATACCCATCTATTAGTTGTCGGTTAAGTGTGTCTCTATACTTGGGAGTTCTAGTTCGATTTCCTGTACCTGGGCATTTTCTTGGTCTTCCAATAAAACTAGTCTATTATTTAAAGAGGGCTGATATCTATTTATGCGTTGCATATTGTTTTCTGCCACTATTTATTAGGTTCTTACTTCTTTCTAATTCACTATATACTCAGATCATGAATGTGAGAATGTTGTTTGTGGATTATATTATTATTGTATCAAATGTGTAATTATTTCCGAGTTTCTATAAGGAGTATATTTGTGATTTGAGAAGTCTGTTGGTTCATGTTGGTCATTGGATTAAATGCCCAGAAGTTAAAAAATTTATAGTGAACGCCTACAACAGAGTGTCCAAGCAGACCTTCAGCCAATTCCAAGGCCACGTACAAGTCTTAAAACATTTTTATTTAAGTATAAAAAAATCCAATGCGCTTTACTATGGGCAATGACAGAGCAAGCATAAATATAATTAAGTAGCCCAAACTCAATCAATGAGCAGTAGAGACAAAATTTCTGTGTAAGCACTTAAATATGTAATATTTTATATATAGTAAATCAGTTGATGCTATACATGAACAAAGACATGAAAACTATGCTATGTGAGTTATACAGTTTGACCATGAATGCATCTTAATGTCTCTACCTATATGAAGAGGCACTAATTTAATGATTTTATGTAGAGATGGATATAGAACTTCATCAGAATTCAATGGATACATGACAGTTGGGAACTCTTTTTGATGCCCTTTTATTGTTATCAGGCCTTGTATATATTTTTAACAAAATCAACGGGCATTAACTGTTATATGAGCTCAAGTCATATAACAAAATTCAGATGTGAATGTCAAAATGCCAGACTAAAACTCATAGCTAGATTTGGTATATCTTGTACACATGGCATTAAAGGAAAATTCGTGGATCTTAAACAATAAACTAGTGTTTGCATGGGAACACTCCTAGGCCTCCTTCTCCTGCTCCCGCTCCTTTTATGGAAGACCAAAGAATAGATTTATTTCACATCGAGACACTAAAAAATGCACCTACAACCATAATTTTAAAAATACTCAGACTTTGACTAAACCACCTATCAACTCAGGTTTTAACCCAACCTCAGATCAACTCAGATACAATGACTCAGTTTTCAACTCAGATTGACTCGGGACAATTAGGATCAAATGACTCAGATTTTGACTCATTTTTACTGTGGCTAAGGTTTATTCTTTAGTTGTTGTCCTGGTGACTAGTTTGATTCCTATGCGTGTGGATACATGTTTTGCACTTCTTTTTGGGATCACTTGCAATGCCCCTCACTAGTTAATCGTTAGCAGTTACCATTGGGTTAAAAATTTGGGTTTTATTGCTTCTTTGCATGCTTGGATCTAGAGGCAGGGGTAGCAAGCTTTTTATAAATGATTAATGTTTAAAAGTTTCTAGGATCTATGTTTCCCTAGTTTCTGCAAATCAAATGTCTACAATGGCTCTTCCTGTAAAAGGTACAAGGACATAAATTTGTTCCATACATAGGTGGGGATTGTGGTATGTTGTCCATTAAGTTTAGGTAAAGATGGTATAATGGAAAATACCTTTCCAAAACCTCATTGCTACAGGTTCTATAGTAACGTAGAGGGTAGATACTTACTCAAAGAATACAAATAATTAGAGTAATTTTAGAGCTTAGCATGTAAATTTATGAAATCATTGTAAATTTATAGTCAAGGGAACAACTGTGCATTCATCTTTGGGTCAACCTTTATACTAACTCTACTCTATTCAGATGATACTATTACTTGTGTGTATTGTTCTATTACTTTTGTGCATTGTTTTTTTTCTTTTTGTATATTATATATTTCTTTCAAACTATTTGAGATTATTTGAATCGAAGCTTTAGTTATGGAGATTGGGATCCTAGTTTGTATATTGCACATATTTAGAGTATTCTTAGGGATATCATTCATTGATCGGTTAACTTGTGGACCTCAAATCAGCTATTTAAGTCAACCAAGAATTGAGAGTGTTGTAACACTCTATACATATTCTGTTAGGAGTTGCATTGTGCATTTGTGTGTGTCAAAATATGCAATTAGAATCTCATCACTAGTGAATGTATAAATTCTTGCAGTGGATGTGGTTTTGATAATCTTGAATTACTTAGCATTTTATACTATGTTATTTTCTAATCTGTTATTGAAATATTGAAAACTGAATAAATGAATTTCCCTGAGAGTTGTTATAGATGTTTAAGCATAAAATCTTCACAAGGGTCATCACACTCTGACTCTGTCTGTAGAGAAGATGTTTGTCTTTGTAGGATGAGAAGTTACCTGTGTTGGGAATTATGATATGCACAACTATACATAGTTAATTGTGGAAATATTACATTTCAATCTCCTCTTGGCTAGGGTTTCTAGCTGTTGTTGTTGCATTTGATTTGGAATCTTTGTTGCCTCCCTGGGGCTAGGACACCCCTCCTTGGTACTACTCGAGCTGGATGATTCTGCTCATGTCACAATTCTCTACTAATTTGTCCACCCTTTATTTTGATCATCCAAATACATTTCTTGAAAATTTGTTAGCCGCCTTATTGATGCCTGTGAAGCTGCCCCCAACAAGCCAGTTTGTGAAGAAGGCAATGATCCCATCTCTGTTGATCTAGACCTTAGAAGCTTGATGGAAAGTGTCCATACTCATAGGATTAACACTGATATGTAAATTCATTAGGTTGCGTCATAGTCCAACTACGGTAGATATATGGATCTCAGATTTTTGGGCTCCAAATATGTAGGGACAACTCTCTATTTTTTCTCTTTGAAGAGGTGTTTAAATTCCATGTGTTTTCCCTTGAGGGAAAACACATGGAAATTTCTTTGTTTAAATGTCATGTGTAGGGACAACTCTCTTTGTCTAAATGCCTCTAACAAGATTTCTTTGTTTTATGCCACAACCTTACTTAAGTTGAATGTTGTTGACTTGTACTCACATTGGCAAGTAGGGTATGTTTTTAAATAATTTTTTTTGGTCTATAAATACATTTTTTATGGGTTGATGTATAATTCCTTCATTTGCTACTACCGTTTATTTGATATAGTTTTGTTGCATGAAATTTTTTTGAAGAAACTATTGACTTAATTGCTACACATGTAGAAGTGTTCACTTCTTGTCATAGCATGTTAGTTACAAGCTCATATACGAAGACTAAAGCTATTATTTTTTACCTAAAAATATAATGAAAACAAGATACATGCATCTACTTCAGATATGCCTTATAACTCTGAATTTGAGTTTTGTTTGAGTCTGTCACCAAAGTGTTTGACAAAATATTTGAGTGAACTTTGTCACATGGATGTCAGGCTTGATGGTATTTCTGATCACAAGGATTCTTTGTCTTTCCATATGGTTAATTTCATAGAACTTTGCTCCAATATTATTATCACGGAGATGTTCTATTTTCTGTATCAAAACTCTAATATGCTTCTAAATGACCTTGAAAGAGGGTCAACAGCAATGGAAAGAGGGCTAGTGACATAGGAAATGGAGACAAGTTGGTTGAGTGAAGAGTGAAAAAAAAGTGAAAAAAGGATTATAAGTCAAGGGATCTAGGGTTAGAAAAACTTTACTTTATTATTTATAAAAAATCAGAAAACCGATAAAAAAACCCAAATTTTCCTTCAAGTTCAAACTCAACTTGAATTCAACTTGAGGTTTGGTCATGAGGTTTGAAGAACCTAATCAAACCTAATAATTTTCTTTAGGTTCGTTGAATTTTAAACCTCAAGTTTGAATTTCGGTGAACCATGTGACATAGATCGTATCAATTTTTTTAGCTTGCCAAATGGATTGCTAAGCTTCTCAATGCTCATAGTTAAGAGTCTTTAAAAGTTATACCACAAATATCAATTGCATCATAGGCTGGTAGAATATATACAACATCAATTAATGGTTTGGCTAGACAACCTAAAGCTCGTAAGTTATACTTCCCAATCCTTTTCCATATTGGCCTAGGTTCATCCACCAACAACAATCCAGATTTTAGGGGACTTATAATATGCATGTAAGTGGTGTTATCAAAAGGATTAAATTATAAAGATACATGTTTTTTTGGAGAATCCTCATTGGTCATAGACATTCAATAGGAAAGGAGATCCAAAGAAATAAAAATTCATATTTTGGTGATAGAATCCATGACTTCCTCCTTGTATTCAAAAGTTTTCAAGTTATCACATCAAGAGGAGGAGAAATAAAAAGGCTGCTAAACTTAAAAATTTGGAATCCTCATTGGAAAAAAGGCACTACTTATTGAAAGAATACATGTCCTAACTTTAACATGCAAATAAAATGGAATTAATACATTCCTGTAGATAATATTAAAGGCTATTAAAGCAAATAACTCTACTTGCATGCAAGGCATTGAATTTTAAATCCCTGTTTTCACAGTCACTTCCCATATTCAATACTACACTATTGAAAAGTGAGGCCTAAGTAAATATCAAAAACTCAAATCTTACAAGAGAACACCTATAGGCTTTTTATATCTGTGTATATTTCCCTTTTTGAAGCAGAAAGTCATGGAATGCAAAGTTGATACATAAAGGAAAAAGAGGCCTTGCAAAGCCAAATGTCAATGCATTTGCAAGGGAACTAAGAAAACATAAAACAACTTGGGTAGAAAAATTAAGGATACGTAGACATTGACAATAATGAAAAATTATATTTATTTGAGGGAAAAGTTGGTAGGGTCCAGGTATCTTGGAGAATTTCCATGGACAGTTTACCTTGGTTCTAAATCCATTTTTATAAAACCTTATAGAAAAAACTAGAATAAATACTGAGTATCTCAAATCAACAGTGAACCCTACATAAATGTTTACAATCAAAATAAAAAGAAAGGCAAAACTCATGAAAAACTGTATTGTGAATAGCAATGTTAATACGCTACCAATCAATTATGTGTTGGATGGTTGATTCTGACACTGATGGGAAAGAAGGCACTTAAAATATGTGAGTCTATGCTTCTTTTCTTGATGCTTTCCCAACCTTTTTTTTTCTATTATTGTCCTAAATTATTAGAGCCTTGAAATTCCCATATGATTTTCTTCGTGCCTTGTCTCCCTTTGTAATCAATTAGAGTTCTAAAATATATAGAGCCTAAGAAATATGCTACTTTATTTTTAGTTAGAGTAATATTTAATAACATGCTGTCTCTCAAGTATAGATAATTAGACAGTAGATTCAAATCAGGTAGTGTGTCATCAACTAAAGACCTTGAAACAACAAACAGTTCATTCACAAACTTTAATAGGGTCAACCTTCACATAATAAAATGCATTTTGAACTAGATTGGTTATATGATTTACCTGGAGAGTAAGATACCTTTATGATTATACGTAACACAACTGAAACAAAAGGTGCAACATAGGTATCCACTTACTCAAAAATCATTTGGAGAGATAAATATCTCAAAGGAATCCTCTTCAAAGATTCTTGAATTCTTGCAACTTTCTCCTCAAAATGTGTTTCATCAGCACAAAAACTTCTCATGGGAAGAATTACTTGTCAATAATTTGGTTGTAAGGTAGAATTATATCTACTCATTGGCATTTCTTATTGTCGTTGGCTTCAAATTCATCCCTCCCACCTTACAAAATGAAATCATATTGAAATAAAGCATTTATGACAAAAAAGTAAGATGATCTCAACTACCTTAAGGATGTCCTAAGGGGATTTTTTTTTTTGAAAGGAATAAAAAAGTGCTTTGTAAGTCAAGATTGCAATCGATGTAGAAGCCAAAGTCCCTACGAGTTCTCTTGGATATGAATGACCCAAGCTACTCCCAGAATCCCTCTTGTTTGAGGAATTACATGCTACTAAAGACTTTCTTTTCCCATATTCAAAATGAATGAGAAATTTTCCATGAAAATATCTCACCATCCTATCATAATAGATCGTTAGATCAAGTAGAAAGGCCATTAGATTCTTAAAAGGTGTTCTTGGTTCTTTCATTCTCATCTTCTGACAGAAAAGGCCTTCTCTAGAAGAGATATAATGAATAAATGCTTCACATGGATTTAATCCAAAAACATAGGATGATGTAATGAGTCCAAAAACTTTAGTCGAATCATCTTTGTTGTGTAGATCCAAAGGAGGAGAACCATTGAATGGAATATGTGAAGAAATATTTTTACGAAAATCTTTAGGAAAAATTTCCCTCCCTTGAAACATTTGAAGCCCTAAGAAGGCACACCGTTGAATCACTTTCTTAGCAAATCTTCCATTTCCACCGTCAACCATCAGAAAAAGGGAACTTGAATAAGAAATAGCCTTCGTAACATTTTCCTACACTCAAAGTAGATGCTTCTCCACTTGGGAAATGAAGCCATTATCATATCTTCCTCCCCTCGCATGCTTCATAAGCCTATAAATTTTAGTAAGTTCATTTCCTAATTCTTACATAAATATCTTTGTTTGAGAAAAACAGTGAGCAAGAACCAAATAATCCAAACCTGAACTGAAACCATCTAAGAATAACAATTCAATCAAAAAATGTCCAACTACATTCAAGCACTTCGCTGCTACTCCCGGACCTTTTCACTTAACAATTGCATTAAATATTTGAGTAAAAGAACTCAAAAATTATGTTCTATCACCATTGAATAATAATATTTCACTATTGCTTATGAGAAGCCCATTATCCTCATAGTTCAATTCCACAAGTAAATCCATATGAAGAAGTTGGCTAGATGTCCAAAATGGCCCTCCATCATGCAATTTAGTGACTGCTGGTTCAGGCAAGGTTCGATAAGTCCACATTGATATCTAATTCAGTGTGGTTTTATCCAGCATAGATTTCATGGATAAAAGATTGGCATACAACAATGTATCAAGTATCAACACTTAGTGCTATTCTTGCATCTCCAAAATGGGAACTAAACATTTTTTGATCCACACATAGAAGCTAAGAAAGCTCAGCTTGAGATCCTAAATATTGGGGATAAAAAACATGAATGGAATCCCCATCAAAATCTGCTCCAAGTGGCCACCATATTAGAGGGCTAATAATAATTGTAGAGCCCAGATGTACGTATGATTATAATCCATGTAATGAATGTTTGTGGACACTTGGAGAGTGAAGGGTGAGTTTTCCTATTATAAATGCAAAAAATGTTTCTGTTTCTACATATTTAGATTATTGCAACTTTAGCTGCATTATGATTGTTTATTCTTTGCTACTTTTGTGCATATTACTGTGTGTGTAATATAGATAGAATATTCTTAAAAATAAATGTGGCATAAATTTTTCTTGACCTTGGCATGTAGGAGCATCAAGATGTAGGCAATCTAGTCCTAGAAGTTGAATGCAATTGTGTGACATTCAAAATACCTGAGGATAGTAGAGTCTCAAAAAATTTGAAAGCTGTTGAGGTGTGGTATTTTCCATTATTGCAGTTAGTATGAGGTCTGAAAATTCACTAAATTTGTAGATAAGTGAATGTAGCATTGTGCTCAAATTTTGACCTTGAAAGCTACAAGATCTTGTAATTTTGTGAGTCCAAAGTTCCCTTTCGGTGGTAATAACAAATATTTCCAGAAACAGAAGCGGATTAAAGTTACAAATAGTCCAAAGATGAAGGACAGTTACATGTTCCAGTGTTGGAGACATCGTTTATGTATCTTTGTTTGTTGGGAAAGTATTGAAGCATATATTAACATGTAAGTATGATGGAAAAATTTGATCGAATCCTTCTCAACAATGGCAGGGACCTTCACATGCCGCTATTCCCTTCCCATCATTAGCAGATAAGTATGAGACTTTTGAAAAAAAAAACAAGGGTGAAACTTCAAAATTATCAAAGACTGCCAAGGTAACATACACTTCTGAGTAGATATGTTCAACAATGAATATGCATACAAATATTTCGGTTGTAATACTCAGTTATCTACTATGTTGTGGATTCATTTGGAGAAGATATTGATTAGCTAGTTAGAAACAAGTATTCATGTGATATCGTCCCAAACTACAGATTGATGTCTATTTTCTTATCGATGTCTATTTTTTGATTGATTGATAGTTGAATCTGTACTGGGAGATATTTTTCAAGTAGCTAAATTAAAATTTAGTGCAAACATACCGTTTTTCTTTAGACATGACTTCTTTAAGGCTATTAAAACTAGGTTCTTTGAATGAGCTATGATGCTTGCATATGATTCCTGTAGTTTGTTTAGGCTACCCATTAATTAGCCACATGTCACCTTAGAGGAAGCCAAGCTGAGCCATATGAGTTGTCCCTAAATCTGACAGTCAGTTAAGTGTCTTGTTTATTAGAATAATTCAGTTAGTTAATTGTGTTTCCAAGGTGACACTTGTTTGGATTATGTAGAATTCTAACATGAACAATATCCTTGGTTGTCTTGTTTATTAGAATAATTTAGTGATATTTAGCATGAGGATGCATTTAACAGCAATCTTCTCATTGTGTCTTTTCTTATTGAGTAAACATTAAAGCATATATTGATAGACAGAAGTATGATGGGAAAATTTGACTTAATTGTTCTAAACAACAATAGGAGTCTGTAGGTTTTCCTAGTTCCATTCCATAAATGGTTGGTTATGTGGCTTTTGACAAACAAGGCAGGGGTGAAAATTCAAAGAAAACAAAGACTGGAAAGGTGATTATAGTTAAATTAATTCAATTTCATGCTATAGCGTCGATTCATTTGGAAAAGATATCAGTTATCTGATTACAAACTCCAAATAGTTATATAGTCATCACAGAGTACATATTATCGTCTGATTTTTTATTAATTCATAGTTGAATTGGTAGTGTGCTTTAATAGAGGATGTTTTCAAATTTACCTAAACTAACATTGAGTGAAAACTTGTCGTTTTTTATTTGGACATCACTTCTATAATGCTTGTTAAAATCACGCAGTGACAAGTGGTTTTTGCATGCAATGTTTATTGTTTTCTTGGGTTACCCATGAATTATTTTATAGCCCTGGCTACCCTAGAGGAAGCAAAGATGAGCCTTCTGAGTATGTCTTTAAATGGTTCTCTAATCTATCTGAGTTTTATCTACACCCAGTTAAAGGTGTCTCCAACATGACTCTTGTTTGGCTTATGTAGATTTATTACATGAACAGTCATTAAGTTGCTCATTAGAAGTGTACAAAGATACTTAGTAGTAGATATATTTAAGAGTGTTCTTCTGAGCGTCTCACTGTTTGAACCTTTTTCATTAAATATTGAAGCATATAATGACTACAGAAGTATGATTGGAAAATTTGACTTAATTTTTCTCAGCAATAGTAGGAACCTGTAGCTTTTGACAAACAAAGCAGGGGTGAAAATTCAGTGAATACAAAGGCTGCCAAGGTGACAATTACTACAAAGAATGCCAAGGTGATTTTCATTTCCAAGTAAATCCAGTCAACATCGGGTTGGATATACAGTACATTCAAATTCCTTCAAATGTATTTGGGGATTCATATGGAGATGATATGGGTCAGCTAATTACAAACTATATATTCATCCCAAAGTACACACCATTTTCTATGTTTTGATTCATTGGTAGTTGAATTAGTACTGGGATTTAATAGAAGACATTATGAGATTTACCTGAAGTAACCTACAGTGCAAATCTATCAAATTTTTTCAAATATCACTTCTTTTAGGTTATTAAAATTTGAAACTAAGGGTCATCTAGTGAGATGTGAGAAATAAAAACATGGCATATGATGCCTATGGTTTCCCTAGGCTACCCATTAATTTCTATATAGGCATGGATTTCTTAGAGGAAGTGAAGCCGATAATTCTGAGTATGAATTAAAAATGTAAATGAACTTACAAATCTCCAAGCATTCTTCTAAGCTATCACAAAAAGGTAGTGTGGGATCATCCTGATGAAATTGCAAATCTACAAGCATTCTTCTATGCTAATCTACTTCACATGTCCCTTTGACTATTGTTTTGTATTTTTATTATGTAGAGAAAGGTGAAACTATATGTTGTTTTTGTTGGTCCAAAGAACTTCCCCTATGCTAAGACTGAAGACATGGCTTGTTGTAGACTTCCTGTCATCCATGGATCCTGCTCAATCTAAGTTTGAATGGCGACACAAATGAGTTTCTTTGATTTTACCAAATAGAAAGCCAAAATCCAATGTTCCCTTTACATGTTGGAACACCCTGTTTGCGGCTGTTCAGTGTTATGTTTTTTAGTTTGCAGGAATATATAGCTCAACTTTTCAGTGTTATGTTTTTTAGTCTGCAGGGATATACAACTAATTTCATAGTCTGGTGGAAGTAAGATAGATAAAGTTCCCACTAGTTGCTTGTAAACTAACTCATTAGCTTCCTTTGAATCAATCTTGGTTGAAATTTTTCGTGTGTTAGACTTACATGTAGATGAAATTTTACAATCTGTCGTCATGAAGATTCCTAACAAACCTTGGGCATGTTTTGTTTGTGAAACAAAGATATTATTGTTTGTCAAATTCTACACTTAAGAATCAATGTAGGATACTTAAATTTGTCATGTTTAAAGCTAAACATAACTTGAATTTAACAAGTGGAATACCAAATTGGTCACGTTTTTTTTACATGTATGTTCTTCATTCCCCAAATTGTGAGTGATTATGATTATGGTATGGTCGAGTTTATTACTATTTGGGGAGCACATTTTTTCTTGTACATTGCTGGCTGAACACATTTCATAAGGGACTGAGTTTAAAGTTCTTGCTTGGCTAAGTTAAACGTAGAGACCAAGACACCCATTCCTATGCATATTTATCAGTCCACAGGTTACACATTTTTTAGGAGTGCTAAGTTTCATCAAGACACGATATGACTGTTGCTTCACATAAAGATATAACGCTGATGGGATCTCTCTCTTGCAGCATTCACTACTGATAATACTCAGAGACTGAGCTTATTCTGAAGAATGCCTAGCTGAGCCATTTATTCCAGGTTCCACTGTGTTATTTTTCCAAGTTCTAATTATTTCATGTATTTAATTATCGTATGGTTGGGAAATTTTTTTTTTTTAAATAAATTTTGTTGCTGTCGGTATTTCGACGGCTAGTTTTTTTATAAATATTTTGTGTCATCGATATTCTGACGGCTAGTTATTTTAAAAAATATTTTGAAATGTCTCTCTAGTGACACTTAGTTTCATCACTGTCGGTCTTCTGACGTTTCACTACATTTCACCCCGTCAGTATTCTGAGGTTTCAATACGCTTCACTACCGTCAATATTCTGATGTTTCAGTATCGTCGGTCTTGCGACAGATTTTTCCCTTTTTATAATGTTAGAAGATAGACGCTCTGGTTCGTCAGAAGAGCGACACACGATTAGTAACGTCGGAATAGTGACGTATAGTTGGTAATGTCGGAAGAGCGACGACCATTTGGAAATGTCGGAAAAAGTGTAGCTCTTCCAACGATTAAGTCAAGTGTCGGAATTGCGACGTTAGGAGGAACCACGTTTTTCCCCACCTAAAAGTGTCGCTTTGGGGACGCCTATGTGTCGCAAGAGCGACATTTTGGCCATAAAAAATTAGGCAAAATGTGATAGTGTACATATGCACACAGAGTACAACACCACAAAATAAATACACCCACACCAGCATACGACACATACACCTACACCTGGTGTACAATACCACATAATAAATACACCTACATCGACATACAACACATACACCTACACCTGGTTTACAACACAACATAATACACATACATATACAGAGTCCCACACAATGAATACATATTTCATGATACCACAACTACACCATGCACATACATAGTATTGCATGCCCTAGACACAACATGTACGACATGCACATGGTACCACATGTATACCAGTACCATATGCACAACATGTACACAGTACCATCTGTACACAACATTACCTACACAACGTGTGCACAACGTCACATGTACATGAAACCACTTGCACAACATGTACACAACACCAAATGTACACCACACCATATGTACAATGTGTACACAATACCACATGTACACAACACCACATTCACGACATGTACACAACAACACATGTAAACAACGCAACATGAACAACATGTACATGGCACCACTTGCACATAGCACTATATGTATAGCATGTACACAACACCACTTGTACATAACACCTCATGTACAATCATGCATACAACACCAAATTAACATAGCACCATATGTACATCATGCACACAACACCATATATACATAGCATTGCATATCCAACATGTACATAGCACCATATGTACACATCACCGCTGTTGTGAAACCAACTCCAAAAATTGAAGAAAAGAGATATCAAAACCTTAGAAATAAGCCACTTTGAGGGGGAAACTTCTAATACATTACATGAATGAAAAATTCTTGGATGATACAAATGACAAAACCTCCTTTCTATATATAGGAGTCCATGGAGCCATAATGTAATCCTAGCCGACCTAACAATAATAATGTAAGGGCACAATAATAACAATATGGAGGTTACAGGGGTACAACAATAACAATAAGGGGGTTACACTAAAAACAATAAGGGACTATACTAGTAATATGGGGACCTAACATGCTCCTCTCCTTCAAAAAAGTGTTGTCCTCAACTCTTGAGTAGCTCCGGGTGTTTTTGTATAAAATTCTCATCCTCCCATGTAGAATCTTCAGTGGGTAAGTTCTTCTAGTTGATAGGATATTCTGAAATTGACTGATTTCATAGCTATCGAGTTCTTGTTTCCGTGACTGTTTCAGGTTCCAATATGGTTTTTCCTTCCTCATCAAGTTTTGGCAATATTTTTTGAACTGGAATTTTGTCCCCTATAAACTTTTTTAAGCATGAAACATGGAAAATTGGATGCACTCGTGAAGAAGCATGAAGCTCCAATTTGTATGCCATAGTACCAATCTTTTGCAACACCTTGTAAGGACCATAGTACTTTGGCGATAATTTATTATCCTTCTTAGCTTTCTTGAGGGACATTTGTTTGTATGGTTGTAGCCATAAAAATACCCAGTCTCCCACATCAAAAATTCTCTCACTGCGATTTTGATCTGCCTATTGTTTCATTCGATTTTGTGCCAAATTCAGGTTATTCTTTAAGAGTTGGATAACTTCTTCTTAATGCTCGATGTGATCCTCCACTACTTGAACCTTATAATTTTCCTTAAAGAAGATGTGATGGACAGTGTATGATATCCATAGAGTGTCATAAATGGGGTCATTTTTGTTGCAGTATGGAAGGAAGTATTATACCACCATTCAGCGAGAGGTAACCACTTGACCCATTATGCTTGCTTATCAGATACAAAACAACGAAGATATCCTTCCAAACATTTATTCGCTATCTCTGTTTGACCATCGGATTGAGTATGATAAGATGATCTATGAGCTAGTTGAGTACCCAAACAAGAAAATAATTCTGTCCAAAAATTTCCTGTAAAAATGGGATCTTTGTCACTTACAATAATCTTCGAGTTTCCATGTAGCTTTTCGATTGTTTCCATAAATTCAGTAGCAGCTGTACTTGCTTTAAATGGATGAGATAATGCACAAAAGTGTGCATACTTGGTAATTCTATCAACTACCACCATGATGACACTCCTTCCTTCAAAGTTAGGTAAATCTGTGATAATATCCATTGAAATATCCTCCCAATGTTGACTTGGAATGGATAAAGGTTGTAGAAGACCTGGGGTCTTACTTGTCTCAACTTTATTTTGTTGGAAAACCAAACATTCTGCCACAAACTTTTGAATATCAGATTTAAGGCCATCCCAAAAAATTTCTTTCTTCACCCTATGGTAAGTTTTTAAAAATCCCGACTGTCCTCCTAAAGGAGAAGTGTGCAATTCCAAAAGAATATTTTGTTTTAGTTGGGAATTCTTGCAAATATATAAGTGATCTTTGTACCATAAGCAATCATTTTTCCAACTAAATGTATTAGATGTACTAGGATATTTTTTCAACTTTTGAATGAGTTTCCACCCTTCATCATCCTTATTCCATTCATCCCTTACTTTGGTTATCCAATCTGGTTGGATAATATAAACGGCACAAAGCAATGCTTCCACCTCTTCATCCTTTCTTGAGAGTGCATCTGCAACAAAATTTAGCTTCCCTTTTTTGTATATGATTTCAAAGTCATAACCCAACATCTTTGTGACCCATTTTTGCTACTCTTCTGAAGATAGTCTTTGTTCCAAAAAGTGTTTAAGACTATCATGATCAGTTTTTCCCTTGAAGTGTCTTCCCATTAGGTAAGGTCTCCATTTCTTTAATGCATGTAGTATTGCCAACATTTCCTTCTCATAAATAGCCTTTTGTAAATAATTTCCTTTGATTGAACGACTTTCAAAAGAAATGGGTCTTCCTTCTTGCATTAAAACAACACCAATTCCATTTCCTGAGGCATCACATTCCACAATAAAGGTTTTTGTGAAGTCTGGCATAGCTAAGACTGGTGCTAGGCACATCACCTTTTTAACATGTTAAAAGGCCTTAGTTTCTTCAGGATTCCATGAAAATGCATCTTTCTTCAATAATGTTGTTAGAGGCACTACTAATCTCCCATAATTCTTAACAAACTTGTGATAATACCCTGTTAACCCAAGAAATCCATGCAACTGCTTTATGGTTGTGGGGACTTTCCATTCCTTAATGGCTTTAATTTTGTTAGGGTCTACATTAACACCCTCGTGAGATACAATATGACCCAAATATTCCATGTCTTGTACTCCAAAGAAAAATTTGGATGTTTTTGCATATAATTGTTTCTCCTCCAATAGTTTGAGCACCCTGTCAACATGTTGAACATGATCCTTCCAAGACCTGTTGTAGATTAGTATATCATCAAAAAATACTAGCACAAATTTTCTAAGGAAGGGTTTGAAAACAGAATTCATCAACCCTTGAAATGTAGAAGGTGCATTGGTAAGGCCAAAAGGAATGACCAAAAATTCATAATGACCCTCATGAGTTTGAAATGTTGTTTTCGGAATATCTTCAGTCTTCATTCTAATTTGATGATATCTTGAATGAAGATCCAACTTGGTAAAATAAATTTCTCCATGTAATTCATCCAATAATTCATCAATCATAGGAATGGGAAATTTGTCTTTAATAGTGAGCTTATTTAGCTCCCTATAATATGGAAACATGCACCATGATCCATATTTCTTGTGCACCAATACTACTGGGGCAGAGAAAGAACTTTGACTAGGTTGAATTATACCAGCCTCTAACATTTCTGCAATCATACGTCTAATTTCTCTCTTTTGGACATAAGGATATCTGTAAGGCCTGATGTTTGGAGGAACACTTCCTGGAATCAAATTAATAGATGATCATGATCACGAATAGGTGGGAGTCCTTTGGGAGTATCAAACACCTTGGAATGATTCTCCAAGAATTTTTGGAGATCTGGAGAAATAGATGATTTTGATGCTACAAATTCTAGTGAGCATAATTGTGCAGTTACGCCTCATTGTTCTTTCTTCAGAATATTTGTCATGACATTAGAGCTTATTATATTTCCTAGCTTCCCTGTGATACCCCGTAATTCAATTTCCTTTCCTTCCGAAAAAAATTTCAAGAAAATTTCTTGAAAATTAAAAGCTACTGTCCCCAAAGATTGTAACCATTGTACTCCTAGTACAACATCAGCACCTCCCATTGGGATAGAAAGAATTGGACTATTCAATACATATTCCCCCATGGCTAGCTTGATATTATGGCATTTTCCTGAGCAATTTATAGTTCCTCTATTTGCAACCATCAGTTGACATTCTGATTTTGGGTATAGGAAACAATTAAATTCCTTGGCTACCTTACAATGAATAAAATTATGGGTACTACCTGAATCAATCAACACTATTACCTATTTTTCATTGATATGTCCTTCCATCTTCAGAGTTTGAGGAGTGGTAATTCTTGCCAGTGCATTACATGATATGGTCAGACTCATTTCTTCTTCTTCTAGGGTTGCTTCCTAGTGTATATCCTCTTCTTTTGAAGTTTCTTATTCATTTTCTTCCTCCTCTTCACAATCTATGTAAAATAATTTCTTCTCAGCACACTTATGACCTTTACTGTATTTGCTATCATAACTATAGCAAAGCCTTTTTTCTCTTTTTTCTTCCAATTGTTGAGGTGTCAACCTTGTAGGTTGTGAAAGTCTAGGAGTAGAAACATTTCCATCTTTATAGATGTAAGTGGTAGGCTTCCTTGTCGCCATAATTTTACATTCAATTTTTCTTTCCAACCTGAATGCCTTCTCTAATGAATCAGGTTCCCAAATGTGGACTTCATGTTGGATGTTATCCTTTAAAGTCCCTATGAAGACATCAATCACATGTTCCTCTAGAATATTAGTTACCCTTATATTCAATTTTTGGAAGTCCTCAGTGTGCTCCCCCACTAAACCCTTTTGTTTGAGATTTATCAATTGGATAAAGAAGTTGTTTCTCTTTGTATCCTCATAATGTGCTATCATTTCCTCCGTAAAAATTTACCAAGTGACAATTGTTTTACGAGAGCAAAGCCATCGATACCATACAAATGTATTTTGTTCTGAATGTAAAGTTGCAATGTGTACCTTTTGTGTGTTTTTCACATTATTGAGATCAAAATATTATTGCATTTGTAGTATCCATGTTATGGGATCCTTGCCATCAAACTTCCTCATATCCATCTTTGGAATATGGTGGTTCTTCCATCCAACATTAGAGTTTATGAAATCACGATTAACATTTATTTTTTTCTCATCATGAGTTTCCTCTACTATCTTTTCACCATTAGGAAACATTTCTTGTATCAACTTTGTCAAACCTTCCATGTTTGATTTTAGATCATTCTTCATGTTTTCCATGTTGTCTTTCATTTTTTCTTCCATGTCATCCATCTTAGCTTCCATGCCAGCTTCCATGCCATCCATATTAGCTTCCATGCATTTCTTCAAACCATCCATATTATTCTTCAAACCATCCATCTTTTCTTCCATGCCTTTCTTCAAAACTTCCATTTCATTTTTTGTTTCTCTTTGTGAGAGTGAAATTTGGTGCACTTGCTCTTGTAATTTTGATAGATTATGTTGCAATTCTTCATCTTCATGAGTCATTGTAGACTAGTCTGAGGGCTTAATGGGTGTTGAATTCTTTTTAGGAGGATTTTTAGAACCCAATACTGAAATATATGCTCAAAAATCCCTTGGAATCACTTCAAAATTATTTTTTACACAAGACTTATGCAATTGAAAAAGAAAAAAATACAGACCTTTTTCTTTCTTTTGAGAAGCTTGATATTGAAACTGAATTATCTCTATGATTTCGGATCTTCAATATATGAAATCTGGCCCTGAGGTAGCCCTCTAAATCCTCTTTCGAACGCCACAAGTCTTACCTGATTTGGATTCTTCAAGACAAAGTTATGTCCAGTCTCCCACAATGACCTAATTATGAACTGGTTTAGTAGAGAAAACTTTTATGACTTACCACATGTCATTTTTTCCTCCTTCATCTCTAAAATTGAAAGAAATGAAACTAAAGTCCATGTACTTGTAGCCACTCTTTAAAAAATTCCAATCCGATGCTCGGAGAGAGAGTTATGAAGATTTTTCCATGATCACCTCTTTGCGATGAAATTCAGGAGCCTGAACAAGCCCTAAATTCCATAGATTCTACCTCCCAAAATAATGCGAATAAATATCTAAAATGTTTCCATGACGGTTCTTAGGATTACGGATTCGCTCTGTGAAAATTTCAACTTCTGAACCCTCATAGAAAAAAAGTTATAGCGAAAATTCTGCGATGACCTGTTTAAGTTAAATTCAGGAGCCTGCAAAAATCCCTACCTTCCACAGATCACATCTTCGAAAATATTGCGAACCAAGCTCTGAAATTTTGCGACACAGTTCCTCAAGATGTTGGATTTGCACTCTAGAAATTGTAGCTTCTTACCCTTCGTAGAAAAATAGTTATAGTGAAAATTCCATGATGACCTCTTTGGAGCAGCGAAACCCTAGAATCCAAAGCTATGATACCAAATGTTGTGAAACCAGCTCCAAAAATAGAAGAAAAGAGATATCAACACCTTATAAATAAAGCACTTCGAGGGGGAAACCTCCAATACATTACATGAATGAAAAATCCTTGGATGATACAAATGACAAAACCTCCTTTCTATATATACGAGTCCATGGGGCCACAATGTAATCCTAGTGGGGCCACAATGTAATCCTAGCTGACCTAAAAATAATAATGTAAGGGCACAATAATAAAAATATGGGGGTTACAGGAGTACAACAATAAAAATAAGGGTGTTACACTAACAAAAATAAGGGACTATACTATTAATATAGGGACCTAACAACCGCATATCCAACATGCGCAAAACACCATATATACCTAGCAATCCATATTTAATATACACACCACACCATATATACAACATGCATAAAACATTATATGTACACAATACCACATATGCAACATTACACATAACCATAGGTACAATCACCGAATACACAACATGCGCAACATATACACAAAAGTAGCATTGCACATCCATAGACCACACACTGACCCGACAAGCAACCTTGCTTCTAGTGTCTTTCCACTATCCATTCTTATCCTAGAATGTCATAGATCACATTACTTTCACTTTGTTGATGTATCCCTCAACATTACCTTCCATAACATAAACATAGGCATAGTACAAGAATATAATATCAATTCATGTCCACATGATACTAACCTCATAGATATGTTAGAGTTACTCTTCCCACTTGATTCCTCATAAGGACAAGTACCTCTTCATGCTATTCACCTATATAAGAAATCATTCCTCCACAAGAATTATCCTTGAAAACCCTGTCATACAGTGACGTAGATACATAGATAGATACATGTATATAATCATTAGCATAAAACAATCATTATACTATTAGACAACAACATACATACACACATATTTATATATAAACATTAGCATTAAACAATCATGATCCATGACTACCTTGTCAGACATGGCATATATACATACATGTATACATATATAAACATTGACATAATCATGATCATAACACAGTTGCTAGATATCATAAGGTATAGGCTAACATAACTTCCTTTATTCGTGCACAACATGCACAATGCTGAGAAAAATAATTCCCAACATAGCTAAGGCATCTAATACCTCATATTCATTCACTTTACCTTTCATGTTATCTTTCTCGCGACTGTTTTGCCAACATTGGTTTACCTCAATGGACCCAACCAGCCCAACCGGTTGTTATATTATTACCTTTCACTACGCTTACTCATGCAATGAGCTTAATCTAATTATTTCATTACCTTTTGGGTATCACAAATCTCTCCCCGAACTCCATCAAATTTCCTCTTTCCCAACCATTCCCAAGGCTCAAAACAAAAAAGGTAAGCACAAGAAATAAACTAGAATAAAACCATGAAACCCAATACCAATATGACACTACAACCAAAGTGGCATAGCTATGCACTAAAAATAAACAAAACTGAAAATAAATCTCATCAAATCACAAAATACCAAAATCACAAGACTAACAACAGACACCATGACTTAATCCCCATGGTTCCCAATTCTTCCAAAGGAAAGCTCATCCAAAGCATTCTCTAATATTTCGTGGAAATCTCCTTTCCCTGCATCATATTGTCATCAACACAAAATTGTCAGCACATAAATAAACATAAAAACATGCTAGTTATCTTACATTGTTGTGCCAAACATATTTCCTTGTAATAGAACATGTACACCTCTCAAGGAACTCCAATTCCTTGATAAATTCGTCCATAGATGGAAGCCATACTTTATACCTGTCCAATACATATTCATGAATATAGCATATATCCTCATAATTTCAGGCGAAAGTCAAGATTAAAAATACTTCGTGTTTCCATGCAAAGCACTCATTTGTTTGGAATTAGGGTTTCCAAACATAGCCAAGGTAATTGTCACCCAATTCCTTTATTTTACCTTTGCCTTGCTGAAATTGAACATTACTATGTATTGACACATCACCCAGCTATTAGTTACATTAAAAAATCAACTATTACCTTCTCATGTTATTACCAAGCATGTTGCCCTGCAACTACTCACACATGCCAACCACATGTTCCAAATATCAAGACAATCATATATAGCAATTTGAAATCAACCTTTACCAAGACTAACAACCATGTCATAACCAACTAATAGTCAAAATTGTAATACTACAACTATCATCTACTACATTCAAGTACATATTAATTGCCTCAACATATAATGTGTTAGTACAACCATCTTAAGACCAAATCATTTATTCATGCAATATTATAGAAACATACTCATATCATGCAATTAATCAAATATTTAACAATAATTAGATGACATAGTAGACACCAACACTCAAACACCAAATACACAACATAATCAAACATTCAAGCACCAAGCAGATGACATAAGCAAGCTCATACCTTAATGTATATCAGGGGATGCTATCTTGTCTACACACTTAATCTAGATTAGCACAATATAACTTCAAAACATATCACTCAAGCATAAATAAGGTCATATACCCACAACAATAACTAGCTAACATGTTCACCTCATAAACTCATAAACAATTTTCATTCATGCATAACAATCACAGCTGCACATTCAACCTATATTAGTACAACACGATTTCACAAATAAGTCAACTCATACTTGAATGTCATAACCATAACCATATGCATAGGCCAATCTAGTTTATCATGATACATATATGTAATATTCCCAAATGGGAAAAACAGGAATATAATGGATAAACATGGAAATAACAATGAAGATCAATGCATAAATGTGGGAGACCAATATGGAGCCTCTTTATTCATTATAACAGAAACAAATATGGATAATATAATGGGCCACAAAGCATATAACAAAATACAACAAGCCTCCAATAAAGAAATCCCTCAAAATGAGGTGTTGCTACTATATAAAAAATGTCGGAGACACTGCTACAGCGGAGTCCTAAGAGCACTGCTACAGCAAAATGAACATAAAATATAAAGGGCTGATATATGCCATATAAAGGGCTGATATATGCCTCAAGAGATAACAATAATGAAGATCCAGGCTCTATAAAACCTTCCAAGACAACCCAAGGGGGTTTCCGAGAAACACACCCAATAATACAATATGAGCTATAGCCCTAGGGAGGAAAGTATGCTGCAACAAGTAACTGAAGAGTTATGGTTGTTACACCAATTTTTGGTTACCTAACCTGTTACTATTAGATTGAACAAAGTACACCATGTAAGACCAATTTTACCCTTGTAAAATTGCTTTCACTATGAAAAATAACTTAGTAATCCTTAATCTATTAAGTTGTTCATGGTCTAAACAGGAAACCCCATGAGGAAATATTGAATAAATCCATATTCGTTTATTTTCCTTAAGGAATAATTAATTAAACAACAATTTAATTAATATTCCTAGTCATATTTAACCCAAAACAGGAAAATTAATAGGATAAATTACTATTTATCTTATTATTTTCTAGGAATAAATATTTAAACATTATTTAAATAATATTCCTTGTTAAATTTGACCAAATCATTTATAAACAATTGAATAAATCACTATTTATTTAATTCTTACTCATCCACACTTTTAAAATAATAAATAAATCATTTATTTATTTTTTATTTACAAATAAAGGGATTTGACCAATTTCAAATTATTTTTCCCTCCAACAAATATAATAAAATATTCCGTAAAATTTGGATCTAGATTTGGTTAAAAATATTTTAATTATGCACCAATATCTAGACTAACTCAATATTTTGTTATAAATAGAAGGGTTTTTCCATTCATTCACTACCTTTTTTTTCCTAAAGATCACTCTGGATCTATACTTTTGGTCTGACATTGATCCTCCATCATTCTCATATTTTTCTATCTTTTTTCTTGTGAACTCTCACTAAGTTCCATTTTTGTCTGGGTTTTCTACACCATCAAGAGAGAGAGATCTGAGATCTGAAGCTTTGAGGACATACAAGAACCCATCCCATTGAGGGGGACTAGTAACATGTTTCTGTGTTCCTTTCCCAGGTGTCATAAATACAAAATTCTTTAAAAATATTCTTGTCTTTTCTATTGGATGCATGGAGCAACTCTTGATTTTATTTGTTGCTTAATGTCTTTTACTGCATAGATATGGATTTTGTAGCATTTGTCTTGGTCAACTAACTGCAGATCTAAATAAATTGACAACCATCTTTGATGTTAGGTTGTTTTTTATGCATAGCTAAAGTGGGTTTTTTTACATAGGCTTGCGATTAGAATTCACACTAACAACTGGTGACTCCACAACGGTTTATAATTACGAACGCTGTTGTTTTTTAGATCCCTGCATGACTAGCTGCTTCAACCCCTAGGGTTTTTCTTCAACTTCTTGTTTTGCTTTTCTTGATGTTGTTTTTAACCTTTAAAACCTTAAAACAATAAAAATTATAACTTTCGTGTATTTTTGGGGCTATTGTGTAGGTGACAGGTATCAATTGCAGCTTAGATGACACTTTTTTTCTGAAACCTACTCTCGAGAGTGCCAGAAATGAAAGTCACACTTTTTGGGCCAAAACCTGCAACCTCAACCTTCAGGACACTGTAATATTCCCAAAATTTCACATCATATTTGGAATATTAGAGTCCTTGATTTTCTTAAAGAATTAAGAAAATAAAAGGGTGGAGGGACCCACAATCCTCAATAAGAATAAATATCCACTTTGTGTATGTGAATGTGGATTAATCTAGACTAGATCTGAAAAAAGAGGTAGTTGAGCAACTACTGATGTGAATGAGATTAGAGATCATGTCTCATTTAATGAGAGAGATCATGCAGGGTTGATTTAGCCAACTAAGATCTTGAAGATGTCAAACAAAAGGTCATCATTGAGCATTAATGATCAAGTGGTGGAGGATCATGTGCAAATGAAGCACACATAATGGAAGAGGTGTACATTGCACCTAGACTGTTTGGTTGATTTGGTCAAATAGCGTTGTCCCACTTGGAGGATATTATCCACATGAAACAGCACAATTGAGATTAGGGCCAAGGCTTGGGATGGCTCAATCATTTTAAAGGAGATGAAGGAAAAGGTGAAAGGCATCTTGGATTATTTTGATGTATGATCTTTTAGATCTAGAATTGTCAAGTGACATTCCACTGCATTCTTGGGCTGTTTAGTAGAGATTGCAGGTGTTGTTTAGCAAAGGGTGTTCCCGGGCGGGAATCCCTCCTCTTTCTTTGAGTAATCTCTAAGGAAGAGGTTTTTAATTCATTATACATCAGGCTTTAAGTGCCATTTACTTTTTCTACTTTCTGCAGAACATTCATATTCAGTAATCTGTATCTTTCTGAAGATCAGTTTAGAAGGTGGAAGTTGTCTTCAATACTTCAGCTGGAGAACAAGGTGAGGGATTATTCCCATCACTTGGGCATATAGATCAGCACTTGTAGAGCCACATTGCAGATCTAGCATCAGACCAAATGTTATTGACCTCCTAGCAGTAGTATTCTCTCCAAGAATAATGCTGTCCATTTTGCAGATCTGAAAGGAGGAAGGAAGTTGCTAGTAATTCAGCTAGAAATCCAGTGGAGGGTCATTCCTTCAAATTGCCATTAGTCTGGAGCTTATTGCAGCATTTTTCAATAGGCAGAAGGCCTCTCTTTCCCTCACAACACAGTTTTCAGAGGCATTTGTGTTGCAGCAGCTGCAATCATCTTTTGGAGGATTGAGAAGCTAGATCTACAGCTTCTAGCCCATAGATCTGAGGAAGGGATCAACCCTTCATGCATAGATCTAATCTAAGCACACATTTCAGCCATATATTTTTCAGATCTAGCTTCAGATCTATATTTCTCAGCAGATCAAGGATCAAACCCTGGGGAGGTGATTTTTCCAAAGTTACAGATTTGGAAAATCCTTTCTGGGTTATCTTGGGAATCCATCGCACTGGTCGGATCTTGAGTCTTGGCATCGTCAAAAATCTAGTTTTGAGTAGATCTACATTTCTATTATCAGCCTGAAACTCCATGTTTATATTCTGTTGAAGAGACAGTGTAGTATTTGCTGCAGAGCCTCAACAGTTATGCTGTACCTACTTCACATATGTTTTCAGGGTGACCCTAGCTCATCTTTTTGGCTAGATCTACTTATATATTGTACTACTGTAACCGATTCATCTCCAATATAATAAAATGGCTCAGGTCTTTCTACATATTCTGATTTGTACTTAGATTTATTGTTTATCTTGCTGTAAGTTCTTATATTGTGTGAAATATTGTTGCATTCTCCCTTTTGGGATATTACAGTGGTATCAGAGCATGATGTTTGGCTCAGCTTGTGGACACTTCATCTTTTTACATTGAAAGAAGAACATATAGATGATATATATCATGGAGAATGAAAAATATGTCACTCCTTTCTTTAGATCCATGCAAGATCTCTCCAGAGAGGTCTATCAAATGAAGGAGGAAGAACAGAGAGAAAATCCAAGAATAAGATGTGATGAGGAAATTACTTCCTATCAGCAGCAAAGAAGACTGCAGAATCCTAGATCTCCTCATATATCCACTATGCCCACTTTCTTTGAAGAAGGTGAGAGGTATAGAAGTGAAGAAAGGAATGAAACTGAGACTCATGATACTCTCAGTCTATATCTTGAAGAGTACAAATCATAGTCTAGAGCTTTCAAGGAGAAGCTAACTCTGCAACAATTCTTCCAGATTAGAGAAGAAAGAGGATCCTATAGTAGCAATAGAAGGAAGAGGCATAATAGATTCTATTTGCCTACATTTTATGGATCTTCCTCAAGCAATTTCAAGGCTTGGAGGAGGGAGTCAGATTCATTTTTCAAGCTACATCCTATGGCTAAAGAGGAGGCTATTCAAATTGCAGCACTTCATCTCTTAGATGAAGCAGAAGATTGGTAATTTGGGCACCTAGAGCATGCAAAGGTTGCCAAGTATTCAGATTTCTTTCACAAGTTGAGGAAGGAGTTTGATTTGGAGAAGACAGAGTTGTGTTACAAAGGGGCATCTCCCAAGGAAACCAAGGAGAATGTCGATCTTGTCACTTTGGACAAGCGGTCACTACTTTCACCACTCGCTACAGAAGTACTTGTATCTGGAGAAGAGACACTTGCATATTTGCAAAGTAGTCTTGAGCTCTTGACTTATGGAGTCCCATGCATGGATCAGGAGATGCATGAGGAAGGGGAGGAGGATACCAGTGCTAGTACACTTGAAGAAGAGAGTCCATCACTCTTACCAGCAGTTGGAGATACTATTGTCCTAGTTGGAGGAAATTTTGTGTTCTTTCAAGAGGTTCCCACATATTAGTTGATCCAAGGTATGCATAAAATTTCAGCACATATTGTTTTAAGGCCAATGCATAACCAAGGGTTAGAAAAAAATGCTGATTTGAAGAAAAGAAATTTCACAGTGCAGAGGACCCTTGATCTAATCAAGGAGGAGACTGAAAAATATCCCTTTCCATCATTGATGAGCTGCATTCAACCCCTTGAGTTGAGATGTAGAGTTTCAGAAAATGGGATTAGCATTATCCTATGTACAATGGCTGATTATGAGATCAGTATTGTGCCTTAATTTGAGACAACATATGTATTACCTTGCAGAACTACAGTTCTGTCACTTAGTAGTTGTGACAAAGAAAGGGCTTCATCATTCTTGGAGCATTCTGGAGGTAGCTTCATTCATGAAGCAATGGAAGCAAAGATGATAAATGGTATACATCTTGAAATGAGAAATATTTTCTCCCTTCTAGATGACCCTTTCTCAATGAGCCTCTCACTGCTCAAAGAGAAACTTCTACTAGCATTAAATCCAAAACTTATTTGGTTTTGGAGGGCCTTTGATGGAGAGAGAATCTCATTAAGAGATCTCATTAGAGATGCATTTCAAAATTTCATGAAATGCAAAAGTCTTCAACAGTTTGTGAAGGATGGAATTATACAGAGTGAGGATGCCATGATTATACAGTACCTCATTCATCATCCCCATGGGAGTGAACGGGTAAGGATGATAAGCAAAGGGTTGCAAAGCCACTTGCAGATTTGTATGGGCCAACATGCTTGGTTACGTTGGTTGCCATTGGGAGATTTTTGTCACTCTCCAAAGGCACCTATTTTTTTGATCCATGCCTTGAAAAACATGTATGAAATGAAGGAGGAGGCATGGCTGCACTGGTTGCTCTTGGGTGAGTATGGATACCACCCAACAGCTCATCATTCGTTGAATCATGCCTTGTTTTTCAATGATAAATTGCAACAAGGGAAGGCATGTTAATTGTGGTTTCACTTGAGAGAGTTTGGCCACCACATGACATCTCCTATGTCTATGTGTTTTTTATTGTGTAAAACTTGGCATAATGATCTCATGATGTGAATTGATGATGTTTCTTTGTATGGGGATGATATGACATCTCATATGTCCATTAGTATGCTTTTGTTTCATGATTCACATGAGGAGGAGAGAAAGCAGCAAGATCTCTTGTTGCTTCAATTGCTTTTGGGGGAGTTTTTCTTGTCCATCTTACATGGAGGAGATGGAGGATGGCAGCAAAGGGTCTTACTCCGGTGGTTATTGTTGGGAGAATATGGTTTGAAATATTTGTCTACCCATATTACTTCTTCCCTTCTTCTTTTGCATAACCTTGGAATGATGAAATTTGGATTTAACAAGGCCAACAGGGCTAAGTATGAGAGCATCTCAATGCTCAATCTAATTCATGAAACATGGGATGAAGATATGTATTGTGTAATGGGGCTTTTCCTTTGTGAAGAGAACCACCTTATTGTATGCACCTCATGTATTGATGATGATGTTGGACATCATATGGTTGTCACTTGGTAATTCATGATGGAAGGAGGACATCTAACTAAACAGTTGGAGGTCATTCTTTATGTTTTTAAAAGACAAATTTGGAACCAAACCTATTGCAACAAATGGAAGAAGCCTTCCTTATGTGGATGCCATTTGGAGGGGAATAGATGGCTTTGGATATACTTTTGGAGTTTCTTAAGGACAAGTAACATTTTGCTGAGGGGGACTGTAATATTCCCAAAATTTCACATCATATTTGGAATATTAGAGTCCTTGATTTTCTTAAATAATTAAGCAAATAAAAGGGTGGAGGGACCTACAATCCTCAATAAGAATAAATATCCACTTTTTGTGTGTGAATGTGGATTAATATAGACTAGATCTACAAAAAGAGGTAGTTGAGCAACTACTAATGTGAATGAGATTAGAGATCATGTCTCATTTAATGAGAGAGATCATGGAGGGTTGATTTAGTCAACTAAGATCTTGAAGATGTCAAACAAAGGGTCATTGAGCATTAATGATCAAGTGGTGGAGGATCATGTGAAAATCAAGCACACATGATGGAATAGGTGTACATTGCACCTAGAATGTTTGGTTGATTTGGTCAAACAGCGCTATCCCACTTGGAGGATCTTATCCACATGAAACAGCATAGTTGAGATTAGGGCCAAGGCTTGGGATGGCTCAATCATTATAAAGGAGATGAAGGCAAAGGTGAAAGGCATATTGGATTATTTTGATGTATGATCTTTTAGATCTGGAATTGTCAAGTGACATTCCACTGCATTCTTGGGCTGTTTAGCAGAGATTGCAGGTGTTGTTTAGCACAGGGTGTTCCCAGGCGGGAATCCCTCCTCTTTCTTTGAGTAATCTCTAAGGAAGAGGTTTGTACTTCATTATACATTAGGCTTTAAGTGCCATTTACTTTTTCTACTTTTTGCAGAACATTCATATTCAGAAATCTGTAGATTTCTGAAGATCAATTTGGAAGGTGGAAGTTGTCTTCAATACTTCAGCTGGAGAACAAGGTGAGGGATCATTCCCATCACTTGGGCTTATAGATCAGCACTCGCAGAGCCACATTGCAGATCTGGCATCAGGCCAAATGTTATTTACCTCCTAGCAATAGTATTCTCTCCAAGAATAATGTTGTCCATTTTGCAGATCTGAAAGGAGGAAGGAAGTTGCTAGTACTTCAGCTAGCAATCCAGTGGAGGATCATTCCTTCACATTGCCATCAGTCTGGAGCTTATTGAAGCATTTTTTAGCAGTCAAAAGGCCTCTCTTTCCCTCACAGCATAGTTTTCAGAGGCAGTTGTGTTGTAGCTGCTGCAATCATCTTTTGGAGGATTGAGAAGCTATATCTAGAGCTTCTACCTCATAGATTTGAGGAAGGGATCAACCCTTCAAGCATAGATCTGATCTGAGCACACATTTCAGCCATCTATTCTTCAGATATCTTCATATTTGTATTTCCTAGTAGATCAAGGATCAAACCCTAGGGAGGTGATTTTTCCAAAGTTGCAGATCTAGAAAATCCTTTCTGGGTTATCTTGGGAATCCATCACACTGGCCGGATCTTGAATCTTGGCATCATCAGAGCTCCAATTTTGAGTAGATCTGCATTTCTATTTTAAGCCTGCAATTCCATGTTTATATTCTACTGAATAAACAATGCAGTATTTGCTGCAGAGCCTCAACATTTATGTTTTACCTGCTTCGCATATGTTTTCAGGGTGATCCTAACTCATCTTTTTTTCTAGATCTACCTATATCTTGTACTACTGTAACTGATTCAACTTCAATATAATAAAATGGCTCAGGTCTTTCTGCGTATTCTGATTTGTACTTGGATTTATTGTTTATCTTGCTATAATTTCTTATATTGTGTGAAGTATTGCTGAATTATCCCTTTTGGGATATTATAGACACAGAAAAAAGCCTCAAACCCGTGACCTCTGCTGAAAAAAGGTCAGATACTATGACCTGTACTTTTTGCGGGAATTTTTTTGTGATTTTTTTGGGTTTGTTTGGACTAATGTTTAGGGTTTTCTGACCTCTATCTCCAATCATCTTGGACCTGTAATTTCTCTATTTTACTCGTCGAAGTAGGAAACTAACCCCCTAGGGCTTCAATACGCTTCCACCTTTCTAGGAGTTTAGCTGAAGCCAGTCGTCTGAGATTTCAATTTTTTCGGCCATTTTTTAGATCTGATCCTGTACCTTCATATCCATTTCAAATTGGTTATTCATCCATCTAAAACACCTCTTTTCAGTTTTTTTGGTCCTCGTCTAGGGTCCCCTCCATTTCCCTTCAGGTTGTAGCCTTTCTCCACCTCATTTGCAGCACTTTTCCCTCTAGTTTTTTGTTGTTTTCTGCACCTATTTCCAGTAGATCTGACCTCTAGATCCCTGTCCCTTCCAACTTTAGGTCCATTGGCCATTTTTTTTTGTTTTGACTAGATTTTTCCCACCCGTAGACTATTTGTTGGGAATCTCGCCTCATTGGGTTTAGATTTATGCATCTTTAGCTATTTATTTTCTGTCATATTCAATTTACTTTACCATTATTTGCAGATTTATTTATAGTTATACAACACATTTTTTTTTCTCTACACACGTCTGGGTTTAAAAATTAAAATTAACACACTTAACACACACACCCTAAGTGAAGAGCGCCTAGTTTACACCGCTAGGCCAAGACTATAACATTGTAATCATTTGATCCTGCACCTCCTTTCCCTTGTTGGTCTCTCTTCCTTTTGTGATGCATGTTTGTTTTTTCATCATTGCACCCTCAAGGTGTTTATCGTAGAGAATTATTGTCCTTCATCCTCAGTTTCCATTAGGAATACTTACTCCTCCACGTAGGATTCGAGTTAGTCCTCCACCGAGTCCCCATCTTGACTCCGCTTATGGTTCATTGGGTTTCCCTTCTGGTTCTATCCCCGTTTCTCCTCCTGTCATCTTCACCATGTATGGTTCTGAACCTAACGCTAGTGGTAGCCCTGGCCCTAATGCTGGGAATACTACTAGTGGGACCGCAACAGGAACTATCCTAGCTCCTCCCTTGCTCCCTTATATGGAAGGTCTCAGTCTTCCCAATTTTAACCAGTTGATCAATGACCCCATACACTGTGATCCTGGTTGGCCTGCTATGCCAACCAAGCTCCCTTCTGATATCCCCATGTTTGAAGGTCTTGCTGGAGAAGATCCTACAAACCATGTTCGATCTTTCCACATGTGGTCTTCGTCTAACTCCATCACTAATGACTCTGTCTGTCTTCGGTTGTTCCAGCGTACGCTTACCAGAGAAGCTTCTAAGTGGTATGTTGACCAAGCCTCCTCCTCTCATACTAACTTTGCGACTCTTATCAAGGCTTTTCTGTCTTACTTCTAACTTCCCCTTCGTTATGACACTAATACCTAACTTTTGACCTCTTTATGTCAATCGTCTGCGACCCGCCTATTCGATCATGTCCAAGAATGGCGAAGAAGAAGGAGACTGTGTTGAGCCCCTACCTTCGAAGACCATGTCTACATGGACTGGTTTCTTAGATCCCTTTTTCCTGCTATTTGCAAAGATGTCGCATCTCATTTCCCTCAAACTGAAGAAGATGCTCTCCAGATTGCGTTAAAATATGACCTGATCTACGCACAGTTTGGTTATGTTTATACCGTCTTACCTGATCTCCTAGACCTAGTGGCACCAATGCACTGAGGGCATCCCATTCCATCGACGGTATCGTTGGAGCCCTTTCTCATCCGTATACTCATCCTCCCATGGGTTATGGTTTCCCTTAGGGAGGGGCCAGCTCCTCCAGCAATTTTCTCCCTCCCGGTAGCATGTATCCAGGATATGGCATGCCTACTCCTTTTTCCCAACCTATTTACCACAATGTTACCCAACCTCCTTATTATCTGTATCTGCAGCGTGGTGCTCCCGCTTCTTCAACATTAGCACCTCAGCCCCCCTTGCCTTCTCAACCCCCACAATAGCAACCACCACCCCCCTATGGGCAAGTGTATGCACAACACGGTGTGACTAATCCTCCTACTTCCAAAAATAAGAGGAAAGGCAACCAAAACCAATCTTCCCCATGTAATCTAGGACCTAATCCCTAAGGGAATACACATAACACTACTAACTAGCAACATGGAACTCAGCCGAAGCAGGACAGGCCTGTTCGCACGAACAAACCTTGTTCTTGTTACGGTGTCTATGGTCACTATACCCACGATTGTCCTCTTTTACCTCAGATGCGGTAGATGTGGGAAGCTCAAGCAGCGTCCCAAGGACAGTAAGCCTCCCCTTCGGTTCCTCCTAATGATGCACCTATCAAACCGGTTGTCTTAACCAATCCTTTCACTCAGCAAGGATTTGTGGCTACCCAACCCCCCGAAGGGTAGGCAGCAACTCAAAATCTTCCATCTAGTACCTCTGACTACCATATTCTCATGATAACCTCTGACAAACCCATTACCGTTGACTTCAACCTTCAAACTCGGTTCTGTCAGTACAACAAGCCTCCCGCTACGTATGCCCACAAGCCCCCTTCTTCAAGTCCCACAGATCCTCTTTAGACAACCAATGGTCCTTTACTGATCCCTTAGCCTAAGGTAAAGGTTCATACCAAGATCCCCAAGGGACCATTACACCGAAACGATGCTTCTGGTAAAGCTTCCCATTCGTATAGTATAGTATATGATTTGGCACAATCCCTTGCTGCCATCTCAATGCTGGAACTCCTCCAGTCATTCCCTTCAAAAAGAAAAGCTCTACTAACTACCATGGGCATTGCATATCCTTCATATGATCGTTTGATCGTCTTCGATGTTGACCAGTCAGAGCATCCCCCTCTTCCTGCTTCCTTTGTCTTCTAAATCCTTGTCAAGATCCAAAATGCCAACGTCTCCCATTGTATCATTGAGGAGGGGGCATCCACCTTTGTGATGTCTGCTTCGGTTTGGAAGCAACTCGAATCTCTAGAGTTGGCCCCGTCCACTATCACCCTTCGAGCGTGGCATGGCCACTCTTCCCAGCCCATAGGCTTGTTTCGCAATTGTCCTATTACTCTTCCGGGAAAGACTGTTTGTGTTGACGTAGAAGTCATTGATGTCCCCTTATATTACAACATTCTATTGGGTCGTAGCTACACTTATGCGATGTCTACTATCTTATATGCGGTTCACCATAAGATGTGATTTCCTCGTAATGGAAAGATTGTCACCATTGTCCAGTTGACATATTACGAACTGAAGTCTCGGAACTCCCCTGAGTCCATCATCTCTTCGGTGGAAAATAAAAAAATAGTCGAACCTTTGACCAGTGTTTCACCTAGAGTCTACAAATATTACTCTTTGTTTGGTTCATTCCCTAGTCTTTCTCCTCTTGTCTCTGATCCCAGCTCGTCAAATGTGTGCATGATGCGATCGTCTCGGTTCGACCTCAAATGGACTGGTTCGACTATTCAGTAGCCCCGCCCTCCACAAACTACTCCTAGCACCTCGACTCAGCCTTTAGGACCCCCTCCTCAAGTCCCCTCATCTGCAACTTGTATCCATGAGCCTATCTACCCTCTTGGCACAGTTCCTCTTGGCCTTAACCATCTCGGAGCTGTCCCGCCTAGCCATTACCCCTCCAGTCAAATACCGTTTCTAGCTCCCCCTCCTAGAGTATTTTTGGTACCTACTATGGCTACCTTATCCCTTCCTAACATGACCCTAGGGATCCCAATCTTATACATTGATCCCCCAACCACTATCTCGCCTGGTCAGCCCAAGCCTTATACTTCTCTGACCTTGGTTCAATCGGTCCCCATGGTCCCTCCCTTTGCTTCTGTGCCTTAGCCACCTCAACAGGAACCTAATCCTATTGCAAAAGCTTCGGGTGAAGGGGGAAAAGTTCGCAAGAAGGCACCTAAGGACAAGGCTGCCAAAATAAACACTTCTCCTCCTGAGCCTCCTAAACAAACACTGATCCTCCTCAACCTCCAAAGCGTACCCCTCCGTGTGCTTTGTATGATGTTTTTGGTCATGCCACCCATCATTTTCCTGAATTTCCTCGTATCAATCCCATGGTTAATGTCATGTTTCCTGAGTTTAAGGTCCCTGAAGCCTCTGTTTCTTCCTCGACTGCAGCCAAGAACCCCAAGGTTGTTCACACCAACCACCCCTATGCTTTGTGTGATCTCCATGGACATTATACCCATATTTTTCCCCGCCTCAAGAATTACCATGCCTCTTTGGAAGTAGTTCGGGAGTACAAGACTGAACAAAACCAGTCCACCTATCCCTTACTCATGCAGTACGCTTCAGGCCAACTTGAGGATACCTCTGCTCCCATTGACATTCCCCCTCCCAATGTCAAGATGATGGAGTCTTCGGCCACCATCCTCTACCTGTCATCATCCATAAGATCCATGATAGAAGCTCCCTCTGGGACTTCCCCTTCTGTTTCCCTCATCCTCCCTTCAGCGATCACCCTGGGCTCAACATCAGTGGATCCCTTATCTTCATGTTATTCTTTCACCCCTCGTGACGATGCACATGTGAACCTTTCTTCTCGTGATGATGAGTGAGGTATATTTGGTGCATCATGTGCTTATCCTTCCACAAATCACCCAATATTTTACTGTGATGACGACATCATGGAAGCCTTTGCCACCCTTGAATTCATCTTTCCCACCCATAAGAGGAATGACACCATCCACGTCTATGGTTATTTTCGCGACCTAAGCACAATCTGCCCCCAAGGCCACTCCCACACACCACCTCCCTATTGGTTTGTAGGTGGTATACATCCTACTGAGAGCACTCCCTCTAGTAGTGTTTGTTTGATTTATACCTTGCGTTCGAGTTGCCAACATTGTTCATCATCCTGTTGTTACACATTATTTTGTCACCATGACATTTGATTGTCTATATAGGTCCATCACTACATATATTATGATCCCGTAGAAGTAAAAAACCCTAATTTTCCTAAACCAAGTCTTGGAATTGGAGAAAAGCTCATTAAAACCCTTAAAAGTCTAAGTCTGAACTTTTCCTAGCCCTTTCCTACAGATCTACGGATACTTTTTCTATAGCCTACCGCAACTCCCGCATGTTCTTCTTATAAAACTTGCGGACCCCCGTAAAAAGTCAGATAAAGGAAAAGGTAAGTTCTAGAATCCCAGCTCATCGAATATTCTCCCAACTAGAAGCTTCTAGAGGCGCGATCAGTTCAAGCTATATCCCTCCACGCAAGGAGATTTATCCCTCCACTCATGGAGCTTATCCCTTGGTCCATGGAGCTCAAATCCCTTCATGAGAGGAATCTATCCCCCTCTTCATGGAACTCAAACTACCTCCATTTCCCTATAAATTGAGCTCATGCTTCAGTCTCAGGGGTAGATGGTAGACATACATGTTAATTTTTGAAGGAATTCTCAAGAGAGTATACTCTCTATACTAGTTGTTTTTGGCATGACAATGATCACACCCTTATGTCCATAACTACATGTTGGTTCAAAGAGAGGAAGGCTTGTCAAATTGCATGAGGAATGATTTTTCAGGACCTCGAGAGGAACTTGTACGAGATCAAGGCGACAGGTTGTAAATTCACTCTTTTCATTCAAATATGATACATATGGGTCTCTTTTTCTCATTGAGTTGTTCTTGTGCTTGTTGAATAATTAAATACTTAGATTCCTTTATCACTAAGTTAGATTAGTTTTTCTTAATTATTATATGTTGTAGGTGCTTTTAATTCTTTTGTTTGTCTTTGAATTCAGGTTCTACATACTGGAGAAGCCTCTTTGGAGCGACTGGATAAAAGACTGCACCAAACGTTGGATTTCAAGGTAGGGCATGTCCTCTTTATTTGTTTATAATAATTCTGAATTTCAAATGATCTAGAGAAAATGATTTACAAATGGATGTTTGTTCTAGCTACTCGTAGAATACTAGGGAGATCTCTCTTGTCTGTAAGAGGGATTTATCTGCATAACAAAATGGTGACTCCACTGGGGAATAGAACTTAGTTTTCCTTTTTGCTTTTTAGTTTTAATTTAAAGAATTTTATAATTTTGATTTGTCTGAGACTGGGTTGGGTAGATAAATTCTAGGAATCCCTGAAAATAAAAAGCTAAATATTTATTTTTTTGTACTTTTCCTAGCCTTCGCACCTTTTGTTTAAAAATAGTGCAGTAGCCTCCACAGTTTTTAGTTCAGAACAATGCGATACTTCTCCGTTCTCCATTAGAACCTACGGACCTATGGAAAATTTTTGAAAAATTAATATTTCTCTTTTTAGGAGCCAGATTACCAGATTCTCTATGTTTGCCCCAACTTGTCTTGACTGTCAAATCTTATGTGTGAATTTCCTTTCAACAATTCTTGCGTTTGTGTGATCTTTCATCTAATTTTCATTTTATGAGTGAGTGTTTGCCTTAATTTCTTGCTGCTCCATACAAGATACCTTCATATACCTCAAATTGTTGGTATGATGCTGATCTCTTTCTGAGCCATTAAAATTATTGCAGACTTCACTTTTATGAAACTTGATTTTGTTTTCATTTGCAAATTTAGAAGTGCTTTTAAGCTTAGTAAAGCTTGATTTTCACACCAAACCATTTTTTGGATGTTTTCATTTCTGCGATGATAAGTAGAAATTTTTCTTGGTTCAATCACAAACTAGGACAAAACGTCCTTAAAATTTCTAGATAGACTTCAAAATTAGTTTTTTCTTTGATTTTGAATTTTATGTTTTTAGGAGTTTTAAATATAGTTTTCTTTTGGAAATAGTTTGTTTATTGTAGTTTCTGATCCGATTCATAAAGTAATTTCATTTCAAATTAACAATTGATTATTTTTCTGTGAAATTGAGTTCTCAAAGAAATTGTCTTCTTTTCAAATATTTTTGTTTATGAAAGAAAGAATTGGTGCTTTGAAAGTTATTAAAACTCTCAAATATTTCCATTAAATAAGTTTCATTAAAAAGAAAAGAGTTGCACTTTCCATTTATATGCATGTAGCATATTTTTGAGTCGGTTCATGAACATCATAGAAGTTTCACTTCCATACTTCTGTCTTAAGCAATAGCCAAGTTAAAAACAATGCTTTTTGTACTTAGCACAACTAGAAGACTCGACACACTGCTGCATTAGCTGTCGAAGCTCTTAAGAAACGTGTGAAAGCTCAGTATGATCGAAGTGTTACTCCTCGTGTTTTTTTAGAAGGTGACCTAGTCATAGTATATGATTGAGCTAACGATAAGCTAGGTGTGGTGAAATTTGAACCGATGTGGAATGGTCCCTATATTTTCAAGCATGTGCTTTCAAAAGGGGCCTATGAATTGACTGATCAGGATAGGGTCTCTTTACATAAGCCCAGAGATGGTCTTTATCTCAAGAGATACAATGCTTGACTCTCATGTGAAGATCTCATTTGTACATTAGTTACTTTTTAGATAGTGTGCCTTAGATTAGATAAGTGTGCCTAGATTAAGTTTGCTCTTATTGCTATCACTACTTATCTTGATTACTCTTGATATTGCAGATGTCGACATCCCTTCAAACGTACATTGGTTTTGCTGATGGTGCCTATCATAGTACATGAAATATTTCTTCCGCATTCTGGGTTATCTATTCGCCTACTGATGAGTTAGTTTTTATGCATGGGGTAAGCCTTAGTCAAACAACGAACAATATTGCAGAATATAGTGCAGTCATTGAGTTATTATATGATGCCATTTCATTTGGTATTCAATTTTTTATCATTAGGTTGGATTCAGAACTCATTGTATTACATTTAAACAGGGTATATGCAATTAAAAATCTAGTGTTATTGAGTTTATTTTTGAAGGTTCGTCTCTTGGAACGGAATTTTGATTACATTGAATATCAACACATTTCAAGAAATTTAAACACATTGGCCGATGCATTAGCTAATCATGTTATAAATAGAAATTTGCAACATTAAAATAGTAAACGAAAACAACATTTGATACATGTTGAACAAGATACTCAGAGAAAGTAGTAATATCATAGATAAGTTTGTTTTCAAAAACATTACATCGTCTATGATCATAGGTTCAAACACCTTATGATCTAATAGATACTGATACAAAAAAAAAAATATGTCATTCCACAATCATCATCCACTATCTGTGATGATGATCATGGTAATAGACTAAGGCGCATGCCACCTTGCGCAAGAATCTCCTAAACTATCCTGGAACACTAGTAACATGTCTCTGAAGCCAGAGAGGAATGTCATCTGTCTCGGTCTCGGGTATATCTATGGTTAACCTCTCCAGGTTGTGTTCCATATTAGTGAGGATCTCTGCTACCTAATCCTATGCTATAGGCTCTACTTGCTGCCTGTCAAAGCGACGGAGTGCAGCTGGTCATCATGGACCAATATCTGCATTTTAAAAATTGGTATCAGTATTGAACAATAAAAAACAAATAAAAGTTAGATTAAAAAATCAAGATAGTTTTCTTACCGAATTCATCCCACTGTGCCCCTGGAGGCAAGGAAATCTTAGGATCACCTCTAAAATCTATACCTGCATAAGGGAAGTCTTCAATTGTGAAGACTTCGTTCTACAGCCACATAAAGTACGTTGGAGTGAACCGAACCACTGAACTATCGTCGCCACCATGGCGGGCCATTAATGCAACGCAACGTACCATTCGAGGTTCTCTAGGCTCCCCATGATCTACTGGAATAAGTTGAGGGGTGAGAAGTGGGATTCTCTCCAAAGCAAAAGAAATCAGGATGGTGCCATAACCAAAATTTTTTAACTTTGCATTGTTTTCTCTGGTTAGTTGGCCTTTCATGTTGGCCAATACCCCTTCACACCAGTTGAAAATGGTGTCTCTGAAACACTCTACCATGGTCTGCATTTGAGATTTAGTGGCTACATGTGGAGCGACACTTCCACATAGACTGGTTACCATGAATGCAACCACTTTGAGATCTAGTCGCAAGATAGTCTTTATGTCTATGCGAATATCCTTTGGATTTGCCGCATCACTGGAAAACTCTTGTTTGTAACTAGCAATGGGTAGGCCACCCTATCTAGCTCCAAATAAGGATATGTTTTCTCCTCTCTTGGACAATCCAGTGAGAAAATAGATATCTTCGAGCTCGATTTCGAGCCAATGGTCGCAAACGATAAAGCACTAATCTTGAACATCCAATGTGTTCACTAACCATGTCATCAGCTCTACCTGTCCTCTCATACCTTGAATCACCCAGAACTTATATAAACCACAATTTTTAAGCACACGCATTGTTGCGGGATTATTCATGGCTTGGTTGTATATATCCTCATGCTCACGTTCTCTCCACTCTAGCATGGTGAATTAACCTGCAAATGAACATATTTAAAGGTTAGAAATTATTTGAGTAGGAAACTTTAACCTTTTTTGAGAGAATTTATTAATTTTAAACCAGTCACGACACCTCCGCAGTTTTTGTGCGGAGACAATGTGAACGTCCACATGGGCTCCACAAAAAACCCGCTGTAGCCCAATAATTTTCCTTTTAGAAAATTATCGAGGTCCGCAGGTAGTGCACACATGACCTGCAAACCCACAAGAGCAAATTTTTCAACATAATTTCTCCCCAAAAAATGAATTTAAAGCCAAAAAAAGAGAATTGAATCAAATAGTAATGAAGAGTAGGATGATGTGGATTACTTGGTTCTGATGAATCACGATTTGAGTGGTTGGTTCTCCCGATATTAGCTCTGAATTTTTTTTGCCAAAATCTCTTAATTTACTGCTCTGAAGACAAAAGGTAAAAATGACTTTGTTAAACTCCCTTTTATAGTTTTTGAATGAACAAAATATCATATTTTATTTATTTTTCACTTTAAAAGGTTATTTTTCAATTTTTTTACTTCTTGGAAACAGGTATGTTTAATCTTTCGAGTTTTGGTGCAAAATACAACTTTCTTGGTGAAAAGAATTATTTTGACACTGAGTACACTTTTATCACTTTTTCAGGCTCTTGAAAATTATGAAAAAGTGAAACCCTTGAGTTCTCTTTTAAGCCCTTTTCAGACTCTCTAAGCATGAAAAGGTTGCCGGGTACTTGACTATTCTAACTCGTTAAAGGAAATGAGCAGTCGTCCCTTTAGTATAAGTTTACCCATTTTTTAGACTGAAATGTACTATTTACGAGAAATGTATACGTTAAATAATCATGGTCAATAGAGTTCTCTTCTGTATTATTTTATCCTTTTTCGGGCTTGAGAGACTAAATTTACAAAAAAGTACAACTATGGAGTTTCCTTATGTTTTTCTTCTGACTCCCTAAAACTGAAAAACACCGAGTTTCTCATATAATGGACTCGTTAAAACTTACCAGTAAAGGACTCATCAATTACAAACATGACCAAACCACTCCTTCTTAGGGTTTGATTTTAATACTAAGATGGACTCATCCGAAGGATGAGCTTACACAAACAATAAAATTTTATCCTCCTCAAGCTTGTTAAAAATAAAGAGGTACTTGCTAGTAATGGTGGGTGAAAAAGAGAGAAAAGGAATCTAGTTGTCACTTTTGTTTAGAAAATTAGTTCTACTCTTGAACACGACACTTTGTCACACTTGTACCTAGGTTAGGAAAATATTTTTCCTAACAGTTAATCAAAACACATTGAAAGCCTTCAGTCGGTTTCTAGGTATTAGCTTTAGGTCAATTGTCACCAAACCATTTGCAATGTCGTTATGTGTTCAAGATATAGTTCAAATAGACCATTCATTACAAACATTTTTCTCCATTCGCATTGACCATCCATGATTCAATCCTTGAAAATATTTCTTCAAAACTTGATCTAATAGTTTTGTGTCGTGGGCTTTCCTGCGACGAGTCACTTTCTATCGAAGACAACTCATCATATAGAAACTTGATCTAGAATCCTATCAGTACCTTGGGATCTGCATGCCTTAATGGTTGGTTTCTCGCCTTCGATGACAGGTTACACCATTGACCTTCGATCGAATGATTCTGTGAAGTGTTCAACTGAAAATCATTCATTCACACTTCATAGATTGTACTGATTACTTTGAGATCCATTGTCATTATTGGTGGTTTCTCTCACACTTGTTAACAGTTCACATCATTGACTGGTAATCAAGTGGTTTCTACCATGTTTGACTCCGACACAATCAATTGCATGGATAGAATCGTACTAGCTCAGGAAGCGGAAATCAAGACCGTAGATATAGTTTCCACCATCCAGGCTGCAAGGAGTTTTATTATTCATGATATAGTAGACTACTTATGGCAGATGGTTGCACCCATACTGTGTCTACTATTGATGTAATATTAAAATCATATATGTACCAGAACATTTAGTTAGTTTTGATCTGAGTATGGGAATGCCTACTCAAAGAATGATATATATATATATATATATATATATATATATATATATATATATATATATATATATATATATATATATATATATATATGCTTGCATTGAATGTTTTACAAGTTTTCGACCGGTGCGTTCGAAATCCAATCCTCAGAATGATAAAGCACTTCACTCTTTAGAACAACCTCAGACTTCGCACTTTAGGGGGTAATCTCTTACACGTTATTTTGTCACCATGACATTTGACTATCTATATAGGTCCATCACTACCTATATTATGCTCCCTTAGAAGTCAAAAACCCTAATGTTCCGAAACCAAGTCTTGGAATTGGAGAAAATCTCATTAAAAACCTTAAAAGTCTAAGTCCACACTTTTCCTAGCCCTTTCCCGTGGATCCGCGGATACTTATTCTATAGCCTGCGCCAGCTCCCACACATTCTTCTTATAAAACCCACAGACCCCCATAAAAATTCAGATAAATGAAAAAGTAAGTTCTAGAAGCCCAGCTGGTCAAATATTCTCCCAACTAGAAGCTTCTAGAGGCGCGATTAGTTCGAGCTTTATCCCTCCACTCATGGATATTATCCCTTCGTCCATGGAGCTCAAATCCCTTCATGAGAGGAATCCATCCCCCTCTTCATGGAACTGAAACTACCTCCATTTCCCTATAAATTGAGCTCATGTTTCAGTCTCAAGGGTAGATGGTAGACATACATGTTAATTGATGAAGGAATTCTCAAGAGAGCATACTCTCTATACTAGTTGTTGTTGGCATGAAAATGATCACACTGTTATGTCCATAACTACATGCTGGTTCAAAGAGAGGAAGGCTTGTCAAACTACAGGAGGAATGATTGTTCAGGACCCCAGGAGGAAATTGTATGGCATCAAGGTGACGGATTGTAAAGTTACTATTTTCATTCAAAGATAATACATATGGATATCCTTTTCTCATTGATTTGTTCTTGTGCTTGTTGAATAATTCAATACTTAGATTCCTTGATCACTAAGTTATATTATTTGTTCTTAATTATTATATGTTGCAGGCGCTTTTAATTCTTTTTTCTGTCTTTGATTGCAGGTTCTACATAATTTAGAAGCCTATTTGGAGTGACTGGATAAAATACTGCACCGAACATTGGATTTCAAGGTAGCGCATGTCCTCTTTCTTTGTTTATAATAATTATGAATTGTAAATGATCTAGAGAAAACAATTTACAAATGGATGTTTGTTTCTAGCTATTCATAGAATACTAGGGAGATCGCTCTTGTCCACAAGAGGGATTTATCCGCATAACACCTCTCATTTGTTGTCTTGTGGTACCGTTCATATGGACCTCCCATCCACACCTTATATCAGTTATGCCGATGGTGCAAGTCGCTTCTCCCAGAATCTAACCTCAGCGGGTTGGGCCATTTTTACCCCCTTACATTCGCTTGTTCTCTTGAACGGCATATGCATTGGTACTACCACATAACCAGGCTGAATATGATGTAGTGCGAGGTTTATTAGCCGATGCCCTTTCCCATCGCATCCTCCACCTTCATGTTTGTTTATATTCCCTGCTTCTTGTCCTGCAATTGAATGGTCTCTATCGTGTGCATAATCCTATCCTTTTTAGAAGATATTTATGAGTGAAGCTTTTGATGTGTGAATTTGAAATCATTACATTCAGTCACGTACCTAGAGCACAAAATCACTATGTAGATAGAATTGCAAACAATATTCTAGATTGTCACTTATCACACAAATTTAACACAAGACAATAACATAAACCATAAAAATGATGCATATCCATTATATGTATTTTTCAACATGTTTTAGAGTCCATCAACTCTGATACATTTGACATTCCCATAGCATGTTACAGAAAACTCAAAACTAGGGGCACCACATGCCCCTACATCTAATCACTATTTGGATAATCCAAGGCCAATGGCTCTGCTCCTGCAACTTGTAGATCGTGTATCCCCTGTCTAGTCATCGACGTGTGTCGCATGACCCCTCGCCACTCCGAGGGTAGACCAATACATGTCTCTATGTACTAGTCATCGAAGTCTTTCCAGTCGCACTCTGAAACATCGGTTAGAAGCCTCTCACATCTACGATGGATATCCTCCACGAGGGCCACCACATCCTCATTTTGCGGTGCTCTTGACCCACTAGGTGTTGCAGCTCCTGCTATTGTAGGTCGTCCCATTTACCCGATCAGTTTCACTGGTGCTATATCTGCATACCAAAAGTCAATGAATTAGTACCATATACAATATTTTGAAACTTTAAAATGAACATAAAATATTAACAACTTGTCACTTACCTTCGGGCCCCCATACTTGACCAAGTGGCAGTGGAAAGTCTGGGTCCCCATGATAACTCATCCCAATATAGGGATAGTTGTCTATGTACAGTGGCATCTGATCCCAATGAGCAAAAAACTTGGGTTAGAACACCCGTCCAACTACCCCACCTCCCCTTCTGCATAGTAGCTGCCCCTAGCGGTGCATCCTGGGCTCTCTCGGGCCCCCATCCTAGATCTGTATGCGATGTCGGAGTGTCAGGATATTCTCAAAGAAGAGTGAGCACAACACCGTGCCATATGCACAATCATAGTTCACTTGTCACTTGAATAGCGAAAACTGTCATTTCAATGACGACAACATCATTTTGGCCCACCCATAGTAGGTCCCACTCAATACACTCCCAACAAGCATCATCTGACCCCCAGTGATGTGGTGGAGTGCCCGGTTGCCCAGGATCCGCAGCACCGTTGTGGCCATAGCACGGGTCTCTAGCCTCTCTAGATCCCCGAACGGTATCTGTGTCCCCTTCACATGGAGACCTGGTTGGCAATGGTGCTCTAAAAACTCCATGATGTTATGCCCTCATAGTAACACAGGTTGTGTATTCCCCACCATCCCAAGTGGTGGGAGACCAGTCAGGAAATATATATCCTAGAAAGTCAACTCGATCTGGTGCCCCTGCACTATAAAGATCTCATGATCTGGATCCCAATAGCTGACAATATAGGCCAACAAGGGCTCTCCATCTCTCATCAAAGGGTTCTCCACAAACTTCAGGACCCCAAGCCTACTCAATGCACTACGAACACCATAATCCTCTTAGATCTCTGACTGTAATGTGTCCAGTTCTCTCTCTCTCCATTTGATCTGCAATTCTGCCATATTTTCACAAAAACATCATATTTGTCAGTGTACAAAAAGGAAAGACTACATTCAACCATAAAAACTCAGCTCTCATCCAAGAAGCAACATCAAAACCCCCTTCTTTGACAGGTCACACTTTTCAGGAAAATCATGGGATAGGTCACATTTTTCTGCCCAAAACTTGCTACCCAAGTCGCAAATATTTCCCCAAAAAGTGCGACCTGGATGTGAAGAAGAGCAGGGGTCTGTTTCTAAGCTCTGGGTGTGTTGGAACACCTAATCCTACATGGGTAGGTGTGGAATGCAAAAATTCACAATGGAGTCCAAGTGACCTTGGAATGTGAAACCAAGAGTCACACCATTGTATTATAAATGTACATCATGTATAATGGAAAAATAAGAAAGCCTCACACTTATCTTTCATTGTGTGTTGAGTCTCTTGTTGTGTGTGGGTTTATCTTGCTCATGCACCATGTGTGTGCCTTAACATGGGGTTTAACATGGTATCAGAGCGGGCGATTGCTGGCCCTGCTCCAAATTGAGTGAGCCATTTGTGTTTATGGCCTGTGCATATCTGCAAAATTCTTGACATTTTTGCAGCATTTAGAGACTTTCTGCAGCAGTGTTTTTTCCGCCATTCAGAAGTGTTTTGAAGAGGAGCAGCATTCAAAATCCCAGCATTCAGAAATTGGCAGCACTGGTTTTGAAGAAGAGCAGCATTGTGCATCTGAAGGTTTTCATTCTGATTTCCATGCAATCTCTGCTTCCCACTTTTAAATTTTGCATTTTGAAGAGCTGTTGAAATACTGTTTAAAGAGGGTTTCTGAAAGAAAGATTTCTTAGTTTTCACTGAAATATTCTAGAGTTTTCTGCAAATTTTTAATTCTGCATTTATCCAATATTCTGCTGCTGGAAGAAAATACTCTCTTTCTTGCCACATTTGTGAAATTTCTGCTCTACTTACTCTGCTGTTTTAAAATTTAAAAATAAATAAATAAATAAATAAAAATAAAAATAAAACCCCAATTGTTCTTGGCCTTTCAGCCTTCCCCACTTAAACCTGCAACCTGCACATTTTTAAAATTAAAAAATAAAAATCTCTGCAAAAGGCCTTTGGCTACATGCCTGCAAGCTTACTCATACCCCCTCACCGCTTGCTCTATCCGCGGCTTTTCCTCTCCATTATACGCTCCTCCCCTTACATACAACACTCCCTACACTCACAAGCTCCCTCACTACCAGCTCCCCTCGGCTCACATACGCCGTCCTCCCCTACCACATTTTAAACGACCCCTCTCCATACTTGCATACGCCCCTCACTCACACCCTGCGCACACTCTACTCTACAGCGCTCCCACTCTAAACCCCGAATCCACCTCACGTCCATGATCTAACACTAAACACATCCCCACTTCACCACTCTTCCCAAGTGCCATACGACCCCCATCCCCGTGTCTCCATCGCTCGTTCCCCGCGGCCTCCTTTCTCACGCCGCTCCCACCTTACAGCGCTCGCCCTACCCCTCAACTACCCACCCCCTCACGCGCCCTCTACAATATCTTACCCGAGCCCTCCCCTATTCCTGCGCAAACCCCTCAGCCACCTTATCATCTCCATGGTAACCACACCTCCTGCGCTTTACACCTTACATCCCTCTTACCACTAAACGCTCCCACGCCTGCGCTATTTCCTTCCCCCTTCCCTAAGCAACCTGCCCCCTTACCTCCCTCCTTGTCCATATGCGCCCTGCCCATACGCACCCTCTCTCCTAGCCTCAATGCTCCCTCTCATCCCATTTATTTGAAACACACTTCCAAAAAAAACAAAAAGATATATATATCGATTAATTTTTACATTAAAAATCTCCCTCCGCCCCTTCCCATTTTTAATTATTAATCCCTTTTAATTAATCTCCCTTTTAATTAATTCCCATAATCTCTTTTTAATAATCTTTTTTTTTTTTAATTTCCCTTAATTTTCCCACCCCCCCTCCTTTTAATTTATTAAAATCCCTCTCATTTCTATTGCCATTTCTCTCCCCATTTTTTAATTAATCCCAAATAATTTATTTTTTAATTAATTTTTAATTAATTAAAAAAAAAAAAAACAACAGAGAGAGAGAGGAAGGAAAGAAAACGAACAACAGTAAAAGAGGAAATGACATGTGAGCAGATGGACTGAATATATAGAGAAAATTGCAGATTTGACATTGTGTGATTTGTGGCATAAGGGTGATTTTCTGAAGAAATTGACATTTGAAGACGAGTTGTTATTGGTGCAAAACAGCTCTTTGAAAGAAAATTCAGCTGCCTTAAAGGCTTCTTGCATAGTGTTTTCAGCTGCACACATTTTGCAGAGATATTCTATTATATTGACATTGTATTGCTTCTTCATAGTTGCAATCAGTACTTGAGTTGTTGAAAAATTGTTGATTTCCCTCCATCATTTGAGGAGCACACTTTGTACTTTGACATTTCTATAAGTCATTTGTTTGAAAGGAAGATTGAATCACATTGTAAACGGGTGCATTTTCGGTTGAAGCCGACACCCTTTCATTTTTTGAGCCTAAATTGTTGAAAATGGCTAAAATCAATGAGGCATTAGTGTTGTTAAATAACCTCATTCATTCAAATGTTGATGACATGATAAAAATGAGCAAGGATGCTCTTTATAAAATTCACAGTTGTTTGCAAGATGCACATCAAAAGATTGAGTTTTTGCAGTTGGAATCTCAGCTCCAACAAGATGAACTTAAGCAAAAGAGTCACCATTCTGAACCTGTTTCTGTTCAAAAGATTGAGAAGGACTCCCATCAGCATCAAGTCAGTAAAGTTGAAATTGATTCCCATTCAGTTCCTTGCACAAGAGCAGATGTACATGCAGATGCAGCAGTTCAGCCTGCACTTCTCAAGCCCATCATCAGACCTTGGGAAGATCTTGTCCACAATAAGCACCGCACTGGTCTTGGATATGACAAGGATGTGACCTTTCATATTCCAGACTACACCAAGCCCATCATATTTAAGAGTGTCAGATTCTTGTATGACAGTTCACCTGCAGCTGTTCCAGATCCTACTCCACAACAACAACATCAGATTGTAAAATGCCAACACTGTGATCGAGTTGGCCATATGAAAGATCACTATTTTGATCTTCATCCATGCAAGCACTGTGGTCGACACACTCATTCTTTAGACAGATGCTTCAGACACAAGCCTCCTGCAAGAACCAAGATTCATATTGGATGGATCGCTTCTTGGCAATGGGCATCAACATCCAAGAAGATATTTAAGACACATGTCAGGATTTGCTCACGGATATTGAGCAAACTTGTAGTTGAGCTTTCGCCATCATCTCACCTTGTCCCTGACAGGGGGGGAAATGGTGGTCATATATAAGCTTTGATGACAGATCAAGCAAGCCTGAGCCACAATCTCTCATTCCATGTTCAGAGTTGTAGCCAGAGACACAGCAGTTCAAGCGAGCCTGAGCCACAATTCGTCATTCCAGATTCAGAGATGTAGCCAGAGACACGGATGCCCATGAGCATGCCTTCGGTTGGTGGAAAACCTTAAGCCATCATCTTTGGTTGGTGGAAAACCTAAAACCATCACAGGTAGTAGACCTCCCTTCTTTTAGGTCGAAGGTCTCCCTTTCATATATGAGGAACACTTCCTCTAGCAGAAGCCTTCAGCTTCTTGCCAGCTTTGGTTGAGTTCCAGGAAATGCTTCAAGCATTCCAGAGTTGTTAGTAATCCTAAAACCATCACAGGTAGTAGACCTCCCTTATTTTAGGTTGAAGGTCTCCATTTTTTATGAGGGACAATTCCTCTAGCAGAAGCTTTCAGCTTCTTGCCAGTTTTGGAAGAGTTCCGAGAACTGCAACAAGTATTGCGTTCCAGTGTTGGTGGTCATCCTTAAACCACCTATTTTTTTCAACATTTCAGAGAGTTGATTTAGCCCAAGTGCTGCCATGCATACTTTGTAGATTTGTATTACAACTCTCTTCTTGGACTCACACATACCCCTTCGGATTAAGGGGGGATGTTGGAACACCTAATCCTACATGGGTAGGTGTGGAATGTGAAAAGTAACAATGGATTCCAAGTGACCTTGGAATGTGAAACAAAGAGTCACACCATAGTATTATAAATGTACATCGTGTATAATGGAAAAATAAGAAAGCCTCACACTTATCTTTCATTGTGTGTTGAGTCTCTTGTTGTGTGTGTGTTTATCTTGCTCATACACCATGTGTGTGCCTTAACATGGTGTTTAACAGGGTGCCTAAAATGAACTTTCAATCATTGAAATGAAAGAGTAGGGATAGGCCTCTTACCTGCAACTGATGGATCTCGATTCCAATGGTCTATTTGTCTGCTATGATCACCGCAAGATTTAGGGACTTTTCTCCTCTCTACATTCAAAAGAGCTACACTTGCAAATGAATTAAATTGAAGGTAAAATTCCTTATTAAAAGAGAAACCCTAGATTTTTCTTTCGCCAACCATGACCAAACCGTAGCTCAGTTTGACAAACTGTTGACACCGTTGGAAAGCTCTCACCGAGCTCTCAAATATGTATCATTTAGTTTTTTGTGATTTGATACTTCACCTGGACACATTTTTTCCAAGAAGGGTCACTTCACCCATCCTCAAAATCTAATTTCTTCACTTGTAACACTCGTACTTGGGGCACCACTTTTCCTTCATACTTTTCCATGCTCCTACCGATTTTCGTCTTGAGTAACCATATTTTACTCATGTTTTTATGGTCCCTGTTATCACTAAAAAAATTAAAAATTAAAACATGGCATGTCAACTCTGTTTTGATCATGATCTAAACAGTTTTGAAAGTCATTTTAGCATGGTTAAGGGTATGTCATAGTTTTATAGGTTTATTGTTCACCATCAAAATTCAAATAAGGTCTTTTTAGGTCCATTCCATAGTCAAAAAGCTCACATTTTTCATTTAAGGGTCATCTAAGTAAGTTTTGGGTTGATTTTATGCAATTAGCTACAAATCCACAGTTTTGTAGCACCGTTAGTTCAAAAAGTGAGTTTTGTTCTACGAAAGTGCTGCTACTTTCGTAGCGCAAAGTGCGAAAATTACACTGTGAGCACTACGAAAGTGAGGTTTCTTAGCTTTCATGTCAAATAAGCCAGGATTTGTCAATTTTAGTTGGGGAATGACATGATAGGGGTATGGTGAGTCAGTTAGTTACCAGATTCGATGTACTTACTTATCCTTCAGTCATCATAGTCATGATAGGATATCAATTAAACATCATTTGGTCATGAGTTGACATCTCTAATTCAATTTGTTTTTTCCTAATTGAGTCATCTCTGTTTCATTTACCTTCACATATGTTCTCCAACCTCTGAAGTAGTAAGGATAAGCTTTTGGTTGTTCTTTTCAAAGAAAACTAACACCATTATCAAGTGAGGCTATTCACCGTTATAAAGCGAGGTTGTTCACCATTATCAAGAGAGGCTATTCATCAAGTCAAGAGAAGTTGTTTTACAAGTTTTAGAGAAGCTAGCAAGTTTTCTTTACAAGAAACATGGTAGAGGAGAAGAAGTTCCACATAGGGGGACATTGTCTAAGATACAAGCCTGAGAATGTAAATTTTTTTATGGAGGATCAAATGGTAATGGAGGCTTTTAGCAAAGCTGGCTGTCTCAAATTTTGTGAAAAGCTATAGGGTTGCCACACTCAGGTGTCCAAAGAGTTTGCTCTACATTTCAGTGGAACCACTACCAAAGTTGGAATGATAAATATGCCAGTGACACCTGAGATCATAGCTACTGTAACAGAGATACCAAGGGGACAAAAATCTTGGTTTTAAGGTTTTAGGTTTGACGTGGAGCCATGCAAGGAGTTTATGAAACCTGAATTTGTAGACATGGACTTGAACAATGCAATACCCAAAATTTGTATCAAGGATAACTATGCAAAGTTGCTATTCAACATCCAAAGATATTTCACATGTGAAGGCAGGTACCATAAATTATACACTTATCATTTTAAACTATTGTTTCATTTCACAGGAATGATATCATTAGATTTACCATTTTACTTGCATAGAAGCCTTGCCAAAATGGCTGACGAAGTCCAAGCTAAATCTGATGGCTGTGAAACATCTTTGTTTCATCATTGTTTGATTAAGTTACTGGATTTAAATGAGCTTCAAAAAATAAATATAGATTGGTCTTCCTTTTTATTTATGAGTGGATTTGAAATGGAAGCCCTAACCCCAGCTAGAAACCCTAAGATTAAAAAGAATCCTTCACCACCAATAGCAGAATCTAGTCAGCCAGTGATTACTAAACCAAAAAGGTCTGTGAAATTGAAACCAAGGAAACAGGATGAAGATAGAACTGAGAAATAATTAGTTCTTGTTGCTAAAACCCCATCACCTACAAAACAGAAAGTAAAAAGGGTCAAAGAAACAAAACAAAAATAGGTGGCCAGTAAACAGGAGAGCCGGAGAAAGATAAGAATTCAAGTATCAGCTTCAAAGGGATAAGAAGGGGTTTCAGTGACATTGGATAGCCCAATGATGAAAGAGAACTTGGATGATATACTTCATGAAATTGATATAGAATAATCACCCATTGTGTAGGCAGATTCCATTGAAGTGAATGAACCCAAACAGAGAAAAATGAAATCAGCAAAGAAATTGGAATTTGAAGGTGAGAATGCAGCTTTTGTTTTTCAAGCTAGGTAACCTTTAACCAGACATGAAAAGAAACTCCAAGAAGGTATTAAAGGTATCCAAGTAACCATTGAAGTAGCCAAAGTCCCTAAAGAGGTGGTTGATCTCTCATCACCTATAGTGGAGCATGCAGCCAGCAAGATTGAGAAGGGAAAGGAACACATGTCAGAGTATCAAATGCTGGAAGAAAGGTTGAAGCTAGAAAATAAAGAGATGGAAATGATTAGAAAGAGGGCAAGAAAACACAACATTGAAAAGATAGAATTCAAGAGGATGAAGGCTATTTGGGAAGGTCAAATAGTTGCTAGGTCAGAGATCCCAAGAAGTGCACAACAGTTCTTTACATGGATAGTTCCTGCCATTAAAGAAGAAAAATTTGTTAGAGTGATCAAAACCCATTTGAGAGCCAGTATTAGAAATATAAGAGGCCAAGTGGAAGATTTGGAGCTAAAATTAAAACAGTCTCAAGATGAACTAAAAAGCAGAGGTACAAAATGAAAAATTCAAAGCAAAATCAAAATGGAAAAATGAGGATTAAATTTTGTAAAGGTTATGTTTTTAGTCCATATAGCTGATGGTTTTGATGAGGAAAGTGTTTTCCTCAATTTCTAGCATCTTTTTGTTTCAAGTTTTGAAGAAAAACTAGAAAAAACTACTTACATAGCAATTTCGTAGTGTCCGTAGTGCAAAAAGGGTGAAATGCGCTACGAAACTGCTGTAGCAGCTTTTTCACCCTTTTTCCTTTTAAAATTTTGTAGGGAAAACCATGCATTTTGAATTGAAATTTCTAAGGAAGGTATTTTAATTGATTATCAAAGCAACCCTAAAGGAAAAGAAGCTAAATTTGAAGGAAAATGGGTAAATAGACTGCGCTACGAAACTGCGTTGCTTTCGTAGTGCAAGTATGTTTTCACTATTTTGAGAAGTTCAAAGTGGTTTTACACAGCTAGCATGGAGGGATGACTTGGGACATATGTCAATCATGTTCCTGACATCAATTAGCCTTGAAGTTATGGATTAGAAGTGGTCAGAATATCTCAAGAAACCAAAAGAATCCTAAGATTAAAAACAAGGGAGCAGTTTCCTAAATTGTAGGAGATCAACATCATCAGCATTATGGTCATAACAGGTTGGAGCTCAACATCAGGATTCGACTCATTGGAAATATAGGTGGCAAATGATGTAATTAAGTTTAGATAAAGGTATTTTGAGTGGAATCAAAAGAGTTCTGATTCTATTTGTAATAGGACTCTATATCAATTTTACAGCTGTGTTTGTAATAAATACCATGTTTTATGGTTAGTATAGGTGTCAAAGCATAGGAATTTGATGTATCTAGTTGTGGATAAGATTATCTTATGATGTAAATGATCTATAAAATATCAAGTAGTCGAAATAGAAAGGGTTGGACATTTGTTAGCAAAAAGACTATGTTTTATGTAAGTAATTGTTTTCAGCCTAATACAGAAGCTCTACTTAGACAACTCAAGATTCATAAGGAGTTATTGTATGTTCTTGTTCTAATGGCATCTTTTCAATATTATATTGCAGTGGTGTTTTCTTATGTTACTCAGAATTCATCAATGATGCTCTGACTTGCTTCATAAACAAACTGACGGTGTGTTTCACTGTTCTACATGTTTACTCCTTGACTTGAACTTTGATATTCCTTAACTTTCATGCTAGGTAGATTGTTTTGGTTTTGCTAAAACTATTATGAATCCATAAGCCCAATGTATACTTTATAATGTGATTTACAACCAGTTTATATCATTTATCTATTTTTATCCCATATGGAGTTAGCCATCTACACATTTATCAAAAATCATAAACCCTTGAGAGAGCCCTCTCAGGTTGAGGAGGCTAAGCCTCAACCAAAAGATTGGTTTGAAATAGTTGCACAATATTGGTTTGATGAGCAGCCTATCAGGTCTGATTTTGTGATAACGGTCCCCACTGGGTCTATTTTGTGTGGCTACATCATCGAGTCACCCTTGTTTAGAGCATCCGAGTTGAGTCATCATGGAATCCATGGAGTCTATCCTGAGACCCTTTGTATCCCGCTATAATCCTCTATCCTTCATTTTTTTTTCCTCTCTCATGTCGCACGTTTTTTCTTTCATCCATACTGTCCCCTATCCCCTCCATTGTCCGTCAATTGTTTCCATGTCATCCATGCCCTTTATTCTCTAACAAGGGAAGTCACCAGCTCGCTACTCAGTACCCCCCATTCCACCATTAGCATTGGTGTCAGTATATCAGTCACTCTACTATTATACCATCCCCTATCCTGAGTCCCTTTGTATCCCACTATATTCCTCCATCCTTCATTACTTGGTTCCTCTCTCGTGTCGCACATTGTGGCCTTCAATCATACTATCCCCTATCCCCTTTGATATTGTGTCAGTCGTGTCATCCATGCCCTTCATGCTCTAACAAGGGAAGTCGTAAGCCCACTATGTAGTATCCCCATTCCATCATCATCCCCGGTGTCAGTCTATCAGTCACTTTAATATTATCTCTCGTGCCTTACTTGAGGATCCCGTATTGCCTCACCTATGGCAGACCTCCTTATGTTGAAATCAACTCATTCATTCCAGAAGGAAGGTCTCGAGGGCGGTGTACCTTGTTTCCAGCTTCAACTCTTTTTTGGTGCCTCAGATCAAGCAAAGGGACTCTTTATTGCCCTTTGACTTGATTTTTTCTCAGGTCCAGCTCCTTATGGCATGATCGAGATACGTATACTTGATGGTTCAGTGATGCAGCAGATTGTACTAGTGATTCCCGGGTGTGGGTAATAGTTTTAAGACCTCATGAGGGGGTGGCCCTTCAGGTAGCCCCCCACATGCCTAGATGACCTCTCCATTACAGCCTTTGATGCGGCTCGATAGATTTGATGGTTCCAGCCTCAACCTCTTGCAACGCCTTTTAGTTTTCATGTATCATTCAGATTTTTAGAGCCCTTTTCTGTTTTACAGGGCCTCTTTGGTTGTACTTATATCTCATTTACTTAGATATTATTGTTTAAGTCTTGGCTATTGTCCCAGGCATAGTATGTATGTGGGATCCATTATCATGTTTTTATTTGGCCCATGTTTATGCCAGCATTTACTTTATAGTTCGGTCCCTTGTTTACTCGATGCATTATTCTTTATGCTTTGTTACCTTGGTGGGCATAGGTATGCTTCCCCCGCCTCTTATAGAGTAGGTACTCACTCATAAAAGAGACTTGTCGCACCTGTAAGTCTTGCCTCCTCAGGGTCTTTTCCTCTAGCACTTTAGTCTACCTTATATTTTTCTCTCTCTGACTCCCCCTTTGGTGTCTAGTGATTGAGTTCTTATAACGTACTTCGGTCATACGATTAGCTCCTAACGCTCGCACACTGGGGGACAATATGCTACACCAATTTTTGGTCATCTAACCTTTTACTATTAGATGGACCAAATTACACCATGTAAGACCAATTTTACCCTTGTAAAATTGGTTTCACTATGAAAAATAAATTATTTATTAAGTTGTTTATGGTCTAAACAGGAAACCCCATGAGGAAATATTGAATAAATCTGTATTTGTTTGATTTTCCTCAGGGGATAATTAATTAAAGAACATTTTAATTAATATTCCTGGTCACATTTAACCCAAACAGGAAAATTAATTATCTAAATCACTATTTATCTTATTATTTTCTAGGAATAATTATTTAAACATTATTTAAATAATATTCCTTGTTAAATTTGACTAAATCATTTATAAATAATTGAATAAATCACTATTTATTTAATTATTACTCAACCACACTCTTAAAAAAATAAATAAATCATTTATTTATTTATTATTTACAAATAAAGGGATTTGACCAAATTTAAATTCTTTTTCCCTCCAACAAATATAATAAAATATTCCATAAAAGTTGGATCTAGATTTGGTTAATAATATTTTCATTATGGACCAATATCCACACTAACTCAATATTTTGTTGTAATTAGAAGGGTTTTTTCATGCATTCACTACTTTTTGTTTCCTAAAGATCACTTTGGATCTATACTTTTGGTCTGACTTTGATCCTCCATCATTGTCATATGTTTCTATCTTTTTTCTTGTGAACTCCCTTTGAGTTCCATTTTTTTCTGGGTTTTCTACACCATCAAGAGAGACAGATCTTAGATCTGAAGCGATGAGGACATACAAGAAACCATCCCAATGAGGGGGACTGGTAACATCTTTCTGTGTTCCCTTCCCAGGTGTCATAAATACAAAATTATTTAAAAATATTATTGTCTTGTCTATTGGGTGCATGGAGAAACTCTTGCTTTTATTTTTTGTTTAATGTATTTTACTGCATAGATCTGGATTTTGTAGTATTTTTCTTTGTCAAATAACTGTAGATCTAAAGAAATTGACAACCATCTTTGATGTTAGGGCTGTTTTTTAAGCACAGCTAAAGTGGGATTTTTTCGTACTTTTGCAATTAGAATTCACACTAAAAATGGCTAAAACTGATATGAAAATAAGTAGCTCTCCTTAAATGGAATCTCTAGATGAAAGGCTAGCCCCTTCACTGAAGAAATCACTCCCCAAATCACCTACTGCAAATACCCCTGCAACTCCACCCTAGAATAACGCAGATCTAGACTGATACTATGCTGTAGGGGATGAAAACATTGTGGCCTGGTGCCAAATATATCAATTATGCTCAAGGGCCTTCCTTATTAGCCTTCCAATGGATAGAAATCTTCCTCTAATGAAACTAGCTCAGAAATCACCCAAATCAACTCTCCACAACTTCTGCCCTACAACACAACACAACCTCAACAGGAACTGCGATTTACCATAAGACTAAAGCTTTGGCCTAATGCCTGAATGTGGAATATAGTGCAAATAATCTTCTTGAGTGGGCACTAGACGTTCCTCAAGGTTAGAGGTGGGATTCTCGCTTGGGAACCCCCTCTGCTAAATAGCACTGCAATATTAGGTAAATAGCTGAAGAGAGCAACAAGTCTAAACATACCATAAATCCAAAATATCAAAACATAACACCATCATCTATGGCTTCCATCCCCTTCCTTATATAAGTGGTGAGCTTCTTCACCCCTGGCCCCACTCATTAAAGGCAATACTTCCATGCATGGAGTCTCCCTCCAAAACTGTGTTGTCCCATAATGAATTCCACTCCTCCATGACAACGTTATTGATTTTGTCAAAGTTGACCCAGTATTCATGCTCCAGCCCCTTTTCACACACAAGGGTGCTTTATTAAGTTGTTAATATGAGCTCCTTTCACATTAGGAGTGATCTTATTCCTATTAAGGAGATTTATGGGTCTCCATGCCCTCTTATTCAGCAAATTAAGAAGCAAAAGAAAAAATTAATATTCCAACTAGCTCATGGCTAATTGGGAATATTACAGTCCTCTCCTCCCAAATGTTGCTTTTCCTCAAGAAACTGAAAAGCTGAGTGTTGCAGCTCTTCTCCTCCTCCATTGGTGACACCTCCATGTGATAAGATATCCTCATATGCCAAGTGTCTCCCAATAAATCCCTCCATGAAATGCTCCTCCCAAGTACTCATGAGATGCAAATGACTCATCCCACAAGGAATAAAAAGACCCAATGAATCAATCATGGTTTTCCCAATGTTCTCCCTAAAACATGAAGCATAAGAAACATGGAGAAACGTTTTCCCAAAGGGCATGCTCAATCCTCCCATCCTTCCTCCATTCATTCCCATAATAAGAATAAGAACATCATCAATGTATGGGATCAAAACCAAGTACACATAGGGTGCCATATGCAATAATGGAGGTGGATCATAGTCCCACATGTGGAACCAGCACAATATATCTCCTGACTACCTCAGATCATGATATTGTAAGTGGTTTCCCCTCCACTTACTTTATACCATAGTATTCTCATATGCTTTGTGAAGGTGAGAAATGTTTGGTGCCTTTGGGGTGCACCCAGAATGGTAAATCATCTCACTATATCCTCCTAGGGAGTGGCCATGCTCAACATTGTTTATGGCCCAAAGTTGGCCATGAATTTTATAAGGAAGAATGCTCCTACTTGGAGCAATGGCTAGAAAATATATGGTAAAGGAATGCAAATAATCATCAAGTAAATAATTATGCATATAAACATGATCCTTACCATAAAATTTTCTCATACAAATGGAGTGGTCCATAGATAGATCCCCTCTCATTCACAAAGAGGAAAGAGGTGGTTGTGATAACTCCTTCAAAGAGTTATGTATCTCCTCCATCTCCACATGGTCCATGCATCTCCTCAAATGCTGATGTATCTCCTTTTCAAAGCCTTCCCAAGTATACCCCTCCATGATAGTATGGTATGCCCTCATGGAATAAGTGTGGCTGAAGAGAAAATATTCATGTGCTGCTTGTAGCAAATTCTCCTTGAGCTTGGATGATCTAGATAAGAAGATCCTACCATGATAGTAGATTACCTCATCTCTGACTGAATATCCCTCCTCTAGTAGATGGTCATCAAGTATCATGCAAGTAAAAAGATCCTTGGAATAATCCACCAGTAGCTGGGATTTCCAATATAGATCTATCCTCCAAAGTGACAGCACTAATGATCTATCATAGAAAGCATCTGTCATGCGGTTGCTCCCTTCTTTGACATATCCTATGCCAAAGTCACATATTAGAAGGCTTCTATCCTCCCTCTACTACTCCTTTCTCTATGCAAGATCTGAGGTGAGAGTGGGTAATGATGATGTTGGGATAATGTCTCCCTCCTCCTTGAGTCTACCCAAGACTCTCAGCGTTGTACCATGACCTCCCAATGCTCACACTCTTCCTAGATCTATGAGTGGTTCACCATCATGTGAGACATTCCTCACCAACTCCTGATCAGATGGCCTCCCAGGTGGTTTGCCACAAAATAGTAATGTCTCATGGGCCAAAGTCATGTGCATAATAGATGGGACTATTAGGTCCTTTCTTCCACTACACAAATCCATCTCTATTTTCTGTGTGGAAGTTGTTTGTGAAGGATATGTGTGCATGCCCTTAATCATCTGATTTTTTCCACTTTTTCTATCCACCCATTCCATCTGCAAAGTCTCCCAATCTGTGGTGACCTTCCCCAAAGTAATCAACCACTACACACCCAATATCACATTGGTGCCAGGTATGTCAACCACAAAGAAGTGATCAATCAATGTATATGTCCCCATGGTGACAGATAAAGATGGAACATAATGCATGCATTGCATAGTTCTATCTCCTAGGACCAAAACAGATAATCCCTCAAAATCATTAGTGGGTATTGCCCTCATTTTCACTAGTTGGGCATCAATAAAGTTGTGGGTAGCCCCACTGTCAATCAAAATTGAAACCCTCTAATATAATATGGAACCTCGAACCCTCAAGGTCAAGTACTTGAGCACTCCTCTCAATGATGCAAGAGCCCCTCCAATTGGAGAAAATTCTCCATCCCCACCTCCTGGTGGTGGTGGATCATCTCCTGATATTCCAACGATGTGACCTCCTTCTGGTTCTTCTTCTTCATCCTCCTCATCATCTGAAAATACCTCTATATAGTGTGCCTTTACTATTGTAGATCTATGTCTAGGTGCCCATGATTCTTGGCATGTGAAGCAAAGCTTCCTTCTCCTTAAATATCTTCGGACATCATCACTAAGAGGTACTTTTATTTGGTTCTCTCTTGAAAAAGGAGCCTTCTCATCATTTCCCTTTGATGGAAAAGTGGGATTTTGTTGAAATGTTGACTTTACTTTTGGTAAGGCATATTGTAGATCTCTAGCCCTTTCAATGGCATCCTAAAGGGTAGTGGGCTTGGTAGACTTAGCCAACCCATGAAGAGGTTTTGTTAACCCATCAATAAACATAGAGACTATGATATCCCAAAATGGGGATGCAACAATATTTGAACACAATAATGAAAGAGCAGTGATACATCAACACATGAAATGTAATAAGAACCAATTAGCAATCATATCGGTATTATAGTAGCAAATGTATACAATATCTTGAGGAAATAATATCTCAAGTTTAGGCAACACAAGCCTCAAGAAAACATGTACATGGAAAATGAAGTACACTGCTACACAAATATTGCCCAAGGATATGACAGCATATTTTTATTAGAGATAGCTACTGCTGAGAAGTGTCAATACACAAATATACAAATATAAAGCTCATACAATGTTGGGAGAAAAGATCTAAACCCTGAAAGACAATTCCAAGACAATCCTGGAAGGATTTACTGAAATGTGCAAAATGGAAAAAATGCTGGAGTCGTAGTCCTAGGACTAAATAGTAGCTGAAACTCAAGATCTAGATGTAGATGGCTATAGATAGAACATGTGATGAATGAATCTAATCTAATGGATCCTTCAGGTGAAATGTTGATCCAATCACTGAAGATCTCACCCTCCAACAGTCACTGCAATCCTCACTGAAAATAACGCAGTCAAGGAGAGGGACTATGATGTAGGAGATAGAAAATGGTTGGCCTGATGCCAATGATATGGAATTTTCTACAGAGTCTTCCTTACTGATTTCCCAAAGGAATGGAAGCTCCGTCCTCTGAAAAAAAAGCTCCAGAAGTGGTATTGTGAACCCTCCACTGCAACACCCTGCAACACAATGTTATAATTCAGCAGAAATAAAGTTGTAGCTGAAGGAAGTGGGTTGGACTTGAGCCTGGATGTGGAGAAATGAAGTATAATCTCCTTCAAGAGGCCTCTCAAGAAAGGAGAAGGAATTCCTAAACAGGAATGCCTTGTGTTAAGCAGCACATCAATCTCAACTAAACAGCTGAAGAATGCACAATAGTCTAATAGACCACAAAATCAATAATCCATTTCATATGATGCTATGGCTACCTTGCCCTCTTTTTATACAAATGGAAGCCCTCTCACCTTGGGTCCCACTCATTTGGGTTTCCTCCACCAAGGAATCTGTAATATCCCCAAAAGGGAGAATGCAACAATACTTCACACAATATAAGAACTTACAGGAAGATAAACAATAAATCTAAGTACAAATCAGAATATGTAGAAAGAGCTGAGCTATTTTATTATATTGGAGGTGAATCAGTTACACAAGTACAATATTTAGGTAGATATAGCCAAAAATATGAGCTAGGATCACCATGAAAACATGTGTGAAGCAGGTGCAGCGTAACTATTGAGGCTCTACAACAAATACTTCACTGTCTCTTCAACAGAATATAATCATGGGGTTGCAGTCTGAAAAGAGAAATGAAGATATACTCAAAGCCAGAGCTCTGATGATGCCAAGATTCAAGATCTGGCCAATGTTATGGATTCCCAAGATAACCCAGAAAGGATTTTCTAGATCTGCAACTTTGGAAAATCACCTCCCTAGGAATTGATCCTTGATCTGCTGGGAAATACAGATTTGCAACTAGATATGAAGAATAGATAGTTGAAATATGTGCTCAGATAAGATATATGCTTGAAGGGTTGATCCCTTCCTTAGATCTATGAGGTAGAAGCTCTAGATCTAGCTTCTCAATCCTCCAAAAGATGATTGCAGTTGCTGCAACACAACTGCCTCTAAAAACTACACTATGAGGGAAAGAGAGGCCTTCTGCTTGCTAAAAAATGATGCAATAAGCTACAGGTTGATGGTGAGAATGATTTCAATGTGAAGGAATGATCCTCCACTGGATTTCTAGTTGACGTACTAGCAACTTCCTTCCTCCTTTCAGATCTGCAAAATGGACAGTGTTATTCTTGGAGAGAATATTGTTGTTATGAGGTCAATAAAGTTTGGCATGATGCCAGATCTGCAATGTGGCTCTAGGAGCGCTGATCTATAAGCCCAAGTGATGGGAATAATCCCTCACCTTGTTCTCCAGCTGAAGTACTTAAGACAACTTCCACCTTCCAAAATAATCTTCATAAAACTGCAGTTTTTTGAATATGAATGTTCTGCAGAAAGTAGAAAAAGGAAATGGCACTTAAAGCCTGATGTATAATGAAGTAAAAACCTCTTCCTTAGAGCTTACTCAAAGAAAGAGGATGGATTCCCTCCCGGGAACACCCTGTGCTAAACAACACCTGCAATCTCTGCTAAACAACCCAAGAATGCAATGGAATGTCACTTGACAATTCCATAGCTAAAAGATCATACATCAAAATAATCCAAGATGCCTTTCACCTTTGCCTTCATCTCCTTTATAATGATTTAGCCACCCCAAGCCTTGGCCCTAATCTCCACTACGCAGTATCATGTGGACAAGATCCTCCAAGTGGGACTGTGCTCTTTGACCAAATCAACCAAACAGTCTAGGTGTAATGTACACCTCCTCCATCATGTGTGCTTCATTTGCACATGATCCTCCATCACTTGATCATTAATGCTTAATGACCCTTTGTTTGACATCTTCAAGATCTTATTTGACTGAATCAAACCTCCATGATCTCTCTCATTAAGTGAGACATGATCTCCAAATCTCATTCACATTAGTAGTTGCTCAACTACCTCTTTTTGTAGATCTAGTCTAAATTAATCCACATTCACACACACAAAGTGGATATTTATTCTTATTGAGGATTGTGGGTCCATCCACCCTTTTATTTACTTAATTCATTAAGAAAATCAAGGACTCTAATATTCCAAATATTATATGAAAATTTGGGAATATTACAGAATCTTCCTCCCACTATCTCTGCACTGCCTCCAAAGATGATCTCCACCTCTTATCCCAGCGCTGTTGACTTGGTCAAACATGACCTTGTCCACATCCAAATGTCCCTTTTCACACATGAGGGTGTGAAATCTATCCATAATAATGATCCATTTTGACATCATAAGGGACTTTATTCCTATTTCTAAAATGTATGGGCTTCCTTACCCATTTATTTATCTCCTAGGTGTAAAAAGCAAAAAACAATATTCCAATTAGCTGCATGCTAAATTTGGAATATTACACTCCCCCCCTCCCAAATGTTGCTTTTCCTCAAGCAATTGCAAGGATAGAACTGATAATTCTACCATCCTCTTGTTGTAGCATCCACATATGATAAACTCCTCCAAGGAATGAGAAGTTGTCTCATCAATAAATCTCCATATTGCCCCTCCCAAACATGCAAGTTAGCTAAATAGCTATCATCATGAATAAGTATAGTACTCAAGGAGGCAATAAGGTGTTGTCTAGAGGTCCCTTTGAGGAATGGGATCTAAAATGTAGTGGGAACCATCATTCCCATGTGGATCCTCCATCCCCAAGCTACCACCCATGCAAAATGAGTTACCTCCCAACATGGAAACTCTTGAAAATCCTCCTCCACCTTGAGCTCCTGCAATGTAGGTGGGCTGAAAATCTGATCATGGTAGACAAAATAGCCTACCCCACACTGTCCTCCTCTCCACTTATGATAAGTGTAGAGTATCTGTTGCTCTTGGGCTGCAAAAATGGTGCCTCCAAGTGGCAAGAATAAAATTGGATCTACAAAGATCTTCCCTCCAACATTGTGAATCATGTTGGCCCAAACCATCCCATATATGATGAATATGAAATCACCATCATATGGCATCCAAGTGAGGGGAATACTGAAGGTTTCATGTAGAGCTGAAAGGTACCAACAGTTTCCCAAGTGGTGATAGCACAGTTTTCCTAACTGTTGTTGCACAACATGACATGGCAACTCATAGAAACGTTTATCGAAATGATTTATGAGAGTCATAGCCCAAGTGCTCCAATCAATCTCATGGCTGACCTTATAAAGAAACAATTGTTTTGCTATGGTGGTCATATCACCTCTCATGCTCCCCTTAGAACATGTAATGCAAAAAGTGTGGGAATCCTCTTCCCCAACGGACACATCCATCTAATGTGTCTCTCCCCCAATCATGCTCCCAATAAAGATAAGAACAACAGCAACATAGGGAACGATAATGAGAATCATACTTGCTGCCATATGTAGCAAGGGAGAAGGACAATGGTCCCTCAAATGCAACCAATGCAGTTTGACTCTCAATTGCAATAGAGAATGACATAATGTGTGGCTTCTCAACCACTTTCTTGCTGCCCCAATATCCTCACAAGTTTGGAGAAATTATATGATGTATGGTGCACAGTAAGCATGTTCTCCATAAGATATCTCCTCCCCAAGTCCTCCTAGGGAGTGGCCATCAATACTGCTCATGGCCTCAAGTATACCATGAAGTCTAGAAGGAAGAATGCTCCTCCTTTGAGCAAAGTCCTCCACATATATCGTTAAGGAATGCACATATTCATTATACAAATCATTATGCAACCAAACAATATCCTTACCATATGTTTTGCTCATGCAAATGGAGTGACTCATAGATGAATCCCCTCTCATCCTCAAAGACAAAATAGGTGGTTGTGATAACTCCCCCAAAGAGTTATGTATCTCCTCCATCTCTACATGATCCATGCATCTACTCATATGCTCATATATCTCCTCCTCAAAGCCTTCCCAAATGTACCCCTCCATGATGGTGTGGTATGCTCTCATAGAATAAGTGTGGCTAAAGATAAAATCCTCATGAGCTGCTAGTAGCAACTTCTCCTTGAGATTAGAAGCTCTAGATAAGAAGATCCTACCATGATAGTATATGACCCCATATATGACTGAATATCCCTCCTCATGCAACTGGTCATCCAATATCATACAAGTAGAAAGATCCTTAGGATAATCCACTAATAGCTGGGACTTCCAATAGGGATCTATCCTCCATAGTGACAGTGATGATGATCTATCACAAATAACATCTATCATATGGATTTCCTCCACTTTGACATCTCCCATGCAAAAGATGCAAGTTGGAAGGTTGTTATCCTTCCCCTGCTGCTCTTGCCACAACGCAGAATCTGAAATGAGAGTGGGTAATGATGATGTTGAGAGAAGGCCTCTCCTCTCCTTGAGTGTACCCAAGACTCTCAACGCTGTACCAAGCTCTCCCAAGGTATCCAATCCTCTGAAATCAATCAGTGGTGCCTCAAAATGTAAAGCATCTCTCATCATCTGTTGATCTGGTGGTCTCCTTGGTGAAATACCTCCATGCAATGAGACATCAACATCAAGAGTAGACTGCATATATGAATGGACAAACTTGTCCCTTCCTTCACTGCGTAATCCAGCCTCCCTCTTCTATAAATCAACCCTCTAAAATAGATAGGGGTGTGTGCTCCTCATCAAATGATGTTGGTCATCTTCCCTACCTCCTCCTTGTAGCTACATTGTTTCACCATCTTTCAATAATGACATATGATGATCATGGGTTGTGCTTTGATCTCCACATATGAGATCCTGGGAAATTCCTTGCAATGATACAAGAATCCCTCTAGCTGGAGCATGTCCTTCCTCTTCCTCTGTATGAGGTGCTAGATAAGCTCTAGACATGACAACGCTATTTCCCTCAACTTTTTCTTCCTCTTCAATATGCATGGGCAACCTCCCAAGAATTGGATCCTCTTTTGAAAAAGGGATCTCCATGCCCTCTTGTTCAAGAATATGAGATAGAGGTCTTGCCTCTAACAAGGTATGATGCAATATTTCAACCTCCTCAATGGTTTTCTGAAGTGGAATTGAGCTCATAGGTTCCTCCAACACATGCAAGGTATTTGTTTGTTTATGTTTGTTAAGCTACACCACATGTGTTTCAGAATGTTTCTTATCAAATATCTCCACTAATGTCTTAGTGAAACTTTCAAAAGAAGAAGTATTTGCATTTTTTCAAAGAAAAAGACTCAAATATCCACCATGCATAGGCCTTACCTCCAAAATGCAGCGCTGCAACTTTGATGGCTTCATCTTCAGAAATATGGTGCTACTGCAAAAAGGTGTCTAGCTCCTCCACCCAAGCTCTCACTGAACATGTAGGTAAACCATAAAAAGTAGATAAGAGAAATATACTCTCATTATGATGCTTTCTTCTCTCCACCTTGATCTTGCAAAAATCTAGAAAAGTGATATGATCTCTAAACTTCTAAGTTTGAGACTCATACTCTTGCAGAAAATCACTAAGAGTTTCTCTCTTAGGCATTTTTTCTTCTTCTAACTCTCTCATACCAAATCTGGGCATAGCACTGTGTTGTGCATCATAGTGTGTGGCTGCATTCTCACACTAATCATATGAAAATCTAGATTTTGCTTCAGATTCAAACTCTCTTGGAGATTCTCTATTCATCTCCTTCCTCATATTCTTAAGTTCTCCATGAATGCTCTGCAAGGTTTGAGAAAGAAACTTTGAAAGTCTCTCCTCCTTTCTTCCTCCAAAGAATGGAGTCTTCTTCTTGTATTTTCTATTCATATTCTCTTCTTCTTGTCTTCTTGATAGCATATTGGTTGAAATTCCATAGGTTGAGCCAAGATTATGCTCTGATACCACTGTAATATCCCAAAATGGGGATGTAGCAATATTTGAACAAAATAATGAAAGAGCGGTGATACATCAACACATGAAATGTAAGAAGAACCAATTAGCCATAATATTGGTATTATAGTAGAAAATGTATACAAGATATTGAGGAAATAATCTCTCAAGTTTAGGCAACACAAGCCTCAAGAAAACATGTACATGGAAAATGAAATACACTGCTACACAAATATTTCCCAAGGCTATGACAGTGCAGTTCTATTAGAGATAACTGCTACTGAGAAGTGTCAATACACAAATATACAAATATAAAGCTCATACAATGTTGGGAGCAAAGATATAAACCCACAAAGACAAGTCCAAGACAATCCTGAAAGGATTTCCTGAAATGTGCAAAATGGAAAAAATGCGGGAGTTGCAGTCCTATGACTGAATAGCAACTACAACTCAAGATCTATATGTATATGGCTATAGGTATAACATGTGATGAATTAATATCATCCAATGTATCCTTCAGGTGAAAGGCTGATCCAATCACTGAAGATCTCACCCTCCAACAATCACTACAATCCTCACTACAAATACTCATTGAAAATAACGTAGTCAAGGAGAGGGACTGCGCTGTAGGAGATAGAAAATGGTTGGCCTGATGCCAAAGATATGGAATTTTCTCCAGAATATTCCTTACTGCTTTCCCAAAGGAATGGAAGCTCCATACTCTGAAAAACAAGCTTTGGAAGTGGTGTTGTGAACCCTCCACTGCAACACACTGCAACACAACATTATACTTTAGCAGAAATAACGTTGTAGCTGAAGGAAGTGGCTTGGCCTTGAGCCTGGATGTGGAGAAATGAAGTACAAGCTCCTTTAAGAGGCCTCTCAAGAAAGGATAAGGATTTCCTAAACAGGAATGCCTTGTGCTAAGCAGCACAACAATCTCAACTAAACAGCTGAAGAATGCACAATAGTCTAACAGACCACAAAATCAATAATCCATTTCATATGATGCTATGGCTGCGTTGCCCTCCTTTTATACATATGGAAGCCATCTCACCTTGGTTCCCACTCATTAGGGTTTCCTCCACCAAGGAAAATTCCTCCCACTATCTCTACGATGTCTCCAAAGATGATCTCCACCTCTTATCCCAACGTTGTTGACTTGGTCAAGCTTGACCTTGTCCACATACAAATGTTCCTTTTCACACATGAGGGTGTGAAATCCAACCATAATGATGATCCCTTTTCACATCATAAGGGATTTTATTCCTATTTCTAAAATGTATGGGCCTCCTTACACATTTATTCATCTCCTAGGTGTAAAAATAAAAAATCAATATTCCAATTAGCTGCATGCTAAATTTGGAATATTACATAGACCCTTCTTGCTACAGATAGATCAGGAACCATAACAAAGATTTTTAGAAATTCAGAAATATAAGTTTATGTATTACCTGATTGTTTGAGTTTTGTTATCCCCATGAAAGGTGCCTCCAGGTCTCTTCGATCAAACCTCTCCACCAACCTCCTTGTGAAATTTGCATATGCAGTCACATTAGCATGACCCAATGTAGATAAGCCATGAAACCACCAATCATGTGCCTCACCCTCAGGGTGTAGCACTGGTATCTTGATGGCCTCCATCTCTGGTAATTGGTTCAGCTGGAAGTCGATGTATAGCTTCTCTACCCATGATTTGGCAGTGCATTTTTATGACCCATCAAATTTCGGTAAGAATAATCTGCCCATAGTCCACTGTAGATCATGATCCTGTATGAATCCTCCACCTCTATTATCATGCCAGGGTCTCCTATTGTCCTTGATTTGAAAAAATTCTTGAAAACTAAAGTGATCCTTGAATTTATGATATTGAGACTCATACTCCATGAAATATTCTTCAAGAGTTTCCTGTTCTTGAAACCCTCCCATTCTCACTGCTAAGAATGTAGGCATTGTAGAGTGTTGGGAAACTTGTTGCTTCACTGGTTAATCACTCCAGTGATGAGAAATTTCAGAGCCTTCACCATGTAGAAACAATTTAGGAGATTCCTTGTGTCTGTCCATCCTCATATCCTTTATTTCTCTTGCAATGTCTTGCGTAGTTCGAAGAAGAAGCTTTGGATACTCCTTCTCCTCATTTCCTTCTGATAAAGGGGTTTTACCCTTGTCTTCCTTATCCTATGTATAATCATACTTTCAGTTTCTTCTTCTAATATACCTCTTCTCTCTATCTATGAGAGGATCTCATTCTTCTAATGACATATTGGCTTAAGATGCATAGGCTGAGCCAAGATTATGCTCTGATACCACTGTAATATTCCCAAATGGGAAAAGCAAGAATATAGTGCATAAACATGGAAATAGAAATGAAGATCAATGCATAAATGTGGGAGAAAAATATGGATCCTCTTTATTCATTACAATAGTAGCAAATATGTATAATATAATGGGACACAAAGCACATAACAAGATACAACAAGCCGCCAATAAAGAAATCCCTCAAAATGAGGTGCTGCTACTATATCAAAAATGTCAGAGACACTGCTAAAATGCAGTCCTAAGATCACTACTACAGAAAAATGAACATACAAAGATAAAGGGTTGATAAATGCCTCAAGAGATATAGAAAATGAAGATCCAGGCTCTATAACAACCTTCCAAGACAACCCAAAGGGGTTTCCAAGAAGCACACACAATAATATAATATGAGTTGCAGGCCTAGGGATGAAAGTATGCTGCAACAAGTAACTGAAGAGTTATGGCTGAAACTGATATGTAAATAAGTAGCTCTCCTCAAATGGACCCTCTGATTGAAAGGTTGGCCACTTCACCAAAGAAATCACTCCCCAAATCACTTAGTGCAAATACCCTTGCAACTCCTCCCTAGAATAATGCATATCTAGGCTAATACTACGTTGTAGGTGATAAAAAAATTGTGGCTTGGTGGCAAATATATCAATGATGCTCAAAAGCCTTCCTTAGTAGCCTTCCAATGGAGAGAAACCTTCCTCCAATGAAACTAGCTCAGAAATCACCCAAGTCTCCACAACTTCTACCCTGCAACACAACACAACCTCAACAAGAACTGTGTTGTACCATAATACTGAAGCTTTTTCTTGATGCCTAAATGTAGAATATAGTGAAAACTCTTCTTGAGTGGTCACTAGAGGTCCCCCAAGGATAGAGGTGGGATTCCCGCTCGGGAACGCCCTGTGCTAAATAGCACTGCAATCTTAGCTAAACAGACCATATATCCAAAATATCAAAACATAACATCATCATATATGGCTGCCATCCTCTTCCTTATATAAGTGGTGAAATTCCTTACCCTTGGCACCACTCATTAAAGGCACTACTTCCATGCATGGAGTCTCCCTCCAAAACTGCGTTGTCCCATAATGAATGCCACTCCTCCATGAAAATGCTGTTGATTTCGTCAAAGTTGACCCAATCTTCATGCTCCAGCTCCTTTTAACACACAAGGGTGCTTTATTAAGCTACTAAGATGACCTCCTTTCACATTAGGAGTGATTTTATTCCTATTAAGGAGATTTATGGGTCTCCATACCCTCTTATTCAGCAAATTAAGAAGTAAAAGAAAAAATTAATATTCCAACTAGCTCATGGCTAATTGGGAATATTACAATATAACATCAATATATTAATGTTATAACCCTAAGCATCAAGTTACTAGAATACATCCAACATGTAACATAATCATCTAGTTAATACCATGCTTGACTAACCAACACATGTACATATGATCACACTAATTAACTAACATCTATTGTGTATTTAACCATAAAATCAATAGAATGAAAGGCATACACATAACCATAATGCATATGACTACATTGATCAACTAGCAATTATCATTTAAGTAACCATAATAATAATATAATGAAAAACATATAAGTAACCCTAATGCTTACTGTTATCACTGGAAAATCAGACAAGCAAAGATGACATTATTTAATGTTAGGTAGAAGGATTTACAGGGTTGAGAGACATTAGAGAATCTGAAGTATTTAAAAAATCTCTAAGGTCTGAAGGAAAAAATCAAATTGCGCATAGAAATAACTAGTCAAATGTACCTTCGGACGCAAAATTCATCGATAAGCATGCCTTTCCGCGGCTTTTCCTCCAAAAGCCGCGCGGTCCTGAGAGTGGCGGGAGTCATTTTCTGGGACCACAAGGCACACTCCACGACATTGATCCCACACTTGAGGCCACCTAAAGACATATGCTCAAGTGTCCTTAGGACCTCAAAGGAGGACACAATGGAATAAATGTGGCACATAATGGAATCACTGTCCTCTCTTGGGTCACCATCCACAATGTACCAAGATAGGGAAGGAGGATTTGAATTCTCCTATAAAAGGCCACCAAGAGATGAACAATATGAGAGCAAATTGTTATGCTGGCCAAAATTTCCCCAAGTAATACCAACATTATGTGATCCAGAGTAGAGATAGAGGGGACTCAGTTGTTGGCCATCCAACAGCTCCAGTCCACCATAGTAGAGAGAGGGAGAACTTGCGCCAAGGCAGCTCAAAAGTAAAGACATCCTTGCATCGGGACATGGAGCTCCATTTTTCCATGGGCCCCTTGGCAAGTGGGTTAACATTTCATCCTCATTTCCTACCAGCAATCAATAAGAGGGGACGTAAGCGCCTCTATTTGGATTATTGAAGTTGTTTGACTCTATTTAGAGCTTTTGTTTTATTTGCTTTAGTTTTAGTTTAGTTTCTATGTTTGAATATGCATGCTATTTCTCTATATAATATGTTTATGTTCTAGCATGATCCACTAACTTGCTTGAATCCATCTGTTAGTCATCAGTATTTTTCACTTGTTGGTGACGACTAGATCCATAGCTGATTTTTCTAGAAGCTGAATTCCATATGTCAATCTGTCATCTAGAAAAACCCTCATAAAACTTTTTTCACCCTCCTACTTTCAATCCGCCCTTGTCAAAGATAAAACCCATTATCATTATTTTTTCTAGCTTCAGCCCTACTGGTCTGCCCATCAGCTCCAAAAAGAAAAGTCCAAGTCTATTTCAAAAAGTTTCCCCTATGTTAGGAAGTGGCACTTTAAGACATTTTACCCTTGGCAATCATCAAAAAGCCAAAAAGCCTCCATCTGCTACAGACCAAACATGACTGACCTCCCATTCTGCAAATCAAATTGATAACAGCTCTAAGTCGCGCCACTTATACCCCTAGGTCTCAGCACTGCATAAACCCCAGTCTCACGCTGATTATTAAGTGTTTTACAGTGTTCTATAGATTCTACAAAGACAGGAAATATAAATTCATCTCAGGAGGAAATGCTTGAATTTACAGTTAGAAGAACAACTGCTTCTAAATGTAACATGAGCCTGAAATATATCTGCAAAACAGAGAATCACTCATCAAGACCTTGCATTTTTCTTCCAGCATGAAAATCACAGTAAGAGAAAGACACCACTGTCACAGCAAACTGGAAATTTGTCATGGCCCAAAACCTCCTTCATTTACAAGCAGAGGGTTAGGGCGCCTCCTTCATCTACAAGCAGAGGGCGCTGGCCAGTATTGACTTTAAGGATTGCAAAAGCCCAGGTTTGCTTTTTACTAAACAATGAGACATTGACTCCAGGTTTTCTGAGTATAAGTCATGATCATAACAGGGCTACAGTCTGAAGTATGAAAGTTAAAGGGAAAACAAAGTTTTGGCCTTGAAAAGGAAATTATTTGAAGTTTTCAAATCATATGAATTGTTAAAACCTCAAAGAGATATATCATTGGTGAAAACAATTCTGATCATAAGCAGCCTGCTGTTTCCACAAGACCAATTTGAAGAGATGCTGACAAATCATGTCATTATCACAGGCAGAAGAAAAGGTGTTTTGGTTTTTCAAAGGGTGCTAACCTCCATAGTCACAGGAACTATCTTTCAAATAATTTGTCATAAGTTAACCAAGGCAAATGGTGACATTTTAGTTCCCCTCAGCAAAGAGCAGTACAGTGAGACAGTGACACCCTGACTAGGGTTTTTCTGAAGCACAGTAGTGATCACAGGCAGAGGTAAAGATATTAATGTTTTCAAGTTGGTTGCTTACCATCATAATCCTAGCAAAACCCTTGTCAGGCAGCCTTATCAAACAATCTTCAGATACTTTTCCAAGTGAAGGGCCTCCTCCATTTATGAGCAGATGGCCAAGGCATTGAATGTTGTTGAAGACTAATTGGTCAAAATATGCAGTGGAAAGAGACAAAGAAAGAAAGCAAAAGTCTTTACACAGGTGAAAGATGGTGTTTATGTTTCAAAATGTATTAGTTTTCCTACTCATAGGGAAATGTCTTTCAAGCTATACTTCATAGTGGACAGGAGAAAATTTGAATATGCAGGCCATTGGTACAAAAAAGGGGCAGTTTCCTTAGGAGAAGAGGCCACACAGTCACCTCACTGTCACATGCCAATAAGTCTAAAAGAGCTCCTTTTAAGTAAACAAAGAAATATAGTATGAATGGATGCAACCAAAAGATGGCACTTACAATCCAAGGAGGAGCTTATAAATCACCTGGAAGCAGAAATTATCAAACAAGTTGAAAGAAGATAGACCATCTCCTGTTAAGTAACAAAATAGTTTTCAATGCTCTTTGACAGATCTTAAGTGGTTTTTCCTTGTTAAAAACATCACCAAAGAGGTAAAACAGTGGACAGAGTTGAGCTTTGGAATGGTTCTATTACAAAAATATCAATACACTGGTCAAAGCAAATGATAACTATGTTTCCAAGAGACCTGTTCTTCCTGGTTCATAAAAGTTCCCCTTTCAGATATACATCACAAATGATGGGAGGCATTTCAGGTTTTGTTCCCAAAAGACATACAAGTTTATGAATAGGCAAAGAGGTTATTTTCATGGACAGTCAGTGTTATGGATAGTTTGAAACAAAACAAGTTTCCATTATTCAATAAACAGAGATGTTATATAATGTGTTGTGAAGCAGAGGAATGTAGTGAAAAGTGCCCTTCTTAAAAGACCATAGCAAGCTATGAAAAACTGCAGCAAACTTGGCATCTATAGTAGGAAAAGGTTTGAAGAAGCAAGTAAACTCCGAGGCTGTCAAAGCAAGTTGACAATGCAAAACCTACCCTTTCGGAAACAAAGCAGTTTTCAGGTGTTTTCTTGACAATGTTAAAGTGGGTTATATAATAAATATCACCAGCATTTTTAAACACAGTGGCAGAGATGATATGAAGGTTATTGAGTTATTTTTCAAAGTTTGAAGTTCTGTGTTAAAGTTGTCACCCAAGGAACAAAACTGGCAAAAATCACCCTTCGAACACTTGTGCATAAGTAAAACAGAGTTCTGGCCTTTCAAGTCATTCTTGTTTTTATAAAGAGGTTGGTCCATGATTGACACAGTCTAAAAGCACAGAAAATCTCCAAATGCATGCATCGCTTATAAATCCAGGTTGTGAATACGCTGAAGGTTATTAGTGAAAAGGATCAAAAAGACTGTGATAACCTTGCAAGAGCCAACCAAAAACTTCATTGTACATTTAAAAAACAAAGGTGACCGTTGCAAAATTTGAAATGTCATAAGAGCAAAGTCGAGGGTGAATTTGCATTTTCAAAATCACAAGTGAGTTTCCTCCATTGTTCTCAGCACCACAACAAAGAAGGCCGGAACGATTTTTAGCATTTTGCACACAGTTTTCAGTTTGAAAGACCGCGCGACGTGCCTGGCAAATCGTGCGACGCACCTGGCAGAAGATTTGCACAGGCGGTCAGTGTATGCGCGACGTGCCTGTACAGTTGCGCGACGCGCCTGTACACGGCGCCCGCCCGACCCGACAGAGCCACCCGACACCGTTTGTTTGCGTGCCGTTCTTTCCCTGAAGAGTGCCGCGCATGCTTGAAGACCTCCAGAGCTATCTCCGACACTCCACAAGAGTTTTGCCTCATATCTTGAGGTATTTGCACACTTTGACCCTAAATTTTGTGACTGCTTGTTGATGTTTGGAGCCAAAAATAAGGTTTGAAAACAAGTTAAGTTGAGTGTTTGCGTTCAAAAAGGAATAAAGTTTTTCTGAGTTTGGGATAGCTCATATTCACCAACAGAAGGCCTATCCAAACAAGCCACTTCTTCTTTGTTATTCAAAACCTAGTATTATCCTCAAAAACAATCAATTTTTAGCAAAAGAGCAGTGTTATCCAGTTGGGGGTGTTTTGGTCAGAACCCTATTTTTAAAGGCAAATTTCAAATTAACTGACATGCACATTTTGGTGAGCTGCATACGAAGGGGTTTGATGTTTTGATCCAAGGAGAGCTTATTCACTGTTAAACTGCTACAAATTTTCACAACACTGCATTCAAAACTTCCGAACCTTGTCACCATAGCTGAAGAAATAGTGTTTGCTGTGTGAGGTTTCGAGGTGTAAAGCTGTAATAAAATGCTGACTGTGTTTGTTGGCTCTTCATAAACTTTTGAGAAACTGGTTTTCACAAAGTATAGAGGAATTTTCCCAAGGAAGACTAGTATTCTAGATTAAAAGAAGTTTATACTGTTGAAGGCTACAGGGCACAGGTTATCCTACTCAACCACCAAAAAGACAGCTGGTCACTGTATCACTGTGACTGTTTTTCTGTTCTTCAAAAGATCATTTTCAAGTGGATTTTTAAAGGGCATAAAGACATTCTTCCAAGGCTGACTGGTATTCTATATTGAAATAGGCCTTGATTATTTTGAAAAGAAGAAACTCTTACAGCCTTTGCTCAAGCTTTTGGAGCTTTTAAACCCTGTTACCTCTTCTTTAAATGTGAATTTGACTGTATGCTCACACTGGGGTTAACTTTATGAGCATGTTTTTGTTTAATGAAGTGACATACATATAGAGAACAGGGAAGTTTAGTGGGAGAAAGGGTTCTTGATCAAGCAGAAATTTATAGGTTGAAGTTACAGAGGAAGGTTGCTCACACTTCTCACAAAAGGACAGTATTCACCGTGTTTGATTGGTTGACTGCCTTTTTCAAGCTTATTGATAAGTTGGTATCCTTCCTAAGTAAAGTTTTTTCTAACATAACCAGAGGTGTTACATTGATAGGAGGTCTTGCTTATTTTGCAAAGTAAAGACTCTTGCAAGCCTTGTTGAAACTTTTTGAGGCATTTTCCAAACTCTGTCACCTTGTTCAGAACATTAAATTTGACTGTATACCTACACTGAGATTTGATTGCACCATATGCAAGTTTTTTGGATGTTGGCACATTAAGAAAGGCAGGTTTTAAATGATTGCAAGGTCTACCATGGGCAAAGCACTTCTCACAGCAAACTCCTCCTAAGCAGTCTGCCCTTCATTTCATTGCATTATTTCTTACTGAGAAATTGTTGACTGAGATATTTTCAAGGTGGAAGGCCACTTTCTGAAGAGCAGGTTTTAAATGATTGAATTTTACCTTGGAGACACAGATATATATGTGTTGATTGATCTCTTGAAAATTCACAAAAAAAAGTGATTTCTTAACACTGTGCACAGGAAATTTACCCAGCAGCCTGTCTCCTTTTTTACTACATGGTACCCTATTGAGAAGTCTGCCTGGCTGAGGTATATTCAAGGTAGAAGGCTAATTTTTAAGAGAGTCGAAGTTGTGTATTATAAGAAACTTGTTGCAAACCATTCAAATCACATTGTTTCTCTGTCAAAGCAGTACATTGACACATTTTGACTCCAACAGGGCAGTTTACACACAGTGAGGCAGTTTGTTTCTTCCAAAGCATATTTAGGTCAAAATGCCTCCAAGGCAAGACAGCAGGATCGGTTCGCATAAAATATATGAGCCAATCTCTACAGAAGAGGTTAATGCTCATCCATCTGTCCTTTTCAACTTCCATGAAGTAGGTTGCCTAGATTTCTGCCAGAAGATAGAAGAAGTCAAAAGTTTTTCGCCATTAACACACGTGTGCGCCCTGAGATTCAAAGAAAAACATTTCTAAGTGGCGGGTCTTGATTTCAAAATTTCTCCAAGGTATGTGTCGAAGGCCACCAAGATTCCATATCATGGCGAAAAATGGTTCAAACAGGCTCATCTTGACTTAGGAGATTACAAACCTTTCATCAAGCCTGAGCATAGAGATGCTCTCACTGCTATTTTCCCTTTTTCATATCTCCTTGACAGCTATGCTCCTCTTATGAAAGTCATAATGAAATATTTCACTTGTGAAGGGAGGTTTGATCGAGTTTATGCCTACCATGTCCGATTATTGATGCATTTTACTAGAAGCAGGCAACTAAACCTCCCTTACTTTTTGTTCAAGAGCATAGAGAAAATGGCATCTACTGTCCAGAAGAAGGCCCCACCTCTGCAAATCCCTTCCCTTTTTCATAATTCTTTGATCAAGATTATCTTCCTATACCAGCTAGAGAAGAAAGAGGTTCCATGGGATTTATTCATCAGCCATCCATATTTCTCTACTATTCCTCCTGTCCATGTGTCTCCCACTCACCCTGTCCATCACCCGGTACCTTTGTCCAGTAGGCCTACTCCTAGAAGGCTCAGAATGACTACAGGACAGCCAAGTCAACAGGAAGGAGGAGAGGGAAGTGAACAGCAGCAAGGGGAAAGGGATGAGCAGCAGCAAATACAAGATGAAGGACAACAGCAAACAGAAAATGATGAACAGCAGCAGGTACAAATTGAGGAACAGCAGCAGGTACAAGATGAAGAACAGCAAGTTGGGCAGGAAATTGAGACACCTCTTGAGCCACAAATTGAACAAGGCATTGAAGCAGGACAGCAAATTGAGGTTGGCGAATAGGGGCAGCAAAGTGAACAGCCAGAAGAAGACATCCAGCAGCCTCAAGAAGAGCAGCAAGTTCAGGAAGATGTCAAGGGTAAAACAGTTATGTCTCCTCCTCCCAAAAGAACAAAACTCAGCACATCAAGGAAGAGAAGGTCTAAGGCTGCCACTCTAACAGTGACAAAGGTTGTTCCTAGCAAAAATAAATCACCCAAAAGGACACCTACTAGCATTCCAAGGAGGAAAAGCGCAAGACTGGCCTTCAAAGGGAAAATCAAAGTTGGAAAAGGTACAAATCATGGAGGTGCATCGGATGTCATCCCTATCCAAAGCGATGACAGTGATAATGAGGCCCGCCTTCTTGAAAACCTCCTAATCAATAAAGAGGGGCAAATTGAGGCATTAGAGGAGGATCTTCAAAGGGCAAGGAACTTCAGCCACTTCTTGGAGATTCAAAACAAACAGATGAATGTTCACACAGTTGTTCATGAAGCACGGGCGATCAAATATAAGAATGAAGCAGCTAAGGCGCAAGCAAGGATAGAAGAACTCATTGGTGAATTTGATGAGGAAGAGGAGGAAGACCAGCCTAGGCGGAAGAGGCCTAGGACCATCGGGCTTAAAAGAGCCTTGGAAAAGCAGAAAGCAGAAGAGCAAGCCCATCTCCAAGCCTTTCCTCTCACTGCACTCCTTGAGCAGGAAATTGAAGAAAACAAAGAGGCATGGCTTGAAAGAGCTAACAAACACTTGGAAATGAAGCTTGAGAGGGTGAACAGAGATCTAGAGCTGCAAAGAAAGAGGACTCATCACTTTCAGAAGTTGAATCAGTTTTCCAGGCGCAAACTAAAGGCAGCCCAAGAGAAATTAAAGAAGGCAAAGGGGAAGCGCCTGGCACGGAAAGAGGAGAAAAGCATATCAGCCCTTGATATTTTGGCATCAGCTTCGGAGCATGTTGCTATGGACCCTTGAGGGTCACGTGTGCCAATTTTGGGCCCATTTCGGCAACTTTTTGTTTTTTGGCATTTTTTGGGTTTTTGGTCGAAAACTCATAATTTCGCCATTTCAGTTTGAGGATTTGTCAAGGGAGAAGGATGATACCAGTGGATGCCATAATTCTATGAGCAGGTCCCCAGCGATTTTCAGGGCATTTGGAGATCATCTGCCCCCTCAAATTGGCGAAAAATGCTTGCTTTTTGCACATTCTGCCCCTCATATCAGCAGTCTGCTATTTCCTGGATTTTTACACATAGGTATAGTTTTGGAGGACTTCCAGGCATCAGATTGAGATGATTTCAGTTGCACCGGAAAGTAGACATAGAGAGCTTTCCAACGAGCCATCATGAGCCTCTTTTCGACACCAGGAAGGCTGCCAAATGTTTCCAGCAAGTCAGGGGACCTTTTCCTGATATAAATTTGAAGTATTTTTGTAATTTTTGAACCTTAAAAATCTGCTTTTCCCAAATGTGCGTTTAGCTATTTTTACACTTGGGAAATGATGTAAAGTCAATATAATTTCCGTTTTTAGAATTTTTTAGATATTTTATGGGATATTTTGTGCCTTGGGCTTTGCAAAGCCTCAAGGACAAGTTTAGATATTTTGACTTGGCCAATGGGATAGCTAGTTGCTCCATGAGGTTTTCCTTCCTCAAGCCTATTTATTCCATGGGTTTCATTGTAAAACAGAGGCTAAACTTGAGAGAAGAATCAATATATTGGTCATATGAGCTTTGAAGAACATACTTGTGTTATGATTTTTGGACTGCCTCTTGGATGCTTTTGATGAATGATGAAGGATTGTTGATGGATTCCATGACATGGTAGAATGGTATAGTTTTCATTCATGATACATGCTTCTTGCTGCTATAGATTAGTAGAGATTAAGTTTGAGATATGCCCATGGAGGCACCTCAAAATTCCTGAATCTTCATAGCTCTATGTTTTCTTCTTCCTTAGTTATACTAAAGAATTCTTAACTGCTCTTTAGTAACTTAAAGTATTGTTGCTAGTTTTATTCATAAGTTCTATGTATGTTGAGTAGGATGTATGGTGTGCCCTGCCTACCTATGATTGTCCATAGTTCTGTCCATAAAACTATCTCTTTGACTGATTAGCTTATCATCTTGTTGAACCAAGGAGGCCTAGTCCCGATCTAGCCCTTTGCATAAAACTATGAAAGCTTGTTTTTCCAAGTGCCCAATAACTTAAAGACTGTGTTTAGGCGTTCCGGCATAGTTTTGTAAGTTGTTAGTTTGTCTTATGTGTTTTCCCCAAATTCTGATAGCCATTTCCCAAAGTTAGAGGGTCTTATACTTCTATGTATGGCTGGAATGTTTGATTTCTATGTATTAATTAGCTCATAGTTACATTTAGCATGATTAATGGCTTGCTATAACATGTTTATGTCTGCTATCAACTAGTTACACTTGAAATCCCTCGTCTTTCACAAGCTTGATGTCCATTTACTCCATTTTTCCCAAAGATCCTTTCTACCTTGAATCAAATCGGCCCTACAGCAGCCTTACATCATCATCTGATAGCTTCCTTGACCTGTTTGACCCCATAGCCCAGTTGATCTAACTTCTTGTTATCCATTTTTATATCTTTGATCAATTTTATCCCTCACAAACTTAAAAAACCAAAAATCAAAAAACTCACTTCATAACTAGCCTAATATCAGAACACCATAAGCAAACACACTGATATCTTTTTCACATATAGAGAGAGCCCTCTCTGAGTCCAGGAAGGCTAGGTCCTTGGGCTCCAAAGCTTGGTTTGATGTTACATCATCATTTGGCTCGCCAATCAGCCAAATCACGGGACCCTAACACCATCTATTTTCTTCTTGTAACCAATAACTCAAGAGGGAAAAACCACCCCTCTTAAGCAAGTGTGATTTGGTACATTCATGCGCAAAACACACAAACACAGGATTAGCGACTCCAATAAATTTTATTTCCAAGTTTATGTGGTTGTGCCTTTTTTTAGAGACCTTCATCTTTGCTATGAAGTTGGGTTGGAATTGCCCCCTTTCTGTAATATTCCCATAGCTTATTTCTAGTTGGAATATTATAAGTTACTCTATTTTCAGTCTAGAAGAATAAATGGGGTAGGGAGATCCTTAAATCTCTTCAGTAGGAATAAAAAACTTCCAATGTGAATATGGATCAGTTTAGGAGGGTTAAATAAATTCACCTTAGGTGTGAAGGGAAGAAATGCATGTGGACTAGATCCAGGTTGACCAAATCAACGGTGTTGCCAAAGGAGAGAGTTGAGCTAGTGGGAATAGCGCAGTTTTAGAGGAGGAATCTTTGCAAGGAAGTAACCTCATAAATGAGTGGGGTCAAGGATGAGGAGGCTCACCAAGAATAAAAGGGAAGGGATGGAAGCCATAAGAGGCATTCATAATATTTTTTATGTTTGAGTCTTATGACTTCTTTCATGCTTCATTTGTTTAGCTGGGTTTGCTGCATTGTTTAGTGCAAGGGGATTGTCATGCGGGAATTCCACACTCTTCCTTGGAGAACTTGTTGAAGGGATCTAAGAGGAGAATTCTAGGCTACATTTCCACTATCAGACATTGGTTCAAGCAGTCACCAACATCTACAACACATTCCATTTTAGAAATTGTGTCATTTCTCATGGTGTTGCAGTGGAACGGTTAAATCCCTTGATTTTGAGCTAGTTTCCTAGGGAAAGGGTCAATCCCTCTCCTGGAAATCTAGTAAGGAGAATTCTTAGCCATTTCTTGTATTATTCAACTACATTTATATAGATATATAGCTAGACTGCATGGTTCTAGATCTATATATGTAGATCTACTCTTTTGTACTCATGCTTTCAAGAAACCCTTGCCAAGTTATCCAAATATTGTATTAAGGAGGATATATCTCTATTTTCTTAGATTTTTGAGTAATATAACTTCATATCTATTGGTTTATATCTTACTATTGAAAAAACCCTCATATGAATGTGCTGTTACATGCTTCATAAATTCTATGTGGTTAAAGTCATGGGGTTTGGGTGTTTTTGAGCCATATTGAGCTAAGGATATCTGTTTAACATAGATAGAGGGATTTGTTTTTTATCCCCTTCTGTATGTAAGGGAAATAATACATAAATTAAAGGATTCAAGTTCTATTTCTCATTTTTATAGCATAATTTTATGGAAACTGCGTTTTTATTGTCTATATTGCTAATTTTATTAAGAAGGAATAGTACAGTGGTATCAGAGCTCTCCTCTTGGCTCAGCTTGTGGGGACAATATATATTCAGCCATGGAGGAAAGGGAGATCCCAAAACTCGTTCTTCATACTGTACAAGACATTGCCAGAGATATCAAAGAAATGAGGCAGAAGGAAGCCCCTAGAGGGTTTCACCATGGAGAATGTTCTGTCACATCACATTTTTGGGAACAAACAGCAGCACAAACTTCTTCACAGTGCTCCAATATGCCCACATTCCTATCTATGGAAGGGAAGGAAGGAAGGACCTGGAGGGAAGAAACCCTTGGTGATTATTTTGTAGAATATGAATCTCAATCCCGAAGATTCAAAGAAGATTTGATTTTTCAAGTACTCTGTCAGATCAAGGATGGTAGGAGATCTCTCCATCACCATAAAAAGGGAGGGTTTATGCAAATTTCAGATCCACAGAGCAGCTTGAGAAGATTCTTTTTACCCTCTTATGATGGATCACCCAAGTGCATAGCCAAGTCTTGGGTAGAGAAGTTGGACACTTATTTCCAACTCAACAAAGTCTCTAAAATAGAAGCTATCAAAATAGCAAAGCTGCACCTAGAAGGTGAGGCTCATGAATGGTGGTTCCATGGGTTATCTACACTTGGGCATGCTCATATCACTTCATATTTAGATTTCACCAATATATTAATAGACAGATTTGATCCTAGGGATCTGGAGGCTCATTTTGTTGAGCTAACCAAGCTCAAGCAAGAGGGAGATCTAGAATCTTATATTTCTGAGTTTCTGAAGCTTTCAGTAATGGTGTCTAACCTTACTATGAACATAAGAGTGTGCATGTTCATTGATGGGATGACTGAACCATTACATGGGTTGGTAAAATCCACTAGACCCACTACACTCCAAGAAGTTGTGGAGAAAGCTAGATATCTACAACATACTTTGCCTAACACCAAGGCACCTTTTTAGCAAAGGACTTCCTCATGTACAAGGGATAATCTTGGGAGGATATCCCTTGACAATGATCAGAAATATCTAAGGAAGAAGAAAATTTTTATAACTTGTCAAGAGCCATGGGTGCAAAACCATAAATGTATTGCAGGGAAAGCACATTACATTGAAACATTTTCTGATGATGAGGAGGAGACCAACATTGTACTCCCTACACAAGATGCAATAAAATATTTTTCTCCAATGGGAGGGGTTCTTGCAGCATTGAGAGGAGTTCCAAAGTATCTTACCTTGAGAGTGAGGGACACTATCATGGGGCAAAAAGTATCAGTTTTGGTAGATAGTGGAGCTACTCATAACTTCATTGATACACAGTTGGTACAGAGAAGGGGCATCCACATTGAAGACTTTGAAGGATTTTCAGTTTTGATTCCCAGAGATAGAACCATGCAGTGTGCCAAATATGTTCCAACATTAACCATTACCATGGGAACCTACACATTAACAGATCACTTCTTTGTGGTAGATATTCCAGACACCAATGTCATATTGGGTTTCCAATGGTTGATCAACTTAGGAAATGTTACCACTGATTGGGAAACCTTAGAGATGGAATGGAGGGAAAAGGGGAATGGAAAATATCAGAAGATCAAAGTCATTCACACTTTTCCACCTCACGTTGTATCAACTCAGAAGATGGAGGTAGATTTACGCAAAGGGGATATATAATGGGCAGTAGAACTGCATTTTTCTGAAGTTGGGAGCAAAGATTCATCAGTACATCTAGATGTACAATCTATCTTAGACAAATACTCTACAGTATTTGGTGATATTCCACTGGGGAAACCTCCTTACCAGGGCTTTGAGCAGACCATTTAACTGGAACAAGGAATCCAAGCAGTTATTACCACCCCCCTTAGGCATCCCAAAGCCTATAGAGATGAGATTGAGAAGGCTATCTAAGAACTATTGGCTTTAGGACATATCCAGCCTAGTACTAGTCCTTTTGCCTCTTCAGTAGTCTTGGTAAAGAAGAAGGATGGCACATTGAGAATGTGCATTGATTATATAGAATTAAACAAGAAAACCATGAAGAATAGATATCCCATTCCTAGGATAGATGAATTGATGGATGAACTAAGAGGATCCAAATGTTTCTCCAAGATTGATTTGAGATTAGGATATCATCAAATCAGGGTGAGGGATCAAGACATCCCTAAGACAACATTCTGGTGTCACTACGAGAATTTTGAGTTTTTTTGTATTGGTCTTCTTTGATGACATTCTTATTTATAGCCGCACATGGGAGGAACACTTATAGCACATTGAAGTAGTATTACGCATTCTGAAGGAAAAGTAGTTCTATGTTAAGCTTTATAAGTGTGAGTTTGGGCTCACAGAGATGCTCTACTTGGGCCACATCATAGGAGTGGATGGGGTAAAATTCCATGAAGAGAATATTTGTGCTATTAGAGATTGGCCTGAACCAAAGAATGTCACAGAAATTTGGGGCTTTGTTGGCATATGTACCTATTACCGAAAGTTTGTAAAAGGGTTCTCTCAACTAGCAGCACCACTTATAGATCTAACCAAAAAGGGAGCTTTTGGTCGGACACCTATAGCGCAGAGATATTTTTATAAGCTCAAGGAGGTGATGAGCAGCTGCCCAGTATTAGTCCTACCTGATTTTACCCAACCTTTTGTGTTGGAATGTGATGCTTTAGGGGAAGGCATTGGGGCAGTATTGATGCAAGGGGGACACCCTATAGCTTTTGAGAGCCGGAAGTTTCTACCACATGAGAGGCTATACCCCATATATGATAAAGAAATGTTGGCTATAATGCATGCTTTAGCCAAGTTCTGATAATATTTGGTAGGGAATAAGTTTCGAGTAAAGACTGACCACAATAACCTCTGGTTCTTCCTTGAGAAAAAGCAGCTTCAAGAGAGGCAACAGAAATGGGTGAGAAAGATACAGGCATATAAATTTTGACATAGAGTATGTCAAAGGGAAGAGTAATTTAGTTGTAGATGCTTTATCCAGGAGACCAACAGTGCTATCCTTGAGGGGCATAGATGCAAATTGAAAGGCCCGGTTGTTGGTGGAATACTCTAAATACAACTTTGCATGCGAGGTCCTAGATGGAATGGTGATTGATGATAGGTATAGAGTGATGGATGAGGTCATCTATTACCGAGACCAGGTATTCTTGAATAGAGATTCTAAGCTGAAGAAGAAGATTTTACAAGAATCACATGATTCCCCACTTGCAGGGCTTCAAGGATTCACCAAGACTTATAGGGCTATTCGGGAGAGATTCTCATGGAATGGTCTCAAGGAGGATGTACTCCAACACATCAACGAGTGCATAGTTTGTCAAAAAAACAAGGGAAAGCACAACCATCTTGCCAAGTTATTTCAGCCACTCCCTATTCCAGATGGGAAATGGGAGAGTATTTCCATGGACTTCATTACCAATCTACCTACAGTTCAGGGTAAGGATTGTATCTTTGTAGTTGTTGATCTACTAAAAAAGTATTCATATTTATTTGCTATTTCTTCACGATAAACTTCTACACAGGTAGCTGAGCTTTTCTTCAACGATGTATTTAGATTCCATGGTCTCCCTAAGACCATAGTCAGTGATCGGGATAGACGCTTCTGGGTGGCTTTTAGCAAGAACTTTTTCGGTTAGTGGGTACTGAATTGACACCAAGTACTAGCTATCACCCACAAACCAATGGATGGACTGAAATAGTGAACAAGTAGTTGGAAGGATACTTGAGGAACTATGTTTCAGGCCAGCAGAGAGCATGGCTACATTGGCTCCATTTAGGGGAGTATTGCTACAATACAACTTTCCATATTTCTATTGGCATGACCCCATTTCGAGCTCTTTACGGGTATGATGCACTTTAATTTTTTGATGTGATTTTTAGGGAAAGAAAAGCCCCTAGAGCAAAGGAATGGATTCAGGAGAGTCAGGATATACTTCGGGCCCTCAAGGACAACATTGCTATAGCACAAAACCAATAGAAGATATATGCAGACCATGGCTGGATAGAGAGATAATTTGAGGTAGATGACTTGGTCTATCTTTGTCTTCAACCTTCTAGATAGTCTACACTCAAGCAGAAAGGGGTGGAGAAGCTCAAACCCTAATTCTATGTGACATATAGGGTGATCTGTTATGTTGGGGAAGTAGCATATGAGTTGGAGCTTCCTATGGGGAGCAAGATACATAACATCTTTCATGCCACATGCCTCAAGAAGGCCAATGGACAACATGTGGTTGAAAATATGGATCTCCCACCTATTGATGATGAAGGCCATCTATTTTTGCAACCGGAGACAATCTTGGATACTCAGGAGAGGCAGCTAAGGAGTAGGGTGATCAAGGAATATCTGATTCGATGGAGGAATCTTCCTGATGAGGATGCCACTTGGGAAGCAGAGAAGATTTTGCAGCATCCTTATTTACTATTTCTTGAGGACAAGCAAATTTTGGAAGGGGAGGACTGTAATATTCCCAATTAGCTTATTTCTAGTTGGAATATTATAAGTTACTCTATTTTAAGTCTAGAAGAATAAATGGGGTAGGGAGACCCTTAAATCTCTTTAGTAGGAATAAAACACTTCCAATGTGAATGTGGATCAGTTTAGGAGGGTTAAATAAAGTCACCTTAGGTGTCAAGGGAAGCAATGCATGTGGACTACATCCAGGTTGACCAAATCAACAATGCTACCAAAGGAGAGAGTGGAGCTAGTGGGAACATCGTAGTTTTAGAGGAGGAATCTTTGCAAGGAAGTAACCTCATAAATGAGTGGGGTCAAGGATGAGGAGGCTCACCAATAATTAAAGGGAAGGGATGGAAGCTATGAGAGGCATTTAGAATATTGTCTATGTTTGAGTCTTATGAATTCTTGCATGCTTCAACTATTTAGTTGGGTTTTCTGCACTATTTAGTGCAAGGGGATTCTCATTCAAGAATTCCACACTCTTCCTTAGAGAACTTGTTGAAGGAATCTAAGAGGAGCATTCTGGGCTACATTTCCACTATTATAAATTGGGTCAAGTAGTCACCAACATCTATAGCACATTCCCTTGTAGAAACTACATCATTTCTCATGGTGTTGTAGTGGTAGGGTTAAATCCCTTTATTTTGAGCTAGTTTCCTAGGGAAAGGGTCAATCCCTCTCCTACAAAGCTAGTAAGGAGGATTCTCAACCATTTCTTGTATTATTCAACTACATGTATGTAGAGATACAACTAGACTACATCATTCCAAATATAGATATGTATATCTACTCTTTTGTACTCATGATTTCAAGAAACCCTTGTCGAGTTATCCAAATATTGTATTAATGTAATATTCCTTTTTCAGGAATTTCTACAATATCTCCAATGAGGACGTTGTATAAGGAAAACCATGAAATAAAAATGCATTAAAAGAGTTGGATCCTCTTATATATTATTTATGTAGCTTAAATATGGAATGGCATCAGAAAAAAAAATCATCCTAGCTACATTAAACAGATCTTCCCAGCTCATATATGCTTAAAAACACCCCAATCCCACAACTTCATAAAATAGAACTGCTAAAGACTGCAACATCGTAATTTTCATTATGAAATCTACACAAAAATATGGTTTCATACATATCTGGAGATTTAATTAATCATGGAATCAGAAATAAGAGGTTTGACATCTTTTACAAGCACATCGGAACACCTCGGCAACGGTTTCCGGCAAAATAGCAACATAAAATGCAACATTGCAGAAAATAATGTTGTACCCAGCAAATCTGTATTAGAAAATGCTAAATGTGATATGAAATAGATGAATGATGCAGAAATTGGCCCAAGGCCTTCCTCAATAGACCTCCTGGAGTGAAATAGACACCTCCTCCTTTGAAAGAAGCACAAAATAGGAGGGTTTCACCCAACTGCTGCTGCTACTATAGAAATGACGTGGTTATTGGAAGTGACTACACTGTATATGATTCAGAATGGATATCCTCAAGGAAAATGATGAAAAGTAATCTCAGGACCTCCTCCTTAGATCTCCCAATCAGCTAGACCAAAGGTGAAGATGGAATTCCCGCATGAGAATTCTTTGCACTAAACAGTGCTGCAACTCTGGCTAAACAGCTGAAGCTTGCAATCAGTAAAAATACCAAAAAAAAGATGAATAATGAATGCCTTCTTTGCTGCTATCTCCTCCTTCTTATCCTTGGTGAGATTTCCCACCCCGGACCCCACTCATTGGTGATCTGACTTCCTTGAGAAGATTCCTCTTTCAAAATTGTGCTGCCCTAGTTGGTTTCCCTCCTCTTGTGATAGCGCTGTTGAATTGGTCAACTGGATCTAGCTCATTTCTTTTCCCTTATTTTACACTAAAGTAGCTTTATTTTTTCATCCTAATCCAATCCATTTTCACACTGGGATATGTTTTATTGTCTTCCCTACTTCTTATTTCAAAAATGGAGCAACTATAATATTCCAAGTAGCAATGGCTAATTGGGAATATTACAGTCCTCCCCGCTCAAAATTTGCTTGCCCACAAGCAATAGTAAAGAAGGATGTTGCAAGATCTTCTCTCCCTCCCAAGTGGCATCCTCATCTGGTAGATTCCTCCATCGAATTAGATATTCCTTGATGACTCTGTTTCTCAACTACCTCTCCCTTGTGTCCAAGATTGCTTTTGGCTGTAATATTAGGTGGCCCTCATCATCAATAGGGGGGAGATCCATGTCGGAAACTACATTCCTCCCAATGGCCTTCTTGAGGCAGGAGACATGGAAGATATTTTGGATCTTGTTCCCCTTAGGAAGCTCCAACTCATTTGCTACCTTACCAATACATTTGATCACCCTGTATGGCCCATAAAAACATGGTTTGAGCTTCTCAGCTCCCTTCTCCTTGATGGTGGACTTTTTGTAAGGCTGAAGACACAGATAGACAATATCTCCCACCTCATACTATCTCTCTATCCTACCATAGTCTTCATACATCTTCTTCTGGTTTTGGGCAGTGGCAATGTTGTCTTTGAGTTCCCTGAGTATGTCCTGGTTCTCCTGAATCCATTCCTTTTCCCTTGGAGCTTTACTTGCTCCAAACATAACATCAGCAAATGAGAGTGCCTCATACCCATATAAGGCCTAGAATGGGGTCATGCCAATAGATATATGGTGAGTAGTATTATAACAATACTCTCCCAAGTGGAGCCAATGCAACCAAGCTCTCTACTGCCCTACTACATAGTTTCTCAAGTAGCCTTCCAGCCATTGTTCACTATCTTGGTCTGTCCATCAGTTTGGGGATGATAGCTAGTGCTTGGAGTCAAATCAGTCCCCACCAACTAGAAAATTTCTTGCCAAAATCCACCCATGGAGCGGTTGTCCTGATCACTCACTATGGTCCTTGAGAGACCATGGAGTCTAAATACATCTCTGAAGAAGAGCTCAGCTACCTGTGAAGCAGTATAATGTGTAGAAATGGAAAAGAAATGAGAGCACTTTGTTAGTCTATCAACAACTACAAAGATACAATCCTTACCCTGTACTGTCGGTAAGCCGGTGATGAAGTCCATAGAGATACTTTCCCACTTCCCATCCGGAATAGGTAGTGGCTACAATAACCCAGTAGGGTGGGTGTGTTCTCCCTTGTTCTGTTGACAAATGGTGCACTCTCTGACATGTCAGATCACATCCTCCTTGAGACCCTTCAATGAGAATCTCTCTCTGATAGCTTTGTAAGTCTTTGTGAAACGTTGGTGCCCGACAAGTGGGGAGTCATGTGATGCCAATAAGATCTTCTCCTTGAGCTTGGAATTCTTAGCCAAGAAGATCTGGTCCTGGTAATAGATGACCTCATCCATCACTCTAAACCTCTCATCCGATACCACCCCATCAAGTATCTCACATGCAAATTCATCTTTGGAATACTCAACCAAAATTTGAGCTTTCCAATCTGCGTCCATGCCCCTCAAAGACAGTGTTGTAGGTCTCCCGGATAGTGCATCAACCACTACATTGCGCTTCCCCTTGACATACTCCATGTCAAAATCATAAGCTTGGATTTTTCTCACCCACTTTTTTTGTCTCTCCTAGAGTTGTCTCTGTTCAAGGAAGAATATAACACTGTTATGGTCAGTCTTCACCTTGAACTTATTCCCCGCCAAGTATTGTCGGAATTTGGCTAATGCATGCATGATGGCCAACATCTTTTTATCATAGATGGAGTATAACCTCTCATGAAGGAGTAGCTTCCTGCTCTCAAAAGCTATAGGATGCCCACCTTGCATCAAGATTGCCCCAATACCTTCACCTAATGCATCACATTCTAGAACAAAAAGTTGAGAAAATTCAGGCAAAACCAAAACAGGAAAACTACTCATTACCTCCTTGAGGTTATCAAAAGCCCTCTGTACTGTAGGTGTCCAATGGAAAGATCCCTTCTTTGTCAAGTCTATGAGTGGTGATGCTAGTTTTGAAAATCCTTTCACAAACTTCTGGTAATAAGTGCATATTCCCACAAACCCTCTGAGTTCTATAACATTTCTAGGTTCAGGCCAATCTATGATAGCCTGGATCTTCTCCTCATGTACCCTCACTCCATAGCGTAATTTTTATTATGACATCTACAGTAAAATATGGTTTCATACAGATCTGGAGCTTTCAATAATCATGGAATCATAAATAAGAGGTTTGACCTCTTTTACAAGCACATTGGAACACCCCGGTAAGGGTTTCCGGCAAAATAGTAACATAAAATGCAGCACTGCAAAAAATAACGTTGTACCCAGCAAATCTGTATTAAAAAATACTGAATGTGATCTAAAATAAATGAATGATATATAAATCGGCCCAAGGCCTTCCTCAATATACCTCTCGGAGTGAAATAGACACTGCCTCCTCTTAAACAAGCACAAAATAGGAGGGTTTCACCCAGCTGCTGTTGCTACTGCAGAAATGACGCAGTTACTGGAAGTGACTGCGTTGTATATGATGCAGAATGGATATCCTCAAGGAAAATGATGAAAATTAAGCTCAGGACCTCCTCCTTAGATCTCCCAATCAGCTATACCAAAGGTGAAGATGGAATTCCTGCATGAAAATTCTTTGCACTAAACAGTGCTACAACTCTGGCTAAACAGCTGAAGCTTGCAATTAGTCAAAAGACCCAAAAAAATATGAACAATGAATACCTTCTTTGCTGATATCTCCTCCTTCTTATCCTTGGTGAGCTTTCCCACCCCGAACCCCACTCATTGGTGATGTGACTTCCTTGAGAAGATTCCTCTTTCAAAACTGTGCTGCCCTAGTTGGTTTCCCTCCTCTTGTGACAACACTGTTGACTTGGTCAACTGGATCCAGCTCATTGCTTAGCCCTTCTTTCACACCAAAGTGGATTTATTTTGTCCTGCTAATCCAATCCCTTTTCACACTAGGATATGTTTTATTTTCTTCCCTACTTCTTATTTCAAAAATGGAGCAGCTATAATATTCCAAGTAGTAGTGGCTATTGGGAATATTACAATTAAGGAGGCAAGATCTATATTTTCTTAGATTTTTGAGTAATATAACTTCAAATCTATTGGTTTCTATCTTACTGTTGCAAAAACACTCATATGACTAAGCTGTTACATGCTTCAGAAATTCTGTGTGGTAAAAGTCATGGGGTTTGGGTGTTTTTGAGCCATATTGAGCTAGGGGGATCTGTTTAACATAGTTAGAGGGATTTGTTTCTAATACCCTTCTGTATGTAAGGGCCATAATACATATATTAAAGGATCCAAGTGCTATTTCTCATTTTTATAGCGCAATTTTCTGGAAACTGCGTTTTTATTGTCTATATTGTTGATTTTCCTAAGAAGGAATATTACACTTTCTCTCCTCCACCTCCTAGTTCATCCAAAGTGACAGGCTGAAGCTGAAGAGCTCCCAAAAATTTACATTTCAGGAATTTACACGCCTTTCTTATAGACAAGCGCTCCCTAGTGCGTGTGTTCAGAGGTGACCTGCGCGCAGAAATCACGCCTGTTTCAACCTTTTGCGCGCAGAAATGAGAACTGAAATTTTATCCATTATTTTCATATTTTCTTGCTTGTAAAGGTGACTGGCATCCCCTAACATATTTTCCAGCACTAGTTGAGGTGCCCTGCAACTTGCTAAAGCTCACTCTTAGCTGCTTTTAGTAGTTTAGGTGTTGGTATTATTTCAAGTTGATTTTTGCAAAGTTAACACATAGTTTAACTAGGAGGAAAATTAACTTGCATTCTGAAATAATTTATGTTTTGAAAATTTAGGTACCAAAACACCTATATAATTAACCCAAATTAAGTGGCCTAATTCCATGCATGCTTAGCTAGTTCTTTTTTCTAGTGTAAAAGTCATTAGTTTAGTTCAATTTTTTCACTAGGATTTCGGGACCAAGATCAAATTGTTGATAGAAGAGAAAGTAATCAATGTTTCATTTTCACCCTCCGATGATCCTATGAAATCATAGGAACATTCTATTCACAACTCACCATCTCCCTATAGTTGATCATTTATATTAACTAGGAAAAATTGAAAGCGACCCATATCTATGCATGTTTTTTTTTAAGCAAGGAACAAAAGAAAATAGTTTAAATAGGGGATTTTGAAAAGGATAATCACACATCCACATGTTCAAACTATGTACTTGTTCACCTTTTTTTCACACACATCCACACCCTAAGTGAAGTAAAGAAAACTAAAACTAATTTAACAAAACTCATTAAATTCTCCCCACAAGGGCCACAAAAGAATTTATTGTCTAAGTTAGGACCAAGGGGGTAGGAATCCAATAATCCACCTTGGTCATCCTTCATGTTGAAACATATAATTTGAAAATTTAGGGAGCTTTCAAATCTACCTATCAGCCCACGGAAAATAAAACTCGAGCACAAAGGAGACCCGATTCAGAGGGGGTTAGGCTTAGGCCCAGTGCGTGTAGTATTAGTTGGGGCTACCTGACCCAACTGATACTTAATAATGGTAGCTGAACTACCAAGAAGCCCAAGACTCAAACTCTCACATGGGATGACAGTGATTAGTGGCCAAAATTAGGGTATCCTTTCCCTATAGGTGACAATGCAGGCAGCACTAGATCCTCTACCGTTACCTTGGTGGATTTTCTTCAGTTGACTGGGGGGCATCGCCAGCTCCTTTGGGACGTTCTGCCAGCATTCGCAAGATATATTCTCAAGGACTAGTTACATTTGATAATGTGAGGATGATTAGGTCTTCTAGGATTTTAGTATCATACGCAAACAAAAAAATCCATATTTTTTGATTGACTAGTCACATAGGATTAATCTAAAGCGAAAATTTATTTTATTTTCCCTTTGTTCTATGTATGCGATCAGATTTTTGCTTTGATTATAATCTCTATCCTCTCAGATATTTCCAAAACCATACCTAGTCGATGCTAGAATGGACCCAATGGGACCTCGTCGATCTAGACGCATTTTGGACCTCCCCCCATTACCGAGAGGGGTTCCAGGTCTTTCTCCATTTAGGCGTCAAAGACAGAACACTGCCACCCTTATTGGTTCATCCTTTATCAGGGCATATTTAGCTGGTAACCCTAGTCGGTCTCCCAACGCCACACTGGTGAACACCCCCTCAGGGTCACCACACACCACTCCTCCCACAAACCCTAGCGGGAAGAGGATTGCTACCCATTCGGGAAGCCAGGTGAATGCACAATAGGGTACGTCGCAGACAAATCCTATTCCTAACCAGAACATTGTTTTTTCACAAATTGCAATGGCTACAATCTCTTAGTCACCTTTTCTAGCCTCATTAAATCTACTATATTTAACCAAGTTGACAAACGACCCAATTTCTCACAACCCCATATGGCCTACCATACCCATGAAGCTCCCTTCAGACATTCCAAAATTTGAAGGGAAGCAAGCAGAAGACCCCATAAATCATGTTATGACTTTCCACCTATGGTGTTCGTCGAATAGTGTTGTTGATGATACTATTCAACTAATATTGTTTCAATTCACTCTAACCGGAGTAGCAGTGAAATGGTATGTGGAGCAACCCTCTGCTACACATGGAACCATTAGCTCGCTACTACAGTCGTGACCTATTTTCAGTTACCCATCCATCATGATTCTGGAATGGAGTTACTAACCCACTTTAGGCAAACCCCCATCGTCCATATCTCAGACCATCTCCACGAATGGCGGCAACATCGTAGTTTTTGCAAAGCCAAAGTCGACAATCGAGCTCTGTTAGACCTGTTCCAGAAAACTCTCACCACAGATATTTCTAAAGATGTGGTGCAACAAAAGCCTTTATCCAAAGAGGATGTCATCAGTAAGGCCCAACATCTCGAGTTGATCTATATGCAGTTAGGTTATATTTACAATATGCTTCTGAACGCCCCGCACCTGCAAACTTACAAATAATTCCCAGGCGCGTCGAACTCTGTAGACGGTTTAATTGGGTCATCAACCCAAAATCACCTAAGCAGCAGCGTTCAATACCCTGGTTACACGTATGATTCTACCCAAAACATACCACAACCCGGCTACCAAATTCATCACATGCCTCCACAAAATTTGACCAGTAGGGCGTCATCGTATCACCATCAGCATGGAGGACCCTGTCCTCTGGCTCAGGGGACCTATTATGCAAATAAACATGCTAACAGAAGAGCTCCCCCCCAACAACCATTTCTAAACTAGGGACTATAATATGCCCAGTCCCCAGCACAAGAACCACACATGCAGAATAATGCACAGGTGAACTTTGTGCAACTTTCCTAAAACCATCCACACCAACCATACAATCAGGAGAACCCAAATTATCCTCCTAACACGGTTAAGAAGAAAGGAAAAAAAAAGCATAAAGGAAACCTGGACAGGGGGGAAAAACCAGAGCCAAGAAACTCCCAGAGGTAGAACAAAAGGCCAATTATTCGGACAAACCACTCTTGTTCGATCTGTGGTGAGTATGGCCATTACACTCACCACTTTCCTGACCTCCCTGATCTGAAGAAGTTATAGAGTAACTGTGGATAAGGGCGATCCTCCCAGTAGATAGCAGTCATGCAGGAGCTTTTTCACCATCAAGGGATAGTTAGCACACAACAACAAACTCCTGATGATTCTGAAAAAAGAGCCATGAAATCTACATGACTCGCGAATAAATGTTTTTTCAGACACGAAATCAAAATTATTTCACCCCACTAGACACCAATGCATAAGGGGCTAGTACCAGTGCACCAACAACACCTTTGACCATGTCAAAGATGCCTATTGAACCTTTGCCAAAAATGGCTAAGGAACCAACTAGGCGGGCATAAAAATATTCCAAAGAAGCCCATAACTATAGTATTTTGGATGATATAGATTAATATCCCACCGCTATGTGAGCTTTGGAGGTGTTACAGTCATGCCCAAAGCAATAGAAAGCCTTACTTTCTGCATTAGGTGCCATCAACCCTGCCAATTTTTGCCTAATGGCTTTTGATTTAGACAAAGCCACCCATAGGCTTCCTTTAATGGTTGCCTTTCAGATACCAGTGTCAGTCCAAAACATTACCATTAACCGATGTATCATTGATGAGGGTGAATCTACATGCATCATGTCAAAGAATGTTTGGCAGAAGTTAGGGTCCCCCGAACTAAAGCCATCAGACATCATGTTTAGAGCATACAATGGTCACCCTTTAGCCCTCGTCGATCTCTACCAAAAAGTCTCGGTCTACTTAGCCAGAAAGATGGTCCTTATAGACATTGAAGTCTTGGATGCCCAATTGGACTACAATATGCTCCTTGGCTAGAGTTATATGTATGCCATGTCAGCCATCGCCTCCTCCATCTTTTGAACTATGATGTTCCCCCATGAGGACCGCATCGTCATTGTCGACCAATTGACGCATAGCAAAAAGTGACACCTAAAAAATACCAATTTCATTCTACCCTATGTAGACACATCTGTGGATGCGCTTACACGGCACCAGGAATATGGCCTCAGCCAGTTGAAACCGTCATCCATTCTAGGATCATTCCTAGGTGATCCCCTTGTTATCCCAGAGACATCATCTGGCAACACAGAGGCCCCAGTTTGCATGATTTCCACATAAAGTACTGAAGTTAGTTAGGACACAGAGACGAGTAGTAATGACACCAATTACTCGGCCACAGAAGCCTCTCTAGCCTATGCCACCTCCCAAACCCCTTTCCTCTTCCCCCCAACTAGTTTCGTATCCTAGCAAGTCTTGGCCACCATGATGTTACCAAACATATATATTGCAATGCCAGTTTGGTACCTCATTCCCCCTACTGAGATGGGAGCCACACACATCACCCCTATAGGGTTAGTGCCCCTCAGTCCCAAGGAGGCCCCACCCATTTAGGAAACTGTCGAAAACATCCCTGCAAAGGAAATTCCCATTTGAAAACCGATGATTACGACTAAGAAAACCAAGAGAGGAGGAAAGATGGTGGAGAATCCCATCACACAACGAGAATCACCACGCTATGCCATATGTGATGTAGTAGGACACCCCACCCACATCTGCCTAGATCTAGATGAATTAAAACCACTCCTTAGCTCTGAGGTAGACATCACGACACAACGTTCCCGTAAAAAATAATCTGGCACCAAAATTGAAGGCAAAGTATTGCATACCAATAACGCATGTGATATCTGCAAAAATTATGGGCACTATACCCATCATTTCCTAGAAATCTCACGATATAGGGATGTCGTACATGCCATCGAGTGGTCCTGCCAAGAGGATCCCTCCACCCAGTCATCTGGAGATGAACCTTGCACCATCCTTTACCTGTAGGAGGAACGATAGTCACCTAAAATACTCTCGTTTATATTTCCCCCTCCTATCATACGTTGCATGCTATGTGATGAATGTGATCACTTCATCGAGGAATGCGCAGCCCTGGAACTCATCCACAAATGGTATCCTATAGAGCATTTTTATTATGTTGGTTTGCGGGTAGTACAATTCACATGCCCTTTATGTGCTGACAACCACATTTTAGAAAATTTCCACTATATCCCTCGATTCCGCTTAGCACTGGCTATTTTTTGCTCAGCCATAGTTTGCCTCTCCCAAGAAGATGGCTCAGACTCAGAATCTATGAACAGATTGAAAACCCAAGAAGATGTGATGAGTAGATCCATCCTCTTCCTGTCAGCTGAAAAGCAACCAATCAGAGAACCCTTAGGTACCCCTAACTGCTCTCTACAGTGAAGACCAACATGTGTGCTATGTAAAATTCCCAATCATGTGGTTGCTACATGCCCTGACTTAGAAGCGCTACGCCTCTGGTACCCCATCATGAAACCAACTAAGCACGATGGGCACCCGATATCTAGGCTATTTTGCCTCGTATTTCAGAGAAATCACCATGAACAACGTTGTACCTATATCCCGACAGTTCGTCCTCTAATTGATATGATACATACATTAGAGATGAAACAAGATGATCTCCTCAAACGGTATAGAAAGTATATCACCCCCAGGCCAAAAACCAAAAACCCACATCGGTGTGATGGGAAAAATGGGATGGCGCACCAACCAAGCATGACCTAGGTAAAACCTAGGATAACATGCAGACTATGCGACCTGATTGGCCACTGAGTCAATCAATGCAAAGAACTGAATGTAATGTTCCCAAAATTAGCATGAAGGTAATTGGAACATTAATTTTGCTTATATCATCTAGGAGGTGAATAAATGGGTAAGGAGGCCCATGATTAGGAATAAAATCCCTCATAATGTGAAAGGGATCATCAGAGTAGCTCTATTTTGTACCCTCAAGTGTGAATAGGGGCAAATGCATGACGACAAGGTCAAGTTTGACCAAGTCAACAACGTTGCCATAGTGGGAGTGGAGCACCTTGAAAGACAACGCAGTGTGAAAGGGGAAGAGGTAATTTGGTGGAGGAAACCCTAATGTGTGGGGGCCAGGGCAAGGAGGCTTTCATTTGTATAAAGGGAGAACAAGACAGCCATAGAAGGATATGTTATTGAATATAGAATTTGTTCTACATGGCTATTTGCTACTTCAGTTGTTTAACTAAGATTGTTGTGCTGCTTAGCAGAAGGGATTTCCTCTTTAGGAATCCTTCTCCCTTATTGAGAGGCCTCTTGAGTAATTTTACTTCATTCTCCACATTTCAGGCTCAAGGCCAAGCCACCTCCTTTAGCTACAGCGTTATTCCTGTATCAGGAAACGTTGTGTTGCAGGGTGTTGCAGTGGAGGGTTCCACAACACCATTTCCTTGGCTCATCTTTCAGAGGAGGGAGCTTCTATTCCTCTGGGAGGTTACTGAGGAATTTTTCTGAGCTGATTTCACATCTTTGGCATCATTTCAAGCACTTTCCATCTCCTACAGCGTAGTCCCTCTCCTTGACTACATTATTTCTGAGAGTATTTGCAGTGGGGATTTGCATTGCTATTTTGGAGGGTGAGATCTTCAGTGATTGGATCAGCCTTTCACCTGAAGGATCCTTTGGATGATATTCATGTATCATATGCAGCATCTTCAGTTATATACATCCATTTCCAGTTCTTAAGTTGCAGTTGTTACCCTGCAACTCCGGCATTTTGTATTTTTGCACATTTCATTCAATCCTTCCAGGATTGTCTAGAAATTGCCTTTGGGAGTCTATATCTTTGCTCCCCATATTGTATGAGCTGTATATTTCTATATTCATGTATTGAAATCATTTTTCAGCAGTTATTCCTCATAGAATGTGCAGTCATAGCCATGGCTTTCTTCATATAAGTAGTGTTCTTCATACTTTCATGTACATGTTTCTTGAGGCTTGTATTTCCTAGCTTGAGTGATTGTTTCCTCAAGTATTTGTATAACTTGTGCTACTATGACATAATATGATGGCTATTTTGATCTTCTTTCATTCTATGTGTTAATGTATCACTGCTACTCCATTGGTGTGTTTACATATTGCTGGATCTACAACTCTAGAATATCTTAAGATATTCTTATTGTTGTATCATTTCCCTATTTTTTGATATTACAGCGGTATCAGAGCATGATATTTGGCTCAGCCTGTGAGTTTCAACCATAAGAAGAAGAAGAGATCAAGATGATGAAGAGAATGGATTTACTCTCATTAGTTTTCAGATCTGGAAAGGACCTCTCCAAGGAGGTCAAGAAGATGGAAGAAGGAGGAGATGAAGGACCATGCACTTCCTAATCTCAAAGAGAAGAAGGCATGAAGCATGGAGAACACTTGGAATTCGAAATTCTAAGTGTGTACCTTGCCAAATACAAAGCTAAACCTAGAGCCTTCAAGAAGACTCTAGATTTACCACAATTTATTCAGCTGGAAGAAGAAAGAAGACCCCATAGCTATGGGATGATGAGAGGAAATATATTTCTATTGTACACCTTTGATGGATCACTCACATGTGCAGCAGAGGTTTTGGTGAAGAAGCTAGAGGCTTTCTTCCTGCTACATCTTGTAGTAGATAGAAAGGCTGTAGAAACTACAGCGTTGCACCTTGAAGGTGAAGCAACTACTTGGTGGTTCAGCCATTGGAGCCATGCAAGGGTATCTGCTCTTGTTGAATTTTCCCAAAGGATGATTAGAATATTTTGCCAAAGGAGGGAAGAGCCCTCACCACCAGTTGAAGAGGCATGTTGTAATGTTCCAAAATTTTCATGAAGTTAATTGGAACACTAATTTTTCTCATGCCATCTAGGAGGTGAATAAAATGGGTGAGGAGACCCATAAGTAGGAATAAAATCCCTCATAGTGTGAAAGGGATCAATGGATCAGCTTTATTTTGCACCTTCCAATGCAAAAAGCAGTAAATGCATGAGGACAAGGTCAAGTTTGACCAAGTCAACAGCGTTGCCTAAGAGGGGTAGCTTGCTTGGGAAGACAACGCAGTTTGAGAGGGATAAAGATTCTTTGAGGAATAAACCATAATTTGTGGGTTCCAGGGCAAAGAGACATTCACTTGCATAAAAGGAGGAAGAGGCAGCCATAGTGAGATATGTTCGAGTATATGATTTTGGTCTGGAAGACTATTTTCATTCTCCAGTTGTTTAGCTGAGTTGCAGTGTTGTTTAACACGAGGGATTCCTGTTTAGGATTTCCTCTCCTTCTTGAGAGGCCTCTTGAAGGATTTCACTTCATTTCTCCACATCTTGGCTCAAGGCCAAAGCCACTCCTTTCAGTCACTACGTTATTTCTGCTGAAGTATAACGTAGTGTTACTGGGTGTTGTAGTGGAGGGTTCCACAACACCATTTCCTTGGCTCATATTTCAGAGGAGGGAGCTCCTATTACTTCGAGAGGTTAGTAAAGGAGATTTCAAAGTTGATTTTCATATTTTGGCATCAAGCCAAGCATCTCCAATCATAGAAAGCACAGTCCCTTCTCTAGACTGCGTTATTTCAGTGAGTATCTGCAGTGGGGATTTGCACCACTATTTTGGAGGGAAGATATTCAGTGTTAGGATCAGCCTATCACTTGAGAGATATGTTGGAGGAGGACTATTTTAGGTTGTGCATCATCTTCAGCCATATCCTTCTATTTTTTGAGTTGCAGCTACTGCCTAGCAACTCCGACATTTATGCAAATTTTCCATTTGTACTTATATTTCAGGAAATCCTCTTAAGGATTGTTGTATAGTTATTTTCAGGGGTTGAGAGCTTGCTCCCCCACATTTCTTGAGCTGATATTGTCATATCCTTATATTTTATTCAGTTTTCAGCAATTATCCATCATAGACTACGTAGTCATAGCCTGGATTTATGCATATATAGCAGAGTTCTTCATTTCCTTGTACATGTGTTGTTGAGGCTTACATTGCTTTACTTGAGTGATTGTTTCCTCAAGAATTTGTACTCACTTACTGATATATTATACATTTTTTGTCTATTCATATCTTCATGTGTTCATGGTTGTAAAATAATGTTGTTATTCCATTGTATGTTCATACATTGTTGCAGTCCCTCATTGGGCACTTTCTGAGGAAAACTAGGTGTGGGAGATCCGTTTAACCCACCTAGAGGGATTTATTTGGAGCCTACTCTTGTATTTAGGACTTAGACACATTTTTCTAAGGGATCTAGGTCCTAGTTTCAAATCCTGTAGCAGCCATTCCTGGAAAATGCGTTTTCCATTCATGCCTTGCTAGTTGTTCCAGATTTGGAATATTACACATGTACCAGCGCTCTTGAGACCATGGAGGAGAAACCTTCATCTTCAATAGTTTTGGAAGCCAACACATATGAGGAGGAAACTCTTGCAGCCCTACAAGGAGCTTCCAAATTTCACCAAGGTATGCTTAAATGTCCATCTCTTATCATTTCAACAAACATTATGGATGGGTCCACATCATTGCATACTGTTGAATTAGAGCAGCAGGGCTGCACTGTGTTGTACAAGAGCAGTGATGTAGACAAGATGAAACATTCCTCGTGGGAGAATTCAAATAGCAACTTCATTCAGGAAGCCATGAAGGGAGCAGTAAGAAGGAGTAGACATCTGGAGATAAGAAACTCTTTCTCCTCTCTAAATGACACTCTCTCAATGAGCATGCCATAGCTCAAAGAGAGACTTCTACTTGAGAAGATCCAAGACCTCCTTGGTTTTGGAAGGCCATGCATGAGGAGGAGATATCATGGAGATATTTCATTGGAGGTGCACTTCAACACATCATGGAGTGCAAGGTTTTTCAATGGTTTGAGGAGGTTCTTCCATTCTCATGCTTTGATCATCATGGATCCAAGGAGGAGAAGATAGATGATGGAGGACATCTTCGGATGGATAACATCTCTCATGATTGTGTTGGACACTTCTTGAGCCATACACATCATGATGGGAGATTTTTTCCTACCACCTATTTGGGTCCTTATGGGATCAAATTGATCCTTGAGAAGATTGCATTTCAAAATCCCATGGAGTGCAAAAATCTGATTTGGGATGATGGTAGCCCTCATGGGAGGAGTACCAAGATGAAGGATGGAAGGAGACATCCACAAATGATTGAGTGGATGTGGATGAAGAGTAAGAGGCTAGTAAGCCAATTGCAAATCTATGACACCAGGTAGCAGGAGGCTTGGCTGCGATGGTTACTCTTGAAAGAGTTTGGCCATCACTTGGCATACACTCTTCCTAAGAGAATGAGGATGGAGGAAATGTGGTAGGATGCCTACATTATTGAGCATAAAAGAGTATGGATACATGGTTTTGATGTGAACTTCATATTATTCATTATGTTTTCATCATATGACTTGTATGATGGGAGTATGGGGAGGCAACAAAAACTTTTGTTACTTGGATTGTTCTTGGGAGAGCAAGGTCACATTTTCTCTCACATGTTGTATGATGTTGCAGGAGTAGGAGATGGCACTATCATGGTGCAAAGGGGTTGCTCCTTGGCCTTAGATGAATAGGAAGTGCTTCCATTTTGGGAGGGATTTCCAAATTGCAGCAACATTATTGGAGGAATTTTTGACAAGAATCATGTCGAAGAATTGAGCTATGGGTTGGTAGGAGCCTATTTGCACAGTCCAACAGCGCTATTCTTTGGGAGAATGGATTTATTCATGTATTCATGCATCAATTTACCTTCAGCACATGGTGAGAATGTTGTTTTTGCATCTATTGATTATGTAACACAGTATTTTCATCTTCTTACCATTATCATACAATGCATTGATCCACAAGAGGGTAAGTTTATTGTTGAGCCCCATAAAAAAAAATTTCCCAACTATTATGATGGAGACGGCCATCCTTTGTATAATCATGGGAAAGTGTTTTATTATTTCTTGTATGCTTATTTGACACATTCACTCATTTACTATTCACTAGTAGATGTGATGATTCACACAACTAGCAATTTGTCAAAACACCTCTTGCCATGCTATTTTCTAAAATTGCAGTGGGAGAGACTGTGTTGTGTCCACTTGAGACATTTTTTGTATCATGCAGCATCATGTAAAACCTTTAGCAAAATTCTCATTTCGATGCCCTATGATGATCATGTCCTATTCATCATGGATGAGATATTTTGGGCCAGCTTGTTCTTCATTGTTGGAGAGGAGATCCTTGGAGGATTGTTCTTCATTTTGCCACTTGAGGGCAATACTTTTGCAGCCCAAGATCAGAAAATAATCTACACTTATCATGAGTGGAGAGAAGGAAATCGTGGGGTAGACTACCTTGTCTACCATGATTAGATTTTCAACCCACCTACTTTGCATGAGCCAAAGGTGGAGGAAGATTTTCAGGAATTTCCATGTTGAAGGGTAACTCATTTTGTGTGGATGATTGCTTGGGGTTGGGAGATTCATATGGGGATTCTAGATCCAAATTCATTTCAGCCCACATGCCTCAAGAAGGCCCTTCAGTTCTATCCTTGCAGTTGCTTGAAGACAAGCAACATTTGGGAGGGGAGGACTGTAATGTTCCCAAAATTAGCATGAAGCTAATTGGAACATTAATTTTTCTTATATAATCTAGGAGGTGAATAAATGGGTAAGGAGGCCCATGAGTAGGAATAAAATCCCTAATAATGTGAAAGGTATCATCAAAGTAGCTCTATTTTTCACCCTCAAGTGTGAAAAGGGGCAAATGCATGAGGACAAGGTCAAGTTTGACCAAGTCAACAGCGCTGCCATAGTGGGAGTGGAGCACCTTGAAAGACAGCGCAGTGTGAAAGGGGAAGAGGTAATTTTGTGGAGGAAACCCTAATGTGTGGGGGCCAAGGCAAGGAGGCTTTCATTTGTATAAAGGGAGGACAAGATAGCCATAGAAGGATATATTATTGAATATAGAATTTGGTCTGCATGACTATTTGCTGTCTTCAGTTGTTTAACTGAGATTGTTGTGCTGCTGAGCAAAAGGAATTTCCTGTTTAGGAATCCTTCTCCCTTATTGAGAGGAATCTTGAGGGATTTTAGTTCATTCTCCACATTTCAGGCTCAAGGCCAAGCCACCTCCTTCAGCTACAGTGTTATTCCTATAGCAGGAAATGTTGTGTTGCAGGGTGTTGCAGTGGAGGGTTCAACAGCACCATTTCCTTGGCTCATCTTTTAGAGGAGGGGGCTTCTATTCCTCTAAGAGGTTACTGAGGAAGATTTCTAAGCTGATTTCACATCTTTGGCATCAGGCCAAGCACTTCCCATCTCCTACATCACAGTCCCTCTCCTTGACTGCATTATTTCTGAGAGTATTTGCAGTGGGGATTTGCATTGCTATTTTGGAGGGTGAGATCTTCAGTGATTGGATTTTCCTTTCACCTAAAGGATCCTTTGGATGAGATTCATGTATCATATGTAGAATATTCAGCTGTCTACATCCATTTCCATTTCTTTAGTTGCAGCTGCTACCTTGCAACTCTGGCATTTTGTATTTTTTCACATTTCAGCCAATCCTTCCAGGATTGTCTAGAAATTGCCTTTGGGAGTCTATATCTTTTCTCCCCATATTGTATGAGTTGTATATTGCCATATTCATATATTTACATCATTTTCCAGTAGTTATTCCTCATATACTATGCATTCATAGCCATGGCTTTCTTCATATAAGCAGTGTTCTTCATATTTTCATGTACATGTTTCTTGAGGCTTATATTGCCTAGCTTGAGTGATTGTTTCCTCAAGGATTTGTATAACTTGTGCTGCTATGACATAATATGATGTCTATTTTGATCTTCTGGCATCTTATGTGTTAATGTATCACTGCTACTCGATTTTTGTGTTTACATATTGTTGGATCTCCAACTCTAGAATATCTTAAGATATTCTTGTTGTTGTAGAATTTCCCTATTTTGGGATATTACACTGAATCACCTCGCAAACAGTTTTTGCACAGTCTCTTCTCTCCCACAGAAAATTTTCTCTAACCAAGGGAAAATAATGCATACTTATTTTCATATTTGTTCGCACTTTCATCATACAATTCAATGTGAGCATCTCCCTAAGCTAAGAGCAAAAATACCAACATTAAGTTTACTCTCCCCAAAAGAGCTAGACACACCCACGCCAAAAACTCAGAAATGGTAGGAGAAGCTCTCATTTTCTACCACAGATCATTTGCAAGTGTCCACATCTAGGACGAATAGTAGCGTTGATTCCCACACAATCTACTCAGTTGGCATGTTGGTACCATGCACCATCTACACTAGACATAACCACGAACCAGAGGCATGTCCGCTAATGGAAACATTCAGGAACCTCTACACTTGACACAGTTTCCAACGACAGGAAATTGACTACCCTAACAAGGGACCCAAACTTGCGCTTATGCAAACTCCCATCAGGGATATTCTCCCCCAACCAAATGCCGACAACACGATACATCATATACGATTCATATCAGCATATATTGGAACTAGGACTGAAGCCGCTCCCACGTCTTGGGGTGTCAACCCTGTTCCTGTCATAAAAAACCAGGGTACCCTACACTTTTGCATTGATTTCCATGAGATCCCAAATTTACATTTTACCATAAAAATCATCGATGATACCCAACCTCTAGAATAGCGTCTATTACAACTAGAGCTCATTGACGAAAGTTAGCGACAATCACTGCAAAACAACGAGGCCCACAAGAAATGGTTAAAAGCATCGTTCGATATCCACATCAACCCTTGCACATTCACAGAGGGAGAAATATTCCTCCGCTACGATGTCGTGAAAGAAGCCATGGGGCTAGGAAAGTTCAAAACCTTGATGAAAGGACCTTACATCATAAAACATTGCCTCCTCAATGGGCATACATCTTGACTGAACCAGATAGAACATGCCTCAGTAACCCCATCAACGACCTTTACCTCAATAATTCTACCCATAAGGGCCAAGGAGTCCCTACCCTAGAGTCAACGTACACAAACCCAACCACTCTAAATTTTTTACCAAAATAATTATTACAAAATAAGCTCAAGTGTCACAATGGATTACCAATATAACCCCTACTTCAGATTTGCCGATGGAGCATTGCGATGGGCTCAAATCTTAGCAGCAGCCGCCTGGGTCATCTATCACCCTAACCGATCACCACTTTTCACCAATGGTGTGTGCATCCATTCAGTAACAAACAATCAGGCAGAATATGATGTCGTTATCAGACTTATGTGCGACCCCCTCCATCAGGGCATATGCCATATGCATATCTACCTCAATTCCCAATTAGTAATGTCATAGCTAAACCAAACATTTGAGACAAGAGACCCACATCTGTTTAGAAAATACTTGTGTGCAAAAATATTAAGCAGACAATTTGACTACACTACATTCACACATGTACCAAGGAGTCAAAACCAAACAGCTGATCACATAGCTAACAATATTCTAAACTGGAATGCATCTCGGATAAACTATCATACATAAAAAATAAAAACATAGAAAAAATATATATCCATCAGCATAACACAATCCATAAACAGAAACAGGGGGCACACCATGTAGAGCCGCAATAATATCTCTCACATATATATACCAAAAATGTATGTGTTTGAGTATAAAAAATAATATCTCTGACCCATTGGTCAACCCAAAAATATATACAAGTAAAAAAAAATAGGGGAAGCATCCTCATAATAGGTTCTTTACCCATATACAAAAAATACTCTAGCATGGTGCTCCCCTAGGTGGGCCACCTGGACCCACTACCACTCCCGGTACCACTACTGTAGCCCCTGTCAATATCGAGACTGTTGCCCGATGTAAAACTGGCTGATAGCCCCTCTCTCGAGCCATCAAGGTCTTCAACCATACATCCTTGAGGCCATCCAGAATGCCTCGATTAGGCATCCCCTGGGTCAAGAGGTCCACCCGATCCCAAGCATCCTCCAAAACTGCTACCCACTCAGTCATCTCAGCAACACAAGCCTCTACCACATCCGCATGAGCTCACTCAACAGCAGTATCGGCGGCAGCCGAGCTGCTACCCTCCCCTGAAGTGCTAGCCTTACCACCCGTTGCTCCACCTAGAGGTTGGGCAGGAGATCCTCCCTAACCCTCGAGAGCTCCTCGCACTCACTGAATCAACTGGTGCCCATCCAACCGAGCCACAGGACGACCAACCTTGCCAACATCTGCAAGAGTAACCAAAACTATGTCAGTGTCATCATAATACACATATAAACATAAAAACTCAAATAAATGCAGAAAACACAAAATAAGTACCTTCTAGCCCCCAAGCATATCCAGCGGGGAGACCCATCTCTAGATCTCCCCAGAAATCCATCCTTTCATAAGTGAATGGAAGGAACATTTGAGGGTTGGCCTCAAACCAAGCCTCAGTAGTGGCATTCGAATAATGCCCCACCCTACCACCACCTCCTCATGCGAGGCTCCCGTGGCCCCCGAGCAGGCACTGCCAGCACAGGCCTCAGCAGCACCACTTGCTCATACATAATGCTACATAAGATGCTGCCATAAGTAAAAAACTTCAATCCATCCCAGACCTTGGAAAGTTGTACCAACATCCCGTCATAGCATAAACGGGAAAAGTCAAAAAAGTGATCGGCCCTCAACCGATGCAAGACACCAATATACAGACCCGATGCCTGATGAGGAGTAGACAACCCTGCCAGTCACATAATGGCCGCTAACGCATAGCGCTCAAGCAAATCCGTCACTGTGACAATGGCTATACACCCCTTCGTAAGGGGCACCCCGCCACAATGGCGTGCCCAGAACTGATCATTATCCACCCTCGCAGATGGAAGTGGATACTGAAGTGCCTCCCTCAGGCAACAAACCAGTCACAAAGTAGATGTACATCTCGAGACAGATATTAAGGTCACACCCATGTAACACCATCACCTTACGCCACCTGTTGCAACACTGGATCAGGTAGCGTAAAATTCGATCCTATGACCGAAGAAGGTCATTCTCTAGAAATTTCAGGAGACCCCATTGTGCCAACTGTTGGCATGCCTAACCATCGAAAACTAGGCCAGTATGGAGCTCGGTCCAATCCCTCTCCCTCCATAGAATCCTATCATCAAAACAAGATCACATCAGCAGTATGAAAAACACCAAAAATAGACAAAATTTCCAAAAAAAATTGACAAAACCTTCCTCGGCTTTCTACATTCCTGTTCCTTAGACAGGCATGAGGAAGGAGTGCATGTTATCCTTATAGGCATGCAAAATATGCACCCAAATCATGGACAGGTGCGCAAAAACTTCCTTTTGCATGCAAAAGGCGTGCCAATAGCCTGATCGCCCATGCGGTCAAGGGAAAAGCTAGCTAAGAATCCATACAAAATAGTATTGTATGGACCCCGACACTCACAAACTGAAAAAAATAAAATGCAGGACATCATGAAGTTTATGTGGCCAAAGAATTGCTAATCCTAGGTGCTCAGGCTGACCGCAACGACAAGAAATACTCCGCAAAAGCCTCTGACCTCTCAATACTCAACAGACACAAATGAACTGAAGTGAGCCATATTTTCCTATATGTCTCCCTTTTCAGAAAATTTGGAGGACCATATCGAGAACTCAGAAGACCCAATCCTCAGACCGAAAGCAACACTGTGATTAGTGCTCCATAACACCCAAGGGCAGTGCCACACATTCGCACCCTCAAATTTTTTTTTTCAGCGCTGACAGGTATGCCCTCTCTTATCTTCTTTTTGAAGCACATGTCTTTCAAATAAATATGTGAGTAAATAAGATGCTCTCACTTGGGGTAATTTTTTTTGTAGGTAGTTTGCAAACCATTCACAGCTCCATCCACTGAAAGTTCCTGAGAAGGTATCATTCTACCCCCTAGCATGATAGAGTCCCAGAAAAACTCTGCATATCCTGACATCATTTCTCCATTATAAATTAACCATAGGTTCCAAACACCCGACCATTTTTATCAGCACCTCAGCTTGCACATGATAAGCATCCTCACTGATCAGTAAAGCCTCCCCTTCATGGCACTTGTCACCCAAAGTAGACCATATATCACAGCAAAAGTAACGCCATGGCCATAAAAATATAGTCTAGGAAGCACCTCATGCCCATTCACCCACCATCCATCATATCAATTTTTACCATATTAAATAAAACCCCTTCCCCAGACAACTAGGTTGTGCAAGTAGATCAAAAGCGCACAACTGCGCTTCGCATTGGGCATACCATACCTCCATCAACATAAGCCTTCTGTGATATTTTTTCATCTGCTTCATCAACCTCACACATGAGACCAACCAATGGGGCCCCACCCTCAACAAAACAATTTCCTCACATCATTAATGAGTGAACACTTTCATCTTTTGGGGCACCCGTCTCTGTGTTTTTTACAAACTAAACCACATTATTTTATTCTTTTGGTAAGTGTACAAAGACTGCAAATGACACACTACATCCCCCAACCCACCCATTCATTTTTTTCTCCCATGGCAGTAGTCCCTCGTCACCCTTGGTCGGATTATCACACCCTCACGCAAAATCTATCATGACATTCATAACTAGTTTATACCCACCCTGGAAGTCCTACCGAATCTAAGGATTTACCCATCAGAAATAGTTATGACTGCCACCAAGCTGCTTTTTATACTCTATCCTTGGGCCACTGAATCCCCATCATCAGTTTTCAGTCACCCCTAGCCATCATGCCTATGTTAAACCCATCACATCCAAGATCCTGATCCTCCGTATCAGTGACCCCTCGTTTGCTTGAGGCTTCCTTTTTGTCGACTTCAACACCTCTTTTCCAAAAAGGAAGTGATACCTTGGATCGCCCCTCTCCATAAAAGGGACATCCTCGGGTGGAATTATGGGAGACATCATTGCCCACAAATGTCATCGGTCCTCTTGATTCGACTACAAAACAAGCCTTCATGTCAAGATTGTATTGTACCTTACAACCATTTCACTTTGATAAAATCTGTCGAAGACTCGTGCCTCTATAAGCACCTCTTTCAACAATGCTTACACGGGAAGGTCCCAGTCAGCACCTATGCATACAATGTGCATTCATATGCCATACCAAGTTTACGCATATGGGTACCACATTCTACCTATTGTCAAAGAAGAACGCCCCTGAGGGTGTCATCAGTTTTCGTCATCAACCAATAGATCACTACCATACTAGTGTCACAGATAGAATATCTATCTGTCAAATAGATTTGCTTAACTAGAATAAGCATTACGAGCATGGGACATGCCCGCCTCGTATAAAATTTGTATATATTATATTATAACATTTCTTGCAGGGATCCCATAGGACATGGTCACTCTTCGACCTGGTGCAGGGTATCTCCAACTCCGAGCGACACGTAGGTCTCTCTCTCTTTACACATAGTACACAAAAAAGAAACTATAATGTATTTCAACTATACAGTTCTATCTAGACCTCACACATTAGGGGGCAACTATTATCACTGGAAAATTAGACAAGCAAAGATGACATTATTTAATGTCAGGTAGAAGGATTTATAGGGTTGAGAGACATTAGAGAATCTGAAGTATTTAAAAAATCTCTAAGGTCTGAAGGAAAAAATCAAATTGTGCACAAAAAGAACCAATCAAATGCGCCTTTGCACATAAAATTCTTTGATAAGCGTGCCTTTGCGCGGATTTTCCTCCAAAATTCATGCGGTCCTGAGAGTGGCGGGAGTCATTTTCTGAGACCACAAGGCACACTCTAGGACATTGATCCCACACTTGAGGCTGCCTAAGGACAACCGCCCAAGCCTACTTAGTACCTCAAAGGAGCACACAATGGAATCACCCTCCTCTCTTGGGTCACCATCCATAATGTACCAAGAGAGGGAAGAAGGATTTGAATTCTCCTATAAAAGGCCACCAAGAGATGAACAATATGAGAGCAAATTGTTATGCTGAACATAATTTCCCCAAGCATTACCAGTAGTGTGTGATCTGGAGCAAAGATAGAGGGGACTCAATTGTTGGCCATCAAACAACTCCAGTCCACCATAGTAGAGAGAGGGAGACTTTTCGCCAAGGAAGCTTGGAAGTAAATACATCCTTGCATCGAGACTTGGAGCTCCATAGTTCCAAGGGCCCCTTGGTAAGTGGGTCAAAGTTTCATCCTCATTTCCTACCAGCACTCAACAAGAGGGGATGTGAGCACCGTTGTTTGGATTATTGAAGTTGTTTGACTCTATTTAGACCTTTTGTTTTATTTTCTTTAGTTTTAGTTTAGTTTTTTTGTTTGAATATGCATGCTATTTCTCTATCTAGTATGTTTATGTTTTAACATGTTCCACTAACTTGCTTGACTCCACCTATTTTCTGCCTGTGTCCAATAACTTAAGAGGGAAAAACCACCCCTCTTAAGTAAGTGTGATTTGGTACATTCGTGTGCCAAACACACAAACACACTTACAACAACCATGAATCACATACTTGCAGGCTTGTATGGTGATCTTCTCTTATCCCAAAGTCCATTGTTGCAACTTTGATTTACTAATATACATCTCCTACTCCATCTCATCAACATATTAGCATCATAACATATCAATATCATCATGATGACCTAATTTCACACAATGACCTCATGGACAATAACCTTAACCATACCAATGTACATGGACAATGCACAAGTATGACCAATGGGTAACCAAGCGTGAATGACCAATTCACGTCCAACATATAACATCATGCAATCATGCATACATGTACAACACATAAGCATGACCAATATGTAAGCAAGCATAACAAGTGATGCATGTACAATATGTAACAATATGTAAAACATGTTTCCAAACAACACCATCATCACTTCCATGCCGACACCACTTCCACAATGGCCAACAAAACATGGATGCAACAAGAACATATAGTACACAAGCATACTAAACACATATGCAATCAACATAAATGCATGATCAACACACCTCCCATCCATTCTAAGGGTTGAACCATGCTCTAATACCACTTGGTAACACCCCCTTCCCACATATACCCAAGTAAGCGACCAACTAGGGTAAACATGCAACGAGAGGCTACTAATAAGAGATTCAACCTCCTAGATGACCTTAAGGAAGTGTAACTGGTGAAAACAAGACAAAAAGACCTTACACAACATCAAAAGCATCTCTAGGAGGTAACCCAACCTCCCATACCCCTGAACCCTAAGGGGGAACTAATTTTTGACCCTTTTGAGCCTTAGCCGCAGAAATTCCAAGGCAAGGTAGCAGCTGTAAACCTATAGATGTAGGCATGCCAAGGTAAGGTATTGGCTAGTGCCTAGTTTGGTCAATTCTATCCTGCAACTTTGGGATTTGTGCCACCTTTTTAGGCCCAAATCCCAAGTCACTACCAAAAACTTCATGAAAACTTAGGGGATGATAAATAACATTTTAAAAAGGCCTGGAAGAAATCACATCATCAAGAAATCATTTGGACACCTCCTAGCCATGACAGGAATTTTGTCAAACATGTCACAAGCATTTCATCTGTAGGTGTAAACAACAAATTCAAACATAGGGGTATCATACTTATCTGAGTATCGCTAAGAAGAATTGCTCCCTTACATCATAAGTTGTAATGCAATTTATTTGACCATCAACCCATTGTGTGTTCATTTATAAGTAAAAACATGGATAGAGCCATACATTATCATTGATAAACTACATGCTTATAACTAGCATAATCACAACACAAATACAATGGATACAACAACAATAAAATCCATACATAAAATAGTATATTTTCATACCAAATACCAAAGGAATGAGCTCTTCATTATTGAATATAAAAACCAATTGGAGATAGGACTTCCACATTCCACCCGACCATAGATTGGCTAAGCCAAATCTTATTTCATACAATCACCTCTGTGCCATATTCCAAGCATGAATGTGGAAATAAAAAAAAAGAACCAACTACGGCATCTCGAGGCTAAACCACCTCACCCTCATCAAATATAAATCACGATTCATCATGATCTACACCTGGTCACTGGGCCAACACAAGAATGTATATCATTGGATTCTCTCCACCTAAACCATGAGGAATTTTCCTATCTCCTAGTGTCTCAAGCTTTACCGCAACCCATAGTCTGAATTAGGGGTCAATAGGCCCTAAACCAAGACATCGCCCTCTAGGCTTTACCATATATCCTGCCATTCACCAGAAATGATTCCTAGGCCTAATAAATGAAAGCCATCTCTCAGGCTTTACCACAATCCAAGCTCAATTCACTAGGCCCTAAACTGAGGCAACACCTCTTAGGATTACCGTAACCCACAATCTAAATAAGGGGTCACTAAGCCCTAAACCGAGGCAACACATAAGTTAGTTATTTGTTATAGTAATAATAATATTTGGGGATCCACCTCACTCAAATTTGAATCCATCCTATAATCCAGCTAAACCAAAACATAAGAACTACACAACACCATGGCTATTCAGAAATGGCAAGGCTAGGCTGAAAACACTGTCACACGTGGAAAAAATCCATGCCAAGATAGCAAAGAACCACATGCAATATCATACATGCCAAATCTAGAAAGGAAAATACACATGCAAATCGATATCTTCCAAGAATCCTATTGTAGTTGCTTGATTCTTGATCTTCCTTGCTTGCTTCATCCTTTTTCCCGCTTTCTTTCCTTTCTTGCTCAAATGCGAAAGTGCCCCAAGAAACTCTAAGTGTCCAAGAGTTAGAGAGAGATAGAATAATGAGAGAGCTCCAAAAACTTAAATGACAAAAGGTGAACCAGAAAATTCTTGCCAATTGATCCCCAAAATCATTTTTATTGATGAGGCCTCTATTTTCTTCATTTTCCATTATTTTCCTTCATTTTTCTCCTCACATGCAACATGTGACCTTTCATCTCCCTTTTCTCCTTATTAGCCATCAGTAAATTTTGTTACAACAAATGATGGCTAAATATGTTCTTAAGCCTTCAAGAGATTATTTTCATAGAAAACTACTCATTCTTGAAGCCTTTGGGTGTCCTCTGACTTAAGTGTAATCTTCACTGCTGTTTCCTTCAAAAGAGCATTCAAAGAAGTCCTACTGATATCCAAAGAAAACCATTATAGAGCCATTTTCCATCATTCCATAAGTCCATTTTCACCCACTTTTCATCCATGTTTACCTATCCTAGTCACTCATTTTTCCTCTAAAAATGCCCCCTTCCCCTTTACTTTTCCTCATTCTCCCATTAAAACCCTTTTTAAACTATAAAAAACCCCTTTTTTTGGTTTAGAGCATCCTTATTTTACCTATCGGAAACCTAAAAAGGTTTAAAAACCCAATTTTTAACCTTATTTCCACTCTATTATGTATCAGGCTTTTAAACCCCCTTGGCTTAAGCCCCCTTCCCTTTCTCCGCCATAAAACCCTGCGCCCGTGACCAGGCGTTAGCCCCCAACCCCCGTTACTATAGGCCTCGGTCCTTTCCTCCTCCACAGGACTTTGTCTTCGCACCTTCACCTAAATCCCTCCCACTCCATATTTCTTCTGTGTCCTTCATTTCCTCCGGATCAACCCCCGCCGTAGATCCTCAAGATCTAATGACCCTCGTTTCCTATCATTACCAATTCTCCCAACCCCATTCGTTACTCCTTTGCTTCCTCTAGGCAGATCAGAACCGTTGATCTCTCGCAGATTGGATGATGCTGATCCACTGCGGAGGCACCCGACCAAAAGATGGTCCGTACCTCTATAGTCCCCCCGCAACATATTCACAACCGTCGATCTTCAAAGATCCAACAACCGACATTCATCCCCACCATTTCACCTCCCGACAAGTTTTCTTACGTCAGCTTGGCCCCACCTTCCACCCACGAAACTATCTCCCAATCCCCCCTCGACACCTAGCCACCACTACCTCCTCACCTGAGCATCTTCTATCTATCACGCTGATCCTCTGCCCTTGGATCTACACCCCCAGATCCAACAGCCCACGTTCAATTTTGCGCGGATTTTGGTGTCAGGGTTTGACGACCCAAACCTATGTGAAATGGGCGGTATTGGGGTGGAAAGGTGTCACACCCTGTATGGAATTGCGTTCGTTTCGTGATAATCCACTTACCACCCATCGTTAGCGCAAAAACCGCTGGTGGTATTTCCAAAACCACTTCCATATTTTCGCGCCGAAATACAAATTCAAACCCTGTTTTCACAGGTTTTTCCTCTCCACCATGGAATTTCCTCCTTCACCTGCATATTTCGCTCCTCTGTACATCTCTCCGACGCCCCAAACTCTTGAAGCAATTTAATCCACGAAAAATGCAGGTTTTATTAACGTTTTTTGGTCTATATGCAGATTCGATGGTGGTTCTAAGGCCGAAAAAGCCTTCCCACAGTTCATAAAGAGATAGGGCCGAAGGTGACGACCTTTGTGGCCCAAACAAAGGCAAAATAATGAAGAAAGGGACTACCAGGGTTAATTTCATGGTTTGACCGGTGCCTCATGAGCACTGGTTATATAATCAAACCCTCCAGTGCACTAAAACCACCTGTACACTGACAAAGAAAATAGAAGAAAGAACAGTGAAGACAAAGATTAAAGATAAAAGGATTAAGGATAAAGTTGAAGATTAAAGGCTTATTCCACAGTTTATGAATAAAACACAGTCAAAGACAAATTAATTAAGGTTAATACAGTCAGCAAAGGACATAAAGGTTAAAGATGATTTAAAAGGCAAAAAGCACAACCAGGCCTAAAAACACAGTTATTGATGAGAGTAAAGAAGGATTAGGCCAAAGTCAACCTCGAATACAGCATCACAGCACAATCATTCCTCTAGAATATTCGAGGCCACCTATAGCCTGCTCTTCACCTACACAGACATATCAGTAGTTACTATACAAAGAAAACACTCCAAAACTATCAGAACAGTTATTATAAAGGCATGGGTGGCCTTATAACCAAATGTTTCACCTAACTTATCCCAGAATCTAAGTCAAAGTTACTGCAGTCAGAAGATATCTCCAAAAGCACACACTTTGGAGTTATTACCAACCTACCAGATGTGCCTCAAGTCAACAAAAAACTACTGAATGGTCTAAGCAATGCAATGTTTATTGAGCAGAGTGAAGCATTCAATGCACATCTATTCTTCCTTAAATGATAATTAAGACCACTTCCTTCAACACTCTTCCTCTCACACCTATATGTATTCACATAAAATTCATTATAAAGGGTTGGGACATTGTTAATAGCTTGAACTGTTATTGAGAAAAAGTTTCTGAGTAGTTGTAATATAGTAGGCTGGGAAGAAAAGCATTGGACTGTAAAAAGCTATTGGACTCAAATTATGTAACTAGTTTTGCACATCAATAGACAAGCAGATTCATTGGATCCTGATTTAAATCATTGGTGATGTTATTCTCACTGCAATTGTTATTCTTCTTATGTTTCTACTGTTTTCACATTATCTGATAAAGAACAACAAATATAGAGCAGGATTTACTGCAAAGTACCCTAGCTCTCACTGATAATCTTTATCTTTATGTTTTCTTCTAAATGTGTGTTTGGGAATGATTTCAACAGAGTATAACCAGTCAAGGAATGTTGGTGAGCCCATGTCTTGCTGAGTAGAACTTGAGATGTTTTTCTTGAATGATATTTTCACTGCATGCTAAGTAGAGTCCTAATCAAGGAAGTTTATGGTTATCCTTGTCCCTTGTTTAGTCTTAAACAGCTGTTTTGAAGGTTTCCCTTAAGAGTATGCCAAAATCAGGCTAGGTTAAAAGCGCTTACCTGATCTTAGGTTACTTTTTATGTTTATCTTAAATGTTTTATTCTTAAGAGTATGTCAAAAGCAGGCTAGGTTAAAAGTCGTTACCTGATCTTAGATTGCCCTTTGTTTTCTTACATATTTTCTTCTTTCACCACATTTCTTAATGTTCCATACCACAAAATAAACTTAAAATGTCTTTTGATATAGATGACTTTCCCTTTGAAAACCCTTGAGTAGTTGTTGTGCAAGTAAACCCTTTTATGACTCCATAGCCCAATGGTTTAACACTGTTTTTGACCTATCTTCCCATGCTAAAATATCCTTCAATTTATTTCCTCCTTCACTTCATATGACCTTCTTAGTTAATGATCCCCAACCAAAAAACAAACAAACCCCTTGTACTTCATAACTAGCCTAATATAATCTCATAAGCCTTAAAGATATATCCTTTGAAAACACATATAGAGACATCCCTCTTTGAATCCAAGAGGGCTAGATCCTAGGATTCCAAAATGGTTCTAATTTTGCCTTGTCATTTGGTATGCCAATCTACCAAATCACAGGAACCCAACATAATGGCGACTCCACTGGGGACTTTTGAGTAAAATGCATCTTAGGCATCCTTAAGAGCTTAGAAGACCCACAACCTCCTTAGATTGGTATTCAATTGCTGATGGTGGAGAGCAAATCATCTCAAAATTTTTGAAATCCTCCACCTGGCGACTCCACAACTCTCAATAGACCTAAAGACTCCACTGGAAGAAGAACCTAAAACATGACCAGTCATCCTAGAAATAAAGAGCATTTAGGCCTAAGCTGGATCCAAAAAATTATTGTTTTTATCTATAACTATGTTCTATCCTACTTTAAGCCTGATCAAGAATACACTGATGAGATCTACACTTATCATTTGAAGGATCTCAAGCATCGAAAAGCTAAGCCTCAAATTTTAGACCACAATTAGTCTTACACACCTATGCTTACCCTAGATTGACCTGTAGAAGATCTAGTGAAACATGAGCCTCATGCTACCTTTCCTCCTCTTGCTGAAACCTCAAACAGCCATGACTCTCTTTTTACACTACCTATACCCACAAAGTTCCCAGAAAGATACAAGCCTCTGGTTTTTCCTCCTATTTTCCAAGCCCTCCCTACAAATCTTGTAAATAAATTACCCAAATTTGATGGAGAAAGCTCAAAAGTTACCGCTAAAAAGCACATTCAAAATTTTGAGGTTTTACTTGACCTTTATGAAATAGAAGAAGATGATGTGCGTATTAGAATGTTTGCCTTATCATTACAAGGAAAAATTAAGAGTTGGTTTAAGGATCTTCCAGCTGCAAGCATTGTCAATTTTCATCAATTTACTCAAGTCTTCTTAGATAGGTGGGAAATCATGGGAAATGAAGTTCTCATCATAGAGGAATACAAGAATTTAAAAAGACAACCAGGGGAGACAATACAAAACTTTTCAGCTAGGTTCAATAAGGTATACAATGAAATGCCTGCTAGGATAAAGCCACCTTTGGGGTGGGCTCTCTTGCACTACCCAAGTACTTTTGACTCAGAGTTGGAATTCCAGATAAGAGAAAAAGACCCTTCAAACCTGGAAGAAATGTATAATATGGAAATTACTGTGGAATTCAACATACTAGAAAGAGAGAGAAGGTTAGAAGAAATAAGGAAGGACAAAGTAGCTCAAGAGAAAATAACTTCTTTAGAGTTAAAGCTAGAGATGTTGTCAGATAAAATCAACAAAATAATGTACATAATTGATAAAATATTGGCTATGCATGAGGCTGATATAAATGTTGATTATCCAGAGCAACCCATGCTCTCTCTTAATCAAAAACAAACTCAACCACTACAAGACATAAACAACAAACAAAATATGTATGAAGAGAAAGATTACAGAGAAAAAAATGAAGAAGGTTGTCAAGAAAGTCCTGACAGCATACCTTTATCTTGTGTTATGCTGTTAAGAGAATTTTACGACGAAAATGCAAATGCAAAAAGTGAGCAGTGCTTTGAGGAAACAATAAGCCTCCTAGGAAACACAGAACCTGAAATAGAGGAAAGATCAACACATATAGGGACTCTCCCTCTATGTTATAACTCATTTCAGATTTTCAAAGGAGAGTGGCATCCTGACAATGTAACAGAAACAATTCATGAACCTTAGACTGACCATCACAAAGATTAAGAAGAGTTGTTTGAGAGTGGAAAAGATTAGGAAATAGAAGAAAATCCTCAAAGTCTTCCTGCAAACACAAGTAAAGATTCACTAGGATAGGCTCAAGAAGATACCCAGCCTTAATGTCAGTCAATACAAGAGAAAGATGATTGTTGTACTTCTGTCCAAAGCAAAATCCCCCCTCTTTTGACAGAAGAAGAAATTGACCGAGTATTAAACAAAAAACCAGCCCTCAAAACTTCATTCGAACAAAACACTTCTGCTCATATACCTACTGAACCTTGTTGTCTTGAACCAGAAAATAAACTTGTAGATCAGCTTAAAGAAAAATAAACTGATAACCCAACATGCTTGATTAGTGAGATTGTTTATGCTAATGATTTTCCAATTTTTTATCAGTATGATGATGATGATGAATTTCAAGCAGAAACTAATCATGCAGGGCAACCAGTAGTTGATTGGTATCATGAAATTCACTATCCTCAGCTTGAAAGTAGCAATCAACCAATCCAATCAATCAGAAATAGCTTTCACATAAGTGGGAGTCAGCAGTCTATCAATTTTGATGATGAGGTTGAGAAGAAAGAGGAATTTCTTGAGCAGGATGAATATAAGGAACCTTCTCCTGAGAGGGTTGAGGTAATAAAATATACCCCTACTCAAGAATATGACGATATCTTCATAGAGTACAGTCCACTGAATCAGAGCATACCAGGGCTACGAGAGCACATCACTGCAATATATGATGAGTCCTTCAGTTCATATGACGATGGAGATGGGGAAGAAGTTCTTTCTCAAAAGAATCTTAAGCTTGATCCAGTGGAGAAAAAAGTAAGCTTGGTCGAAACCTATCTTACAAATATTCATAACCAGGCATTATTTCAAGATCCCTATGCTCATTTCTTGAAGATATTTGAAGAAGGGATAAAGGTTGTTAGAAGCAGTGTATCACCAAATGCAACAAATTTTTTTAGCACTTCTACTAAAGAATAAGTGAGATGGGAGTGGCCCTGTTTATCCAGCATGCTCAAAGAGATGAGAAAAGACCAGTCATGGAACCATCTAATTGACTGGATGTATTGGAAAATTGAACTCATTAGCTAAACATGTAAATATTTCAGAGTTAGATTAGGGTCAGTAGGAATTTCAATAAAGCTCAGCTTGTGAGCATGTAGCTAGTATTTTGTTTTTTGCTTTGAATTTGAAAAATACAAAAAAAATAGAAAAGAGAAAAGAGGGCAGATATAAAAAAAGAAAGGTACAGCCCCATACCAAAAAAAAAGAAATAAAGTCTGAAAGTGTGCAAGCCTAAATGCCACTACTTAAAAGAAAGCACTGCTATTTAGTCATACCACCTAATCATGACTAGATAGATTTCAATTTACTACTAATAGGTTAGTGAAGAAGATTTTCCAAACTGTTTAATCTTGGCTTATCAGTAGATTAGATTAGGATAGAAAAATAATTGGTTCTAATATGCTTAAAATATGAACCAAAGAATCAAAGGAAAGATGGCTCTAACAAGCTCAAAACCTGAGCCAAAGAAAGGAAAAAGACTGGTTCTAACATGCTGAAAACTTGAACCAAGTAAAGAAGAAGAAGACAATTCTAAAAAGACCAAATTAGAACTGAAAGGGAAAGGAAGGAATCTCATAGTTTTCATATCTTAAGCCTTCCAAGTTTTGCTTTACTTTCCTGTAAATATAAGTCTATGTGCAACTGGTTCCCTTTTCCATGGACACTACAGCAAATTAGACAGCTTAATCCTGGTTTGACTGTGTTTTCAATTTCTTTTTTAGAATGTAAAGAATGCAGATCTGTCAGACAGTCTAATCTTGGCAGATAGTAGACTTAGGTAGAGAATATTTGAGTCCAACTGTTTAATATGGACTCATGGAAGTTATAATGGTAGATTTAGATTAGTTTTTCCTTTTTTCAAAAGAATAAAATGTTTATGTCAAAGGTTTGCAAATCCAACCTTATGAAGAAAAAATGTTAGGAAGTACATTGTGTAGGTAGAATTTTTGGGAGAAATCATCTAGTTATGATAAATACTGATCATATTTTCAAGCAGCATGATCAAAGAAGAAAGAATATTATCAAAGTGTAGGACATTGATCTACATTTCAGAGATAAAATTTCTGAGGTTCTTGACACCTCCAAGGAGCTGCCAGCCCCAAGTGGAGCCACTATTAGCCATCAATAAATTTTGTTACAGAAAATGATGGCTAAATATGTTCTTATGCCTTCAAGAGATTATTTTCATAGAAAACTACTCATTCTTGAAGCCTTTTGGTGTCCTCTGACTTAAGTGTAATCTTCACTGTTGTTTCCTTTAAAAGAGCATTCAAAGAAGTCCTGCTGATATCCAAAGAAAACTGTTATAGAGCCATTTTCCATCATTCCATAAATTCATTTTCACCCACTTTTCATCCATGTTTACCTATCCTAGTCACTCATTTTTCCTCTAAAAAGGCCCCTTTCCCCTTTACTTTTCCTCATTCTCCCATTAAAACCCTTTTTAAACTATAAAAAACCCCTTTTTTGGTTTAAAGCATCCTTATTTTACCTATCGGAAACCTCAAAAGGTTTAAAAACCCAGTTTTTAACCTTATTTCCGCTCTATTACGTATCAGACTTTTAATCCCCCTTGGCTTAAGCACCCTTCCATTTCTCTGCCATAAAACCCTGCACCCATGACAAGGCGTTAGTCCCCAGCCCCCGTTACTATAGCCCCCGGTCCTATCCTCCTCAACAAGACTTTGTATTTGCACCTTCACCTAAATCCCTCCCACTCCATATTTCTTTCGCGTCCTTCATTTCCTTTGGATCAACCCTCGTGGTAGATCCTCAAGATCTAACGACCCTCGTTTCTTATCATTACCCATTCTCCCAACCCCATTCATTACTCCTTTTCTTCCTCTCGGCAGATCGGAACCGTTGATCTCTCCCAGATTGGATGGCGTTGATCCACTGTGGAGGCACCTGACCAAAATATGGTCTGTACCTATATAGTCCCCTTGCAACATATTCACAATCATTGATCTTCAAAGATCCAACGGCCGACGTTCATCCCCACCATTTCACCTCCCGACAAGTTTGCTTATGTCAGCTCGGCCCCACCTTCCACCCATGAAACTATCTCCCAATCCCCCCTCGACACCTGGCCTCCACTACCTCCTTTCTCAAGCATCTTCTGCCTATCGTGCTGATCCTCCACCATTGGATCTACACCCCCAGATCCAACAACACATGTTCGATTTTGCGCAGATTTTGGTGTCAGTGTTTAACGACCCAAACCTACAAGAAATGGGTGGTATTGGGGTGGACAAGTGTCACACCTTGTATGGAATCACGTTCATTTCACAATAAACCACTTACCACCCATCGGCAGCGCGAAAATCTCTGGTGGTATTTCCAAAACTACCTCCATCATTTCGTGCCGAAATACAAATTCAAACCATGTTTTCGCAGGTTTCGCCTCTCTGCCATGGAATTTCCTCCTTCGCCTACATATCTCGCTCCTCTATACATCTCTCCAATGCCCCGAACTCTTGAAGCAGTTTAATCCACAAAAAATGCAGGTTTTATTAACTTTTTTTTGGTCTGTATGCAGGTTCGATGGTGGTTCTAAGGCCGACAATTCTTCCCACAGCTCATGAAGAGATAGGGCCGAAGGAGACGACCTTCGTGGCCCAAACAAAGGAAAAATATTGAAGAAAGGGACTACCAGGGTTAATTTAATGGTTTGACCGGTGCCTCATGAGCACTGGTTATATAATCAAACCCTCTAGCGCACTAAAGCCACCCATACACTGACAAAGAAAACAGAAGAAAGAACAGTGAAGACAAAGATTAAAGATAAAAGGATTAAGGATAAAGTTGAAGATTAAAGGCTTATTCTACAGTTTATGAATAAAACACAGTCAAAGACAAATTAATTAAGGTTAATACAATCAGCAAAGGACATAAAGGTTAAAGATGATTTAAAAGGAAAAAATCACAATCAAGCCTAAAAACACAGTTATTGATGAGAGTAAAGAAGGATCAGGCCAAAGGCAGCCTCGAATACAGCATCACAACACAGTCATTCCTCCAGAATATCCGAAGCCACCTGTAGCCTACTCTTCACCTACACAGACTGATCAGCACTTACTATACAAAGAAAACACTCCAAAACTGTCAGAACAGTTATTATAAAGGCATGGGTGGCCTTATAACCAAATGTTTCACCTAACTTATCCCAGAAGCTAAGTCAGAGTTACTGTAGTCAAAAGATATCTCCAAAAGCACACACTTTGGAGTTATTACCAACCTACTAGATGTGCCTCAAGTAAAAAAAAAACTACTGAATGGTATAAGCAGTTAATGCAATGTTTATTGAGTAGAGTGAAGAATTCGATGCACATCTATTCTTCCTTAAATGATCATTAATACCACTTCCTTCAACACTCTTCCTCTCACACCTATATGTATTCAGAGAAAATTCATTGTAAAGGGTTAGGAAATTGTTAATAGCTTGAAATGTTATTGAGTAAAAGTTGTTGAGTAGTTGTAATATAGTAGGCTGGGAAGAAAAGCATTGGACTGTAAAAAGCTATTGGACTCAAAGTATGTAACTAGTTTTGCACATCAATAGACAAGCAGATTCACTGGATCCTGATCTAAATCATTGGTGATGTTATTCTCACTGCAATTTTTATTCTTCTTATGTTTCCATTGTGTTCACATTCTCTGATAAAAAATAGAAAATATAGAGTAGGATTTACTGCAAAGTACCCTAGCTCTCACTGATAATCTTTATCTTTATGTTTTCTTCTAAATGTGTGTTTGGGAATGATTTCAATAGAGTATAACCAGTCAAGGAATGTTGGTGAGCCCATGTCTTGCTGAGTAGAACTTGAGATGTTGTTCTTGAATGATATTTTCACTGCATGCTAAGTAGAGTCCTAATCAAGGAAGTTTATGGTTAGCCCTCTCCCTTGTTTAGTCTTAAACAACTTTTTTGAAGGTTTCCCTCAAGAGTATTCCAAAATCAGGCTAGGTTAAAAGCCCCTACCTAATCTTAGGTTACTTTTTATGTTTATCTTAAATGTTTTATTCTTAAGAGTATGTCAAAAGCAGGCTAGGTTAAAAGTCCTTACCTGATCTTAGATTTCCCTTTGTTTTCTTACGTATTTTCTTCTTTCACCACATTTCTTAATGTTTTGTACCAAAAATTCAACTTAAAAGATCTTCTGATATAGATGACTCGCCCTTTGAAAACCCTTGAGTAGTTTTTGTGCAAGTAAACCCTTTATGACTCCATAGCCCAATGGTTTAGCATTGTTTTTTACCTATCTTCCCATGCTGAAATATCCTTCAATTTATTTCCTCCTTCACTTCATATGACATTCTCAGTTAATGATCCCCAACCAACAAACAAGCAAACCCCTTGTACTTCATAACTAGCTTAATATCATCTCATAAGCCTTAAAGATATATCCTTTGAAAACACATATAGAGAGATCCCTCTCTGAATCCAAGAGGGCTAGATCCTAGGATTCCAAAGTGGTTCTGATGTTGCCTTGTCATTTGGTATGCCAATCTGCCAAATCACAGGACCCCAACCCTCCTAATTTCCATTATTTTCATAATTAAAGGTGCCAAATATGCCATTTTCCTTTCCAAATTCCTTTTCCTTTTCCTTTTCCAATTTTCTTAGCCATAATAACCGAAATGAACACTCATTAGGGTGTTTTTCTCAACATTCAGCTTGGAATAACTGTCCCATCAATCGTGGTTATGACTTTAACTTTATTACATGAAATTTTAACCAGGGTTGTTACAGCTCCTGTAAACGTTCTAGGAAAAGGTAAAGGAAAACTTGATAAGTATATAAAAAATTTTATGCATTTCTGGTTCAAGGGATAAGGAAAAATATCCTAAGTGTAAGTCAATTAGCTGAAAATGGACATATAATTATGTTTACCTCAACTAAATGAAAGGTTATAGATTAAGAAACTAGAAAGGCTATAGCAAGAGGTTCTAAAAATTCAAATAAATTATATGTGCTAGTAAAGAAGAATTCAGGTGGAAATGAAAGGGATAGTTCCTCTTCTTCAAATTAAAAATAAAAGAAGATGCTCTCTACTGTTGTCCATTTATATTAAGGGAATACTTCTAACAGATACTCCAAAAGTGAATGTGAGGTAAATAAACCTCATAAAGAGTAGGTGATGATTATCAGGTCCACAGGACCAGTGGTGTATGATCTCAAGGGGAGCTATGCATGAGTATTTTGGTGATAGTTCTATAGTTTGGTTTGATATTCATTTGGTGATGCTCATACTACTAACCAACGGTGAACAAGAACAAGTATGGATCACTACAAGGAAAAGACCCTCTAGTGGAGGTTATAACAAAGGTTTTTAGTGTTATAAAATTGGCCAAAATTGCGAAAAAAACATTTGCTACAACCTCTATTTTCGGTAATGGAGGTTTTAGCGGAGCTTCTAACAAAATTTTAACACAAATAAAAAATCTTGGGTCGTCAGAGGTTATTACGGATGTTTTTCTCATCGATGCACTAATCAGGTGTCAACGCACCAATCCATTTTAGAGTGAATGCACCGGTACTGCTAACCTACCAAGTACCGGGACGGAAAAAAAATAAAGGATGCCCTAGGAAATTTAGCAACGTCTCAGTGCGTTTCATCGAAACGGTCGCCCTAGGGCAGTCAAAGGTGCATGCACTGGGCTGTAAAGGTATAAAACCGCACTAGGCACACTGCAAGTGATACAACACACCTGGTCATTCTAATTGGTATTGGGATTTGTGCAGTGCCCATAGGTCGTATCAACGCACCAATTCGTAGTATTATAGAAATGCACCAGTGTAAAATATCACACAAACACATCGATAGTTCTAATTCATATTGGTATTTGTGTGGTGCCCATAGGTCGTAGTAACGCACCGGTGAGTAGTCACACATAAATGCACCGGTGCATAGTATCACACAAACGTACCAAGAGTTATAATTGGTATTGGTATTTGTGCAGTGCCCATAGGTTGCAGAAACACACTGGTGTGCATTATAATACAAACACACTGGTGTATAGTAACTGACACACACATGTGTTCATTTTGTATTTTTTAGAAACATCGACCTATGACAATGCAATTATTGTGATCTTTTTAAATTCATTATTCATCAAAAGTCGACACATCTTATAAAAGTATTCATATCAATTAATTTTTTATTAGTGCATTTGAATGTGATGTTTGGATTAATTTGTTATATAATATCATAATTATTGTGATTTTTTTAAAATTCATTATTCATCAAAAGACGACACATATCTTATAACAGTATTCATATCAATTATATTTTTATTAGTGCATTTGAATGTCATGTTTGGATTAATTTGTTATATAATATCATCAGATTTCACATCTCTTCATTATAATATTTAATAAATGGTGTTACATTTCACATCGACAATGGAGAATGCAATAGAATAAATTAAAACATATTTTTATTATATATATATGAATAAGACACTCTTTTTCATAAAAAATGGGACAGTTATTGGTAAACCTTTGTCTTTAAATTGGGACACTATGTCCATTACATTAAACAAAATGTCTGATTTCATAGACAAATATTTCAAAAAATGCAATGCCTTGCTTTGATATCCAAACATAATGATCATCATTCTTCGCTTGAACTGATGTAACTCCTTGAGCTACTTCCATGACTTGGGTTATTTTGAGGAATGTTTTGTTCACAATGTTGATTGTTTTCTTCTTCTTCACCTTCCATCCATAGACATAAAAATAAACTGTAATGAGTGTATATACATTGGTGAGAATAATTAAAATTGCAAAATTAAATAATATACATCAATGTAAATCGAAAAGAAATGACGTAACACAACAACAATTGACTCAGGAACTATAGACATTATTTCAAAACCAAATTTCATGCCATCTCTCAAGATTTTATCTATTGGCGCAGTTCCATACTTTGTTTCCTGCAAGTTTTATACCCAATAACAAATCATATATTCAATATAAAATATTTTTTTGTTCTATTAACTATACATTGAGCTAAGTAAAACAAGATCACTAGATGCTTACAAATTCCACAACTAATTTCTGATATGCCAACATATACTCACAACCCATATTTAACCTAATGTCAATCAATTCGTCTAATGGTTCTTCTTTGTATGTTAGCACCTGTTTGAAGACATCCAATGATGATTGTTGTAAATGAACTTAAAATATACAAAAATGAAATATAGTTAAGTTGTTATAAGGAAGTAACAATTACTCACAAACTTAGATATCAACCCTTTTCTTCCTTGTTGTCCTATTTTATGTGCTGAATGGATTCCATTTTCTTTTCTTTTCTACAAAAAAAATACTTGAAAACTAATATTTAATGCTAAATTGTTTATTTATCATACCTAATTCAAAAATTCAATGATTACATATTACATTTGAAGCACATTGTTGTTGAGATGGCTCCTCATGTGATGCAATTATGTCCATTTCTTTGACCATCTCCTTGTACACCTTTTTTGACATTCCTACTGGCATATTTCTCATATCAGCACGTTCATCTTTTGAGATTTTCATAATATTCCTAAAAATGTAGCATGAAAATAAACTATTTAAATTTTATATTGATATATGAAAAGTAAATATAACAAAAGTGATATTTATAAATGATTGCTTTCTAGTAATATATACATATAATTCTAGAAATTTTTTGAAGGAATATTACTTTTTCATTCCTTCTTTTTTGTTTTTGTATGTTTTTTCTATTAAAAGTCTGATATGTCTCATTGACCAATTCTCTGGAAACTCTTCCTGTAGTTTAGATACAATTTGGTTCTTGGAATAATTGGATTGATTTTTGTATTGTAAGTGGAAATAACGTCTATACATTCATTCCACTAGATCCCTCAAACTTTTGTAAAAAATTTTCCCCCTTTCGTTAACCTCCAGAACCACTCGAGATGAGCTAAGGAGCAATTTATTTTCATTTGCATGTTCTATTTTCTTTCTTTTCTTAGAATAACATTCTTTTTCTAAGTTGTTGGTCCCTATAGAACATTAAACATATGTGAATTAATAGATTGGTTGAAACATGTTATCTAATAATTTTAAGTATATTATTAATGAAAATTAAAAAAAGAAACTCACATTGGATCGATAGTATTTTTTCATTCACCTGATTCATCCTATTGAATTTTTCCATCAAGCTTTTACGCTCTTGTGGTCCTAGATTAGAAATAAAATTATCGAGCTTCATCATTTTGTGGCTCTTCATGATACACAGTAAACAATACATATTATTTAAACTTACATATAGTTCAAAAATAATATTTTTTTTAAATAATTTACAAAGAACTTGCCTTTTTTGCTTTTCTTGATGTGTTATCATTATTTTTGTTAGTTGATCTCTTGTCAGCCATTTCTTTATCAATAATGCAACGATAAGGCCTCATATAACCAAAGATGTAACACATGCAAGGTTAGGGGAATTGACCCCACATTTACCCACCTTAACCTTTCCACTTTTATCACTTTCAAATCAAATGCACGAGGAAGTTTTAACCATGCTTGATAACTCAATATAATAACTTTTACCTTTATGAATTTATGCCCCTTCACATTACCTTATTTAATCCATGGCTTCACATTATACAAATATCACGGACCTGTGGGATATGGCACACATAAATTTCCCCTTTACGCATGCAACAGACTATACTATGAAGCTTGATTAAACATACAAACTTTAGCGATAAAAAATGCTTTCACTTTATAACATATTTCCCATATAACTCAAACTATTACCTGCATATACGCAGACTATAACAAATAATAGTTGTGCTAAACAATAAAATGACCACTGCGAAGTTGCATTGAAATCCTCATTGTAGATCTTCGTCATATCTAATGGTATTACATTACCTCTTGCCTTATCACCATCTCTCGCCCGCAAGTTTAACTTGTACCGATAGTGAGAAAATATAAACTCTGTGAAGTGTGCTATTGCATTGTGCTAACACGTGGCTTCTCCCTTGTCGCATCGCATCTTTCCATCCTTCGACTAATCACAGCGCATCACATATCAGAACACTTTACCATGCGAACTCTTAACACTAAACTTTAAAATCTCCGATGCACGATGTTGTGCAGTGCCAACACGTGGCACCTCCCTTTCCCCACATTGCAACTTTCGAATTTTATCACATCACAAATTATTCAGTTTACCTTGGAAAGTCCTTAACACTAAACTTTAAAACTGTTGATGCACGATGTTGCGCCACGTTAACACGCGTCCACGTCCGCAACTTTCAAACTTGTCTTTATGTTGTAGTCTTCGTCGTTTAATCACTCGCCTTCAATTCTGCCTGTGTTGATCTCTACCATTTAAATCTTACAACTTCGAGTTTGTGATATAATCCTATTCATCCATTCACCTCTTTGGAAATATCTAATTGTTCTCTGCCTTTTTCGATTCCTCTGCTTTATGCCGCTCTGTTGCTATGTTTTTTTTCCCCCTACTCCTCCTAGGATTAGTTGGAGTTCTTCAACGCTATCTCTCCTAAGCTTGTTACTATTTATTATTTAGATAATCATTACACCATCTCGCTTGAATATAGAATACTCTTGGTATTACTCCGCTTCCTCCAGAAATTGTGATTTTTTTTCTACAATCATGCACATAAGTTGATCTACACTAATTTTCTCCCATTAACTTTATTCACAGTTAATTAATTCCCAAACTAGAATCACTCTGATTCTACCAGCCATAAGTCCTTTATTATGATAAATACTTATACAATCACTCTAGAATTTATTACAGGGAATTGATACACTGATATCGAATTATTTCTATTATGGATCACTCAGCACTTAACAGAAATGAGACACAGTCAAATGGGAATTTGATTCTCATTAAAAAAATAAATGTACAAATACAAGACAATCTGTTTACAATCTGGCTTGGCCTGATCTTCCTTTACATGGCCCTTTTCTCTTCCTCTGTCTCTGTATATACTCGTAGGCTTACAATTAAATTTATCTCTAAGAATATCCTCTTTTTATACCGTTTGTTCCTTTGAGGCTTTAGAATTATATAAAAAAGGTTTTGTAACCAATTTTGGTTCAGATCCATAGGTTACTCAACAAAATCCTAAAAATCCTCTAAGTCCTCAGCTAGTTCCTAAAATATCTTCTTTATCCCTTGAAGATATCAACATTCAACCAAATCCTAAGGATCCTCCATAAATCATGAACTAATTTCGAATCTAAGATTTACAATATTTTAGAATATCTCAATCCACACCAATCACTCATCAATCACTCGTGTTCTCCTACATTCAAAAACATTTACAAATATGCCTCTCAATATTTAATTAAATCCTATTTTAAATGTCTCACATAAATATTGAAAATTATATTAATTAAATACTTAGGAAACTAACTCTTTTGAAAAAAATACAAGACCCCCTAGATTCTACTAAATGTACCAATTTTCAAAACCATGATGCTCCTTCATCAGACTCCCAAGGTAGAAAATAATCATGATCTCCAGATCATGTGCTTCCAATCTTTGTCCTCCTGGATCCCATACTTTATTCTTCAGTGATTTCTTTGTTGCATTCAATTGTTTCCATGTATTCTGTTGTCTTTCCTTGCTTCTCCCCGTTTCCATATCTTTGTTTGTAACACTCCATTGAATTTTCCTTCAATGTTTGATACAGTCTAACTAATTATTTGTCTTCTCTGTCTGCAGCTCCTTTCCTTATGAATTTCTCATAAGCTTCATCAAATTCTCTATTTATCTATCCAAATTAATTTTCTGTTATTGTCCTTTCCTTTGTGTAAGAATTCCAAAACTCTTGATGTCTTCAACTTCTGCTATTTCTCCAGATACTATTGCTCTGGAAATTTCTACAAATATTACTCCGGATATTGTTGGCTCCCAAACTTTCTAAATATATTTTAAGATATCTCTCTCTACAACATCTCTCTTCTGTTTAATTCCTACAAATTCACTTTCAAAAATTAAACTTCTCTTTGACTCCCTGACTGCAATAAGATTTTCTTCCAACTGCTGATTATAATTCCATTCTCCTTTATTGTCTTTAAAGACAAAAACTTGTTCATCCTCGTACTACCTTTGAACTTTACTCTTACCTTCAAAAGATAAGATATCCTCCATCTCCTTTATTATAGCCTCGTTTGTATCTTCTTCATCACCTGCAAATACATCATACACTTGAAAATTTAAACTCACCTTAGTCTCCTTAGATGTTATAAACATCTCTTATTCTTTCGCTGTAATTTCCTCTTCACTTTTAGGTTCTCTAAAAAATTATTCTAGCACTCTAATCTCTTCTTTACACTTAAAAACTATAAATTCATCTCTAGCCTTTTTCATAACAGTATCCAATAGTTTTTCTTCTTTTTGGCTACCCATGACAGTCAAACATATCACAAGATCTTCATCTTGTCCTTCCTTCACATCTTTGCTTTCTTCATCAAATAAAATACATTTCTCAGGTTTACAAAAGTAAGCTTCTTTTGCTTGCTTTTGGCTACCAATATAAGCCAAACTTCCTCTGCTTATAGCTCTATCAGTATGTTGAAAAACAATATCTTCCTTCAACTGTGTATAAGCTTCCTCATGAGACCTGACTGTCTCATTTTTCTTCTTTAAAACAAAATTCAGATTCTGTCTCTCTTCTTCCTCTTCTTTGACAATATTCAAAGGTTGTCCATCATCCTGTATTACACCTACTGTTATAGCCCAAATCCACCTCAGGCTGAAAGAAGGCAAGATTCAGGGTAACACCAAACCACGCTCAGTCTGGTAGATAGCCCTACCAGAACAGGAGAGGGCTCTCTCCGGGTCAATCTCAGGAAAAATGTATCGATAGGCCTTGAGATGACTGAAGTGAGTGCTAATTTTAGGCTAGGTATATTAATCAAGGAGTTTAAAATGATTTTTTAAGGGTTTTTGTAGGAAAAAGGGAAAGGCAGTTTTGGGCTTGGGGATGAGGCCAAATTCTTGCAGAGTTCAAATTGGGGCAGGGTAAGCAATGGCTTTGATGTCTTAGATTCAATGAATGGATAGAAAAGACTGCTGAGGAGCTAAAGAGGGCAAGAAGGGGCAAGGATCCTCTTCAAATTGACGAAAACATATAAAACTAAACAAAATTTTAAGGCAGAGCACCAACAAACTAATGAATTCTACCTTAGTTACTCATTTGTTTAATTCAGAAGCAAAGAGAAGGGAAATGGCATACATAAACATCAATGAAATTTACAGATACATGAAGAAAAACATCATCAAAACTCAGAGCCACAAGGATCCCAACTCTGGTCTTTCCTTTCGCAAAAATCTGAAATGAATATACAATGAGGTGCCAAACTTTTCCCAAGAGTCCAACCCTGAAAATATCTCAGAAAATACAATATATAGACCATCCTAACCCCTTCCCATGCCTCTAGGGGTCGATCTCATCCTTCTAGGAGCTGTTTCAACCAATTCTAAATATGGAACTGAAATCTAGGCAGCCAAACAACTTGCCTCTATATGCTAGGGAACTGATCCATTCACTTAATTTTCACTTTTTAGTGAATGAATCCTCTAGAACAAGTAAATATGAGCCAAATTTACATCATAGCTACAAAATTACATTCAAGATAGATCAATAATTACATCCAAAAGTGAAACTAGTCAAACTGGCTGAATTTCTGAGCTGAAAAGTGAAAATTGGGTCAAAATCCTCTATGCGCCGCGCCAGAAAACTCAATGCGCCGCGCCACTTTGAGCCTATTTTTGGGGCACTTAATGAAGTCAAAATTGAGCTCATGATAGCTCGTTGGAAAGCCCTTTCTGTCTACTATCCAACCCAAGTTGAAATTTTTAATTTGGAGTTCATTTGCCCCTACAAAACTGCAATCTCCCAAGACTGGTTCCTGCTAGTGCAAAAGGTGGCAAAAAGGCCATTTTTGGAGTGTTTTTGACCTTTAAGACCATCCATAACTTGATGAAATCTCTCATCCATTCCTGAGCATGCATAATTTACCATAAAAAATCCAAAAATGTAAATTTTTCCTCCAGAAGATCTCTCAAACGTAAGCACGCGTCGAGTGGCGCGACGCGTCGGGCGGAGAAACCTGTGTTGTGACCAAAAAAATTCAAAATGAAAAAATTTTCTTCAAATCCCTTGAAATTTGGACTGAAGGTCCATAATAAAGTACCATGCTCAGCCAAAGAAGCTTCAGCCAATATTAAGTCTTTTCACGCCTCCTCGATACCTTCTTCGTCTATGTTGCCTGAGGTGAAAATGAAGAGTTTGGTGTTTTTGATTTTTGTTTCCAAATGTGCCAAATATTAAGGGAGTGTGGGAAAGAAGGTAGTGAGGATAATGAAGTTTTATCAAGTGAAGTATGCCTTTTGAAAACTTTCTGATTTGAAAACTATGGAAACAATGGGATAGTCACCTGATTGTTTGGGGACTTGGAGTTTTGGGAAATTTTCACAAAGGAGATGGGAAATAGGAATGATAGGGAATGAAGTGACTTAGAGGTAAGAAAATGGGACTTATAAATAAGTGGTTTAAGGGGATAAGGAAATAGGTTGTAGTAATGAAATCATGGGAGGTGGGAAAACGAGGTAGGGAGTGGCACAAACTGTTTTAAAACATCAATTTCAAATCTTAAGAGAACAAATTTCAACATGGTGATAGAATTTATAATTTTGGCATTACAAATTCTCATAATCCACTTCAATCAACACCTAAACATGTCAATGGAAATTTAATAACTTATTTGGAGTGAAAAATACCGAATTTATTTGAATTTTGTGAAGCAATGATAAAAAATTTAGTGTCGGCCCTGTGCGCCGCGCCCCAACCCAATGCGTCGCGCACACACCCAATGCGTCGCGCCCACTTTTCTATGCACCGTGCCATTTTGCAGGAGGCTTTTGGAGGCATTCCAGATGTCCAAATTGGGCATGTGATAGCTCGTTGGAAATATATTTGAGTCTAATTTCCAAACCAAGTGGAATTTTTCAATTTGGAGTTCATTTACCATGTCAAAAATCAAATCTCCCAAGACTGGTCAAAATGAGTAGAATGAGGCTCCCTCAAGGCAGAGTGCTGTTGCAGTCAACTTTTGAAGGTATTCCTCAACTCAAAATTGAGATCATGATAGCTCATTAGAAATATCTTTGTGTCTAGTTATCATTTGACTCATCAAGCAAGCTATTTGGCTAACCAAGCTAGGAGAAATCTTGATTTTCCCAAGGTCACTTCAGAGGTGCATCAATTCTCCTGAGGAAACTGTATTTGGGACATTTCTCCAAAACCATGACACCTGTGTAAAAATAAAAGGACTTTTTTCTTCCTTGGCATGTTCTGGACAAAAACCTCTCTCATTTTTCCAAAATTCATCTTTTATTGCTCTGAAACATGATTTGAGTGAAACCTATCCCGATGTGTGAAACAAGGGATTTGTCGAAATGAAGCGAAATTAAGGGGATAAGGGGCTTCTAAATTCTTGGGGAAATTTTTGGAAGTAGGGAGGGATGTTAGGAAGTAGGGGAAAGTGGAATCTCAGAAATTGAGTGAGGGGAAGGGGTCCAAAAGGGCAAAACACAGGCCTAGCCTAGAAAATTGCCAAGTTGTAGCAAGAAACTAGGGTTTGTGCAAAAATGAGGAATTTGGGGGATCTTAGTGATGGGAAGTGTTTAATCAGGTACATTAAGGATAGGGGAAGGTGTATGAACATTAGGATACAAGTTTTGATGATGATTTGACCATCCAAGAGCAATTACCTCCAAAACCCTAGGAGAGGGAAATGAACCTTACCTAGGCACAACTGAAGCATGAACAAGGTGTAAAATGACCCTTTGGAATCTGGAATGATGATGAAAACCCTCTGAATGATGGTACACTCAGCTGAATGGTGACATGGACTGACATTTGGACAACTCTGGAAGGAGTGAAAGAAAACCCTAGACCTAGTACTTAGTGAGCAAATTTTGCTTGAAAGCTCACTGAAATGACAAAATTTGACCCTGACACCTCAAAATCACTTTGTAAGAGCATGCTTGATCACTGGAGGAAGGCTGCAAAGACTGACACTAACACCTGCAATCATAAAAAAATTGTTAATTTCAAAATCATCAGGCTCAGTAGCCTCAACTTATGTTTTATACATCATTGCTCCATCTTGAAGTTCAAAAGGAACTTGTTCATCTCCAAAAACTTTGTCTTGTTGTAGCTCAACTCCTTTGAGCTTCTCTATCCTCAATTGAACACTCATTATCTACTCAAGATTCCTCATCTCCTCTATTAGCTTCATATCCACCTATTTCTTTCTCTTCTCTTGTAGCCTCTGCCATTTCACTTTCTTTCTCATAGTCCAACCATACCTCTAGTCTAACTTATTTCTCTGCAACATATCCATCAATAATGAAATTTGGAAATTTATCTCAACTTTCTCTCTCTCATAATCTTCATTACTCATCTGTCTCCATATTCCATGTGCTTTGGCATCTTCTTTCTTCATTTTTTGGCTACTTCTCAAACCTCTGATATGACTATCAATAGTCATCTTTTTCTTCATGAGTTCCTCACTCACTATGAGCTCTACTTAAGCCTCTGCAAATAGAAAGTCCTCCTTGCTATATTTACCTCACCAAGCTTTCCTCTATACTTGGTCACTTGTCCCCTCTCTGGAACTTTCCTTGAGAATTCCTCTGCTCCTTCTAGGCTTCAACTCATCTGCACTTTTAAGAACACAATTGTCCTCTTGTATTTCAATCACAACTGAAATACTAGGTTCTAGCCACACTCTTATTTCACTCAGAAATCCTTACCAGCTTCTTTCATCACTGCTCCTTAAGAATTGATCTTCTTTTGCTGAGATACTTCATTAGCTACAACTATCAATCTCCAATCTTTCTTTAACCTAGAAAACTCAAATCAAAGTTAATATAAAAGCACTACCTACATGATTACACAAGCAGTATGCTTCCACTCTTCACATTTGAATGGATCTGCATTCTTCTCAACAAACAACCATTACTTTGTCAGCTTTTACTGTCTGACTTATATTTCTGCACTTGTCTCCACCTTTTCAGATTTACAATCAGAATTTTCCTCCTCTGATCCATAATCACTCTGAATCTCACTCTATCCTGCTACCAATGTCTTCTGCATAGTTTAACTCTGTCATCATTATCAAAACTCTACTTATTCTGATTTCTCCCAAAAGAGCTTTTACTCACTCTGATACCAAATGATGCAACCATAAGGCTACATATAACCAAAGATGTAACATATGCAAGGTTAGCAGAATTAACCCCACATTTACCCACCTTAACCTTTCCACTTTTATCACTTTTAAATCAAATGCACGTGGAAGTTTTAACCATGATTGATAACTCAATATAATAAATTTCACCTTTATGCATTGCCTCCCCTTCAAATTACCTTATTTCATCCACGACTTCACATTATACAAACTTTATAACAAATAACGCATATAACTCAAAATATTATCTGCATATACGCAGAATATAGCAAATAAAAATCGTGATAAACAATAAAATTACTGCTGTGAAGTTGCATTGAAATCCTCACCGTAGATCTTCATCAGATCTAACAGTCTTACATTACCTCTTTCCTTATCTCCATCACTCACCCACAAGTTTAACTTGTACTGATAACGATAAAATATAAACTCTGTGAAGTGCACTATTGTGTTTTGCTAACACTTGGCTTCTCCCTTGTCGCATCACATCTTTCCATCCTTCAACTAATCATAGTGCATCACATATCAAAACACTTTACCATGCAAACTCTTAACACTAAACTTTAAAAATGTCGATGCGCGATGTTGCGCAGTGCCGACTCGTCGCACCTCCCTTTCCCCGCATCATAACTTTCAAATTTTATCGTATCGCAAGTTATTCAGTTTACCTTGTGAAGTCCTTAACACTAAACTTTAAAATCGTCAATGCGCGATTTTGCGCCACAAAAACATGTGTCCACGTTCACAACTTTCAAACTTGTCTTTGTGTTGTATTCTTCGTCGTTTAATCGCTCACCTTCAATTCTGCCCGTGCTGATCTCTGCCATTTAAATCTTACAACTTCAATTCTGTGGTATAATCCTGGTCATCCATCACCTCTTTGGAAATCTCTAAGTGTTCTCTGCCTTCATCGATTCCTCTGCTTTATGTCACTTTGTTGCTCTATTTTTTTTCCCACTACTCCTCCTGGGTTTAGTTGGAGTTCTTCAACGCTATCTCTCTTGAGCTTGTTACTATTTATTATTTAGATAATCATTACACCATCTCACTTGAATACATAATACTCTTGGTATTACTCTGCTTCCTCCAGAAATTTTAATTTTTTCTTTACAATCCTACACATAAATTGATTTGCACGAATTTTCTCCCATTAACTTTATTCACAGTTAATTAATTCCCATACTAGAATCACTCAGATTCTACCAGCCATAAGTTCTTTTTCATTCAGAAAGACTTATAAAATCACTCTAGAATTTATTACAGGGAATTAATACACTAATAACAAATTCTTTCTATTACGGATCACTCAACACATAACAGAAATGACACACAGTCAAATGGGAATTCGATTTCTCATTAAACAAATAAATGTACAAATACAAGAAAATTTGTTTACAATATGGCTTAGCCTATTCTTCCTTTACATGGCCCTTTTCTCTTCCTCTCTCTCTGTATATGCCTGTAGGCTTACAATTAAATTTCTCTCTAAGAATATCTTATTTTCCTACCGTTTGTGCCTTTGAGGCTTTACAATTATATAAAAAAGGTTATGTAACCAATTTTGGTTCAGATCCATAAGTTTCTCAACAAAATCCTAAAAATCCTCTAAGTCCTCAATTAGTTCCTAAAATCTCTTCTTTATCCCTTGAAGATCTCAAGATTCAACTAAATCCTAATCATCCTCCATAAATCATGAACTACTTTCTAATCTAAGATTTACAATATTTCAGAATATCTCAATCCACACCAATCACTCATGTTCTCCTACATTCAATAACATTTACAAATATGCCTCTCAATATTTAATTAAATCCTATTTTAAATGTCTCACATCAATATTGAAAATTATATTAATTAAATACTTAGGAAACTAACTCTTTTGAAAAAAACACAAGACCCCTTAGATTCTACTAAATGTACAAATTTTTGGAACCATGATGCTCCTGCATCAATCAATATGAAACATGTACCATATCATTCATTAATATATTTTATAAATAAATCATCAACTTTTCAGGTTAAAAAAAAAAATCAAGAAAATAGTGTGCTTTTCAAGAAGTACGCACCAACGTCGATGCAGCGTGTTTTTATAAATGCACTGCCAAAATAGTATAAAACATTGTACGATGCTCTATGTCAACAAGGAGCACTGATGTGTTATATGTTAACTTGCACACCGATTAACAGAGACAAATTAATTAAAATCCTTTAGTGTTAGTTTTTGTAGCATACGGTGTCGTGGAGGGGTCGGTGCGGCCTATTCTTATAAACGCACCGCAAAAACAGGGGACCACCGTTATGTGTTAATCGGTGCACCGTTTAACATATAACACTCAAGGTCTCTGTCAAAAATGAGGCCTTGTGTGTTATATGTTAAACGGTGCACCGATTAACACATAAAATTAAAAATTGTTTTTGCCAAATAGTACATGTGTGGTGCGCTGTAATGCAATAGTGCACCGGTGCCCTATTTTACATATGTTGGATGGATTAAAAAAATTATTTTTTTAATTTTTTTTATCAAACAGTACGTGTGTGGTGCGCTGTGATAAGACAATGCACCGATGCGCTAGTTTACACAGGGCGCACCAATTAAAAAATTCAATTTTTTAGAAATTCACACAAGGGCCGACATGGATTGGGATCTGATTATGCAAGTCGTCCTGTGGGTTAGATGCCATAGGCCTATATATATAGCAATATAGACCCTATAAATCTAAAATGAAAATCCCTAATTCTGAAATCACGAAAACAGGAAGAAGCAAGGGCAGAAACAAAAAGAATCAAGGGTTTAGCGTAAAATGGATTTTTTTTTATTTTTTATTTTTTTTTTTATTTTTTTTTTTATTTTTTATTTTTTTTTTATTTTTTTTATTTTTTATTTTTTTTTTATTTTTTTTTCTGAAAATGAATAGTAAATTTAAATTTTTTATTTACTGCGTAAAAAAATATTGTAGAAAATGTAAAAATAAAAATAAAATTTAATCACCTCGTTTGAAATTCTATGCTATAGGGGTTTGAATCACGAGAGGGTTTGGAATTCTGATTGTCTGAATAATTATGTTCGAAAGTATTTTGCTGCTCCACAGTGCTCTCGTGCTCTCTTACTCCTCCAGGTATGTCTTGTGAAAATCTCTCCCTGAAAATTTTTGCAAAAATAATGAAATAATGAAAAGTTTTTACTATTTAAAGAATTGTTTTACGAAATTAGATTTTCGAAAATATTTTGCCGCCCATTTTTCAATTTACCGTTTTTTTTTTTAACTTTAAAAAAATATAGTTGCACGTTTTTTATTTGCATCTATTTGGCTCTGGTGCGTCAATTAATAACACTACACCGATGCACAATACCTATAATGCACTAGTGTGATTATTTTTACATTAGCACCGATAACAATAAGTCCATTTTCAAAGCACCAAAATTATTTTTAGGTGTGTACACCAAAATTTATTGTTGATTTTGCTCAAATGCAAGAAGAAAATATCATAATTATATTGAATGGAAAATTCTTCAAAATCTAGCTCATTCCATAATATTTCTCAAAGTCTATCGCGAAGTTCTCCCTATCCATTTCGAGACGTAATATTTACTTCAAATTTTATTTATATTTTCATTATCTAACTGAATTTATGTTTTTTATCCATGTCAATCAACTTAATGAAATTTATAATAACTGTATAATTTCAAAAATATACAACTATAATATAGATTTCAAATATCATCTGGTGGTACATCATCAACAGTAGTACTAGTTGAGGCCTACTCAGTCAATGGTGCAGCCTCGACAAGCTCAAATAGATGTTGATCATCACGTGTCTGCTGATTTGGTAGTGCCTCATGTTGATTGGGACCAACTGCGGGTTGCTCATGATCATGAGTACTGCTAGATGTTGCAGGTTGATGATCATGATGACTCGATATGGATGGTCCAGCCTTCTCATGATCATGAATGCTGGATGCTGCAGGTTGAGAAGGTTGACTTGACGTGGATAGTTCAGCCTGCCCATGATCATGATGATTGTTGGTCAATGCTGCAAGATTCTCATCTGCAGTGTGAGGTGAATGATGATCACTCCTGTGATTTTTATCATCAAATGATGTGTCGCTACTTGACTTTCGATGTACTACGTCTTGACCACATCTATGTCAAAGGGCCTGCCTCAACCGCACCACCTACTCGATAGCTCCTATGACATGCCGCCTCAAGGTCAACATGTCACATGGCATGCCTCTCCACATCTTTTTCAGCCTAGCATCAGCCTGTATCTCTCTCATAGTGGTCGTCCTAACTCCCTGCTCCATAATAAGTCCATAGAGTTGGTCGCCCAACTCCATCCTAAATCTAGTGTCAGGCCTATGCCTCACACCATCTGGTACCTGTGCAACATGAGGAGAAGGTCTCTCTTCACCGACCTGATCCTCGGCATCTGCCATCTCCTGATCATCATCAGGACCTACAACTGGATCATTTGGTGGCAGTGGCGTCTCATCGCCATAGAATGACCCAATGTCTGCAAAATATATATAAGTACCCAACAATAATTATAAAAATTCATTAAACAGTTTAATATTTTTTTTTTAAAGAACATGTTAGAATAAATTTAAAGAAAATACTAATATTACCTCTATTATCTGGCGGCTCATCATCTGTGAAGAGGATGTTGGCACATCCTCGCCAATCCATACCATCATACGAATAGGGGACCAGAATGAAGGCATGCTCATCAACACTAGCTAGAAAATCTAGTGCATCATGAGACATCCTCGCAAAAAACTCTAACTCGCCCCTCTTGGGCATCATATTTCCCCACATCTGCATCTTTACATGCAAGATCAACCTACGAGGCTACCGAAAAAAATTAGGCCTTAACTCTGGAAACCTCTCAAAAAATAAAAAAAAATAGATTTGAAGCAAAAGGAAAGTTCACCCTCCCTTGTGCCTGAGCATGACATATATCTAAATCTGCACAAAACTACCGCAAAAAAATGGTAGACCACCTCACAAGTCATGGCACATGTAATAAAGAATCAACATAAAATAGAAGCGGGTCCCTAATGCATTTCCTGTCACTATTATGGTGTGGAATGGTCAAAATCAGTAGTGAGAGGTGTTAGTGTCCCGTTATTTGGTTGATTGGAAAGCCAAATGACAGTGTAACATCAAACCAGTCTTTGGAGCCCAAGGACCTAGCCTTCCTAGACTCAGAGAGGGCTCTCTCTATTTGTGTAAGGGATATTTGTTTTTTTGCTTATTGTGTTTCTGATTTTAGGCTAGTTATGAAGTAGGTTTTTGGTTTTGGTTTTAAGGTTGTGAGGGATGAACTGATCAAAGACATAAGATAGGTAAAAAGATGTCAGATCAACTGGGCTATGGGGTCGAAAAGGTCAAGAAAGTTGTCAGATGGTGATACAAGGTTGCTGAAGGGCCGATTTGAGTGAGGTAAAATGGATCTTTGGGCAAAATGGAGTGAGATGGACATTAAACTTCTAAAGAACAAAGCATTTCAAACATAAATAGTTTAATAGCTGACATAAACATGGTAGGGAAAACCATTAATCATGAGAAATGTAATTGTAAATTGACCAATGCATAGAAATAAACATTCAAGCCATGCGTAGAGATATATGACTCTCTAACTTTAGGAAATGGCTATCAAACTTTGGGGAAATACATTTAAGACAAACAAACAACTCAAATCACTATGAAGGAATGCCTAAACATAGTATTTCAAGCTATTGGGCACTTTGAAAACAAGATTGCATAGTTTTAGGCAAAGGGAAAGATCAGTACAAGACCTCCTTGGTTCAACAAATGACAATCTAATCAATCAAAGAGAGGTTTCATAGGTGGATCTATGGCTAGCCATGAGTAAGAAGGGCATACCATGAATCATACTTAGCATGCATAAAACCATAAATGAAACAAGCAAACAATATTCTTCAGTTATCAAAGAGAAATCAAGGATTCTTTGATATGACTAAGAACACAGAAAACATAGAAGCTATAAAGAAATAGGAAACTTGAGGTGCCTCCAAGGGCATGTCTCAAGTCTATTATATATTGTCTCATAGCAAGAAAGAATATGGAATTATGAATGAAAACTAAGAAACAAAATAGAAAGAGAGACACTATACCATTCTACCAAGTCATGGAATCCAACAACAGTCCTCTTTCATCATCCAAAAGCACTCAAGAAACTTTCCAAATACATGACACAAGTGTTTCTTCCAAAGCTTTTATAACCATATATTGCTTCTATTCACCAAGTTCAACCTTATTTACAATGAAAGCCTTTAGAATATATAGGCCAAAGTGAGGAAAACCTCTTAGTTCAACTTGCAATCTCATTGGCCTATCCAAAATATATGATTTTGTTCTTGAGGCTTTGCAAAGCCCAAGGCACAAAATATCTAAAAAAATATCTCAAAAATGCTAAAAAAGGAAAATATATTGACTTTTCATAACTAATCATGTACAAAAATAGCTAAACGCACATGAGGAAAAGTCACTTTTGAAAGGTTCAATTTTTACAAAAATACTCAAGAAATATATCAACAGAAAGTCCTGTGACTTGCCGGCAACTTTTGGAGGCCTTCCCGATGTCGAAATGAGGCTCGTGATGGCTCGTTGGAAATATATGAGTGTCTATTTTCTTAAAATACTTAGTTTGATCCAAACTGACCACCAAAAGTCCTCCAAAAACAGGCCTGTGTGTAAAAACCCAAAAAATAGGACTTACTGATAAACGGGGTAGAGTGTAGAAAAAACGAGTATTTTTTGCCATTTTGGGGGAGAAAACGATCTTAAATTGATCTGAAAATCACTGATTATATTCCCCTGAAATTATGGCATCCAATGATACCATTTTAATCCTTTGAGGATGCCCCAAACTGAAATGGCGATGCCCATGAGTTTTAGCCAAAAAAACCCAAAAATGACAAAAAACCAAAATTTGTCGAATTTTGCCCAAATTTGGTGAGCATGACCCTCAACGGTTCTCAGAAACATGCTGTGAAGATGAGGCCAAAATTTGGAGCTTTGAGGTGTCTTTCCTCAATTTTGGTGCCGGGTGCCTCCTTTGAGCTTCTTTGAGTTTCTCCTGTGTGGCCTTCAATTTCCGCCGGGAAAACTGATTGAGCTTCTTATAATGCCCGGTCATCCTCCGTTGAAGGTCCAAGTCTCTATTTTCCTTCTCCAAATTATTTTAGAAGTGATCATTAACCCTCTCAATCCATGCTTCTCGATTGTTCTCTATCTCTTGTGCGAACAATGCAGTGAGAGGGGTAGATTGGAGAAGGGCAGCTTCTTCTTCCTTTTGTTTCTCAAGGGCTTTTTTGAGCCCCATGGTTCTTGGCCTCTTTCTCCTGGGCTGATCTTCATCTTCGCTCTCATCTAACTCACCCATGACTTCTTCCAATCTCACTTGCGCTTTGGAGGCCTCTTTTTTGTATTTGATGGTCCGTGTCTCATATACATCCATATGGACACTCATCTGTTCGTTTTTAGTTTGCAAAAAGTGATTGAAGTTTCTAGCCCTCTATAGATCTGCCCTCAAAGTATCAATTTGTTTTTCTCTATGGATCAAAAGAGTCTCTAGGATTCGGGCCTCATTTTCACTATCATCACTTTGGATTTGAATGATGTCAAATTTCCTTTCTTTTTCATGGTTGCTTTCTTCTTTCTCCTTTCCCTTGCTTTGAGGGGCCTTTTTGGTTTTCCTCCCCTTGGGTAAATCGAAAGTGGGTTGCTTGGGCAATTTCCCCTTACTTCGGAGGGCCCTAGTCACATTTGGAGTTACAACTCTAGGCATCCTTTTTCTTAATGTCTAGGGCTTGGCCACTTTTGGAGAAGAGAGCATGGCCCCTTTCCTAGGAGATGCAACTAGCACATGCTCCATTGGCTCTTTACCCTTGCTACTTTGCTCATCATTCTTGCCACTGTCTTGGATTTATTCATGGATGCCTTGACTATCCTTTTGCATTTCTTTTTGAGGGTTTTCCTCCTCACTGTGTTTCACATGTTCATCATGCTGCTGTTATTTTTCGTGAGGCTGATGTTCATCATCAAACTGCTCATCATCATGTTGCACCTGCTCATCATGATGCAGCTCCTTAACCTGCTCTTTTTCCCTTTGCTATTCTGTCTCACTGTGCTCTTTTTCCCCTTGTTGCCCTGTTTCATCATGGTGCTGCTCATCATCATCTTCCTCCTCTTGCTCATGCTCTTCTTCCTCATCCTGCTCTTTTTCTTGTTCAATGGGAAATTTGAGCTTCTTGGGAATAGGCTTGCTTGAGGAAGGTGAAGGATGGTGAGTGGAAGGTGAAGGAGATGTATGAAATGAAGGGAAAGTGGCAAAATCTGGGTGTGTAATGAAGGTATCCCAAGAGATCTATTTCTTCTCAAGCTGATGAAGAATGATAACTTTGATGAGGGAGTGATGGAAGAGGCAGACTGTCTGCTAAGAAGGAGGTTTTTTCTGAACAATGGATGTCATTTTCTCAATACTTCTATGTAGGAAGAAAGGGAGATTTAAAAATTTGGCTCTGGTGAAATGCATGAGCAATTGGATATGATAGGCATAGACTCGGGAGAATCTTCCCTCGCAAGTGAAGTATTTCATGATTATCTTCATGAGGGGGGCGTAACTAGTCAATAGATATGAGAAGGGAAAAATGGATGGACATGAATCTCTATGCTCAGGCTTCAGAAAAGGCTTGTATTGTTCTAAGTCTAGGTGGCTTTGTTTAAACCACTTCTCCCCAACATAAGGGATTTTGGTGGCCTTGGAAATGGACCTTGGAGAGAATTTGAAATCTAAGCCTGCCAACTAAAAATGCTTCTCTTGAAACCTCAAAGCACAAAGATGAGTTAAAGGGAATATCTTTTCACCTCCTGCACTCTTTGACAAAAATATAGACACCCAACCTCATGGAAATTAAACAAGACTGATGGATGAGCATTTACCTCTTCAGTGGAAACAGGCTCAAACCTCTTGTGAAGGCCACTGCTATTGTCTTGCCTGGGGGGGCATTTTGTTTTGAATGTTCTTTGCAATACCAAGCTGTCTCAAATGGCCTTTGGAATGGCCCCTCAACCACACCTATGTCCTCCTTGTCAGTCATTGTTTTCCTTCTTTGATGCCAATCAACAAATATTTGTCAAAATGAAACAAACTCAATCTTATCACTATGTTTGGGCCAAGTCTTTTGAAAAAGAGATGTTTGTGGTTTGTTATTTGAACAAGGATCCTTTGTGTTTTGACAGAAACAAAACAGCCTTGTATTTAGACAAAAACAAAATCACCCTTCCCCAAACAATGCTTTTTTGTTGTTCGCTGTTTCACCATTCAAAAGATGACACTTTTGAAGTGACAAGGTATTCAGATATGACCACTTTTTTCACTTTACAAAAACTGTGTTCACTTTAGGATCACTGTCTCACTTTAAAAATAATGTTTTCACCTTAGGATCACTGTCTCATTTTACAAATACTGTTTTTACCTTAGATTTGCAGACAAAGGTTAATTTGTTTTCACCACTGCTAGGACGCCTTTAGCAATTATAGGCACTCTACTCAATTCAGGAAGAAGAACATCTTTCTAGACTGACTTTGGGACCTTTAAACACAACTTATTTTTCTTTGAACTATGGTAGATGCACAGAGTCGTTGTCTCATATCATAAAAAAGGAATTTTTATTCATATACCCAGCCTTCATCTTTTAGAACCATACTTCTTCACTATCACTGTTTTTTGAAAATCAATAAGGGCTCCTTAAGATTGTTTCAACACTTTCCCCTATCACTTGAAATGGTATGTGTCATTTACAACCCTAATCAACTTTGTTTTTTAATCAAAAACCCTTCCCTTCTAATCACTGTCCATTTCATAGTTTTCATATGATGAAGTGGTTTTTTGGCAATATTTCGTTCTCATGGAAAAACACAGCAAACACCTTTTCACTCCTTGAAATTTTCGAAGAGGAGAAGTGGAAAAATACCTTGGAAATCCTTCACGAGCCTTGTTTGATCAATTTGGCAGCTTCAAAGATGTTTTTCGAGTGCCTTTGATTGAGCGGCACGTTCAGATGGAAGAGCACCATGCTGTGTGAGTTGTCGGGTCGGCCTTCAAGCAGTGATGACCAACACTACAGGCGCGTCGTGCCAACATTATAGCCCTTTGAAAATTCTATGTTAAACGCGCCACGTGCTTTTCCAGGCACGCCATGCAGGCTTTAAGCCTTTAAAAACTCTGAAAATGGCTTGAAACTTCTTGTTTCTCCAATGGGCAGCTAGGAGGGCGATTGTGGACGTTTGTTTATGTTTTTTGAAACTTGCAATAAGACTTGGCAATGGTCTCTCCACTCTTTTAAAGCCACAAACGTTTGAACTTAACTTGTGAGGGTTAAAAAGCTTTTTGAAAGAGATTTTGGTTGTAAAACAAAACATGAAGCACTGCTTTAACATTTTATCAATTTTAAAACATCCCAAAATCCAATATTCAACCAGGAATTTTTAAATTGCTGTGGATGACATTTTTGAAGATCTTCATACATATGACCCTTTTCAAAGTGAAAAAGCCATCTTGAAAGCCAAAATCTCTCTCAGTGTTTTTCTTATTTAAGGCAATACCCTTTTCACTGTTTATCTATTTCTGTCCCTTTAAAGGAAAAACTCTGCTTAAAGACATATCAATGATTTGTGAGGCATTCTTTGCCATTCTTGCAAGGAGATAAATCACCACTTTAACACTGATTTTGACAGTTTCTGCTCCTGGTGTTTTGATGATGATCATGCCCACTGTGAAGTTGATTGAACTGTGAGGTGCTCTTTGAGCCTTTCTTTTGACTGTGGGTGAAGAACCTCATTTGTACTCTCCAGATTTTACCCATGCTTGTTTATCGAGGAAAAAGGCCTTTCCCTTGAGAAAACAAAGCTTAGGTCACCTTTTTTCCATTTTTATGAGTTTTCTTGAAAAAGATCTTCATGGATAGGAAGAGCAAAACTTCTTTGAATCATCAACATCATTCTTTGGCTAATGTTTAACCCAGCTCTCAACTTATAAACCTTGAATGGATTTCTACTAATTTCAACTATGTGTTTTTTAAAGGAAAACAATGGCTAGATTTCATGCTTGTTGATCAGGGAGAGGGATATTTGGAAACTCTTAATGAAATTTCTTACCTCAGCAGGGTTTGTTCATATGTCCACAAGAGGCTTTTATCTGTGACAACATCATGTTTCATTTCTTTGAATGTTGTTTTGAATTTGAAACATGGTGTCATATTCCTTTCTTCACATTGATGAAATTATCGAGGCTTAGCTTCAAAATGCCTTTGAAGGAGATATCTGATAGAAGGAAAATCAACCTCTTGGATTATCATGGTACCACTGCTTTCCCACCGTTTTTAACACCATTTTTCTATCCATAAGCCTTCAGTTGCTTTCCCATTGCACTTAAAACCCTGCCTCTATTCATGGCCCTCTGCTTATTAGATTAAGGAGGCCTTTATCACATTGCCAAACCCTCTGCTTATGTATGAAGGAGGTTTTCTCAGTCTTTCAACCCTCTGATCATGTATGGAGGAGGTTTTACATAGTGATGCCACTTCATCTGCTTTTAAACAATGTCATATTTCCTTTCACTGCCTATCCATGCTTAAGCAAATAAAAGTGACAAATTTACAATATGCCATGAAGGGCATTTCTCTGAGACATATAATATTGTTGTTGAAATACCTTTATGCATCTTTAGACAATCAGAGGCAGCCTAGGCAGTATCTGCAGAGCATTTCTTGTTATTCATAAGTCACTAATCTTTGACTCTGTTTGCAGGAGCTTATTGAGATAACTCTCTGTCCAGCACTTGCATCCCAGGCTCAAAACCACATGAGAAGTAGCTGTCTTCTCATGTTAATTTTAATACTGTCTTCTGGAACACTAGTACACTTCTGCTCTTGAAAGAGACATTGAAACACTGTAAATCCACCTAATATTAGTTTGACCTATGGCATATCCACTGCTAAGACATCAAGGTTTGTTAGTGGCGTGACTTAATGGTATAATCAAGCTTTATTTGTAGAATAGGAAGGTCATCTAGAACTGGTTGATATAATATAGAGGTTCTTTTGGCTTTAGGATAGTTTGGCAAGGGAAAATCGCCTAAAGCGCCACTACCTAACTTAGGGGAGACTTCTTGGATAGATTTGGAGTATCTTCTTTGGAGCTGACAGACAAGATTGTATGACTGAGGCTAGATAGGGCTTGTCAATTAGGTTTTATCTCATCATGGGATGATTGAAAAGGTAGGAGGGCAAAAAATGTTTATGGGTGTTTTCTAGCTGACAAATTTGACATATTGGAGATCAGCTGCTAGAAAACTTGGCTTTAACAACTAATCATCATCAACAGGTGAAAAATACTGATGACTAACAAGAGGAACCTCACCTCCTCTCCACCAAATGAAGCAACCCATAACTGACCACCAAAGACCTAAAAATGTGCAGGAGACAGTATATCCGTGCTAATGTATCTTTGGGAGTACACCAACTGACTCCCTGATGCATAGACAACGTCAACCTTTATGAATGAGGGAAAATCAACCCTCTCCTCAATAGGCCAGTAATGAAATATATTTCCTCCTCAGTGGGCACATACCACTGGTTAGGACCAACTTGGAAAGCCTATCGGTGGGCATTCCACTTGTGGATAAGTTGTCGCAATAACCCACCATGGCCCTTTAGGGATGTAGCCTCCTCATAGAACTTGAGGAGAACTACCTCCCTTAGGAGCGCCTAGGTGGCTGATGAAATTTGGTGAGGGTACATATCACTCTCTGTTTCTCGTGCCTCCCACAGGCGAACCATGTTATACTGGTCTTCCATATGTTGTTGTTGTTCCCTCTCTTCTCTCCTTTGACGTCGCTGAATGATTGACATATTAAATACATTTTTTCTTTTAAATGAGACATGTGTGTGTATATATATATATTGGAAAAAGAAATAGTCGGTGCCCCCAAAAAAACAGTCATGCACTAGTATCGGTGCATCTGGTTTTATCGCGCACCGGTTGCGGTGCGCCTGGAAATTTTCAACGCACTGCAAATCATGACCTGTATTTTCTCAAGCAGTGCATTGACTAAAATATCAATCCCGAGGAAGATAATTCTGTCAATGCACCGCCAAACATCATCTTGTGGTCAACAGTGCAGTTGTTTAATCTATGGCACTGTTGACTATGAACAAATTCAGGAGGGCGGTGTGTTGACCAAACTACTCACCCCGGGGCAAATAATTTCATCAGTGCACCGCCCTCTTGGCATCATTACACGGTCAATGGTGCAGTCATTTAAATGACCGCATCGTTAACTATGTACCAGTTTCGAGAGGGCAGTGCGCTGACCAAACTATGCACCTCAGGCATATTGTTTAGGCAGCGCACCGCCCTCCTGACATCCGTACATGGTCAATGGTGTGGTCGTTTACATGAACATAGTGCTGACTATGTCCAAGTTTGGGAGGGTGGTGCGCCGACCAAAATATCTGCGCCAGGGCGCATATTTCAGTCAACGCACCACCCTCTCGCACTTGGAGAAGGTCAACAGTGCGGCTGGGTAACAAACCGCACTGCAATTTCTATAAATTTAAAAAAGGCAGAGTGCATCATTTCGGTACTGCCTCGAAACCGATGTGGATACCTTTAGCACCAATCATGATGCGACCTATAAATTTACAGGCAGCACCGCTAACTAGTGCGAGCCAAATGGCTCGAGCGCAACGCGCGGAATTTTTTTTATTTTTTAAAGAAGGTGAATTTAAGCTATTTTACAAAACTAATCCGCTAAAAGGTTTAATTATGGAAAAACAAGTAAAATACCTATACATTTGGGCATCAACGATGCATATTTTCTGTAAAATTTGAAAACTAAATTTTCCCACCGTTTTGCAAAATTCAAAATGGAGATGGTGGGAAATGAACAACAGCAGTGCGTGTAATGGGAGTACTGATGTTAGGGTGCCTCAGAAAAGTTAAAGGTGCACCGGTGCTTGAGGGCTCTGGATCACTGAAAAGTGAAAAATGTGGATTTTTTGCCGTAATTTTTTTTTATTCAACCCTGTTCTAGTGCATGGGTTTTTGAGATGCACTGGGCGATTTCTTCCAACCGTACAGGGTTGTTTCAGTTTTGGCACGAGTTTTTAGGACACATCGGGGCAGTTTCTTCCAACCGCACCAATCTATTCCAGTTTTAGCATGGGTTTTTAGGACACACCAGGCTAAATCTTTGTAGAGCACCTATGCGCTATAGTAATTAGATGCACTGAGCGGGTTTGTACGGAGAGCATTATGTCCCACTGTGCCAATTTGTAGTATGCATCGATGCTTTTCTAGTTGAACACACCGGTGCGGTTTAGGATGAGAAACGCACCGGAAAAAAAACATCCGCAAAAACCTCCACCCGCCAACCTCCTCTAGTATCCTTCACTAAAAATGGATGTCTGGCCTATTTTTATAAGGGGTTCATAAAAAAAATCTGCTAGAGGGTCTTTTCCTTGTAGTGGCATGTTCATGAGAAGTTGTTGTCATGAAAATTTCAACATTTTACTTTATCTATGCAAATATTATGAAGGATATTTGTGTATATACGTGAGATTTGATATGGACATTCATGTATGTTTCTATGAGATAAAGAAACAATGGCACAGACTCATGGGGAGCTTATGATAATATGCTTCCATTAGATTATTATTAGATTTATGGTTCTGACAATGATTTGTTGCACATTGTTGGTGATTCCTATATGATGCTTAATGAGTTGTTGAAAATATTATGCTATTCTTTCTACTAAAACAATTCCTTGATGCACTTGTTGAATGATGAGTTGGATATGATCAAATTTGCTAATAAGTTGGCACAGATTCAAGGGGAGCATCTGTTATGCCTCTAATGATGCATTGTTGGCATCATGGTTTCTTAAGAACTCCTTGTTGCATGATGTTGTTTATGATAGTTACATATCATTGGTGATGTATAATTGTCGTTGTTGTTATTGTTTAAGAGACATATGTTGATGCCTATATGTTTCTTGAGTTACATTAATGGTGTCTAGCAAGCTAAAACTTGAAGATATGACATTGGTTAATGATATCAATGATCAAATTTATGATAACTGGAGGTTCTCTTTGTTTTCACACTTGTTGCTAATGCATATGCTATCTATATGATACATATGAAGATAATATGATAAAATTGATGGGTTATGGGTTTTCCTATATAGGTGAAAGGCATGTTACATGAAGACAAGAGGATTTTTATTCATATGTTGTTGTTGTTGATTTCTGAAGTTATTTAGTGATGCTTGGAAGCACTAAATACTTAAGGTAACAACCCTAGTCAAAAACTTCATGTAAATAAAGTTAATAAAGGAAAAATAATAACCATGATCATGGGACACTTATTCCAAGTTGAATTTTGGGAAAACATCCTAGTGTGGGTGTTCATTTGGTTTATTATGGCTAATAAAATTGGCAATGGCAATGGAAAAGGCTTTGGAAAGGAGAACTCACATTTATTGGCATTTATTTCTGAAAATAATGGAAATTAGGAGAAAAGGAAGGTGAAACATCACAGGTTGAATGTGAGGAGGAAAATGAGGGAAAATATTGGAAAATTGAAGAAAATATAGGCCTCATTAATACAAAGTCTTCTGAGGATAAGTTTGTACCCTTTTTTAATTCAGTTTTTGAGCTCTCTATCTATTCTTTCTCTCTCTCACACTCTTGGACACCAAGAGCTTTCTTCGAGTGTTCTAGTATTGTATCAAGGAAAAGGAAAGGAAGGACCAAGAAGGCAAAGGAAAGAAAATATCAAGCAAGGAAGAGCAGGATCAAGTGACTACAACAAGATTACATGCAAGTATCAATTTGCATGTGTGATTTTATCGCTCGATTCGGCATGCATGGTACATGCATCTGTGTATTTGGTCCTCTTGTTATCATTGGCATGTGATTTTCTAGGTGTGATAGTGTTCTTCAGTCTATCCTTTCCATTTTTGGATAGTCATTATGTGATGGGGTCTCATATATTTGGTTGATATGGATTATTGTATGGTTTTGAAACTGGGTGAAGTAGCGTTTGAAAGAAAGAACACATGGCCTAGGAATCCCTGAACCAGACTAGAATTGTAATAAATACAGATTCTGTCTGCCTCGGTAGGCCTAGGAATCCTTGACAATTGAATGGAAGAATAAGCAGTAAAGCCTAGAGGTGTGTGCTCTCAATGAGGCCTAGGAATCCTTGATGGTTGTATGGCAGGATACATGGTAAAGCTTGGAGGGTGGGGTCTCTATTAGGCCTAGGAATCCTCTACCTATGAATGGCAGGATATACGATAAATCCTAGAGACTAGGAGGAAGGAAAATTCCTCACGATGTAGGTGGAGAAATCTGGTGGCCTCCATGCTTGTTTGGGGCCTAGTGATCTAGTGGGGGATTGCACTAAAGCCTGAGGAAACCTGGTTTAGATTGGTTTTGAGTCCCACATTCATGCTTCGAATATGGCACGGGGGTGATTTGCTGAAAGAAAGATTTGGTTCAGCCAATATATGGTCGGGTGGTTCATGGAAATCCCAAACCTAGTTGAATTTTTCATTTGTTAATAATAAATTCTTCTCCTTGGTATTTTATGTGTAAATGCGCTGGTTTACATGTGGATTTTATGGTTGTTATTTCTATTGGTTATATGTTGGTTACGAGTATGTTTTATGACAGACTTGATGTATGCTTCTCATCATGTTTTGATTAGAAAATGAATGTACAATGTATATATGTCCTAATAGATGATAATACAACTATTGTGATATGGAAACAATGCTTACTTATTATTCTTAGATAAGTATGAGACCCCTATGCTTAGATTTGATTTTATGGCCTGTAGATTACATATTTGCGACATGTTTGAAGAAATTATTAACATGGCTAGTATGGGCTAGATCAAGTATTTGTATCAAATTTTGCATTAGTATCTGTATTCCTATGTTATTTATCATTTTTGAAGATTTCATGGAGTTCTAGGCAGTGGCTTGAGTCGTGGCCTTAAAAAAGTGGCACAGAATTTGGGGTCATTGACACAGAACTAGTTGGAAAAGTCCACAGTCACTAACATGCCTTGTTGTGGGGGTGATTGGAATGCCTCAGTCATTTGTAGGTCTTTCATGGGAGAAAATAAGGGTCCAGGTCAGTAAACTGATGAGTTATCTGAGGGGTTTGTTAGCCACTTGTAAAATTTGATTATACCAAAGGTGGCTAAATTTGTTTTGAGCCTTTAAGGAACAATTTTCCCTATCAAAAATTGTTGGCTCTTGAAGACTCTTAAAGGCCTCATGCCTCTGTCCAGTTTTCCACACTGCTATTTTACATCCTAAAAATCTCTGAAATCCTACAAAAATCCAAAGTCAAATACTGTTGCAAACATCCCTTTCCCCTTCCTTCTCCTCAAAACTAACCTCCTTTTCTATCCTTCCATTCCCCAGGAAAATCCCTCATTTCCATGTTTTTGCTATTGCCCCTCATCAAAATCCATTTTATAAGGTCTAAGACCCCTTCTTAGCCTTATCGTAACTTTCATTTCCTTTCAAAAAACATTGAAAAACCATTAAAAATGCATATATTCTATGTTCTGGGTTTAAGCCCCCTCGGGCTAAGCCTCTAACCCTTTTTCACCCATGCGCCCGAGTGCCAGAACCAACTGCTAAACCTTGCGAGCAATTATCCTTTCCAATAATATTTCTCCCCCCAAAACATTAAAAAACATTTGTAAATTCATGTTTTTGGGTTTTTAATTCATTTCCAAAGTTTTCCGCCGTGTAAATTGTGGAGCAATCTCGACCGTCTATCTGCTCCGCAGATCGAATGGTGCGGAACGCGCTGTTCTTGTGGACCCCCCCCCCAACCGTGCACTGATTCTCCAAAACTGGCGGTATATTTCACACCACCTTTGGGCCAAAAGCTGCTTTCTTCCATTGGCCAGTGATTCCATATGCTGTGTGACGCGTGTCCCTTGTACGATTTGAAAATCGCCATGCAACCGTCGTCCATCGCATGTTATACTTCATACCAGGATGCCCAGCGAAATTCATCTCTGCCATCCGATCTAGGCCCACTCATCCAATGGCTTTCGCTCTTCGAAAGTATCTGATGTATAATCAAAGTGCCCACGTGATAAACCAGCCTTTGTACCGCAGCAAATCAATCCCCGTCATCGATCTGATCTGCATATCAACGGCTCATATTGCGTCGCCCGATTCCGTTTCCCAGTCAACGTTTCCCCGCCGCTGACTTTCCATTGCCCGCTCCCAACCGTCGATCATGCGTGATCAACAGCTCAAATTTGATCCCTTTCCACCTATTCTATAATCTCCCCCGATCAATCCTGACCGTCGGATGATGCCATCCGACGACCACGCTCCTCCACACACCTTCCGATGTAGTTAAACCTATAAAAGTAGGATTTTTTAACGATTTTTCGTATTTTGCAAGTTTTGAATCATTTGTTCGTGGTTTCCAAAGAAGATTCAGGAACGAGGGTGACAACCCTCCCGTCTTCGATTCGTCTGAGGAAATCACCCGCAGGGTTGAAATGCACGTTTCGTCTATGTTTTCTCAGGCATTGATGCCTTACAAACCCTGTACAGCCTGGCACGACAGCAAGAAATCCATGAAACAGGCCCAATCAAAGATTATCCATGTCGAAGACCAGGATGAACCAGAACAGAGAATTGATGGACAGATTAGCGGGGATTATGGCTAAGACAGTTATCAAAATCCTAATCCCCAATCTAAAACACAGTTTAATGGAAAACCTAAAGTGTTTTAACCAACAGAGGACCCCCACCGCCACAAATTAGGGCAAATTGATTCCTCTCAACGACCAAAGTGCCACCTGTGCCTCAAAGTATTCAATCAGGAACAGAATTTATTGAGCAGGATCAAATATTTTTCCTCAACGCAGTCGAAGAGTTACTACTGCCAAGAATTTAATGACAGTATGTTGGCAGAGTGACCCTAACATCACACAGAGCCCCAAAGGTCAACAAAAGCTCCCATCGAGCTTAATTCATAAGTGTAAACCAATTAATATAGTGAAACACCTGTGCAGTTTCTTCATTGAGCCTCCCAAGGGCCAAAAAGACATTAATTATGTATTAATTGTATTTGAGATATTTTATTAGATCTCACCTCCTCATCCTTCTATATATACTTCAGTAGAAGATGAGTGAGGGGTTGGTTGTTAATGTAATTGCTGAAGCATTGTAATGTAATTGAGCGGAAGATCCCTGATTGTAAATAGTGATTCACTGGCTCTTAGAGCTCTGCTTGTGACAAATAAGTTAGGTTGTGAAAGAAAGGTGAATTAAAACACTGGACTTGAAGATTGTAACTGGTTTGGAGCATCAATACAAGCTGATTTATGGGATCCTGGTCTATGTTGACAGTGATGTTATTCTCATTGTAACTTGTTATTTGTTTTCTGTTTTCATTTTGTTTCATATTCTTCTGTAAATAACAGTTTAAACAGTGTTGGGACCTACTGCATACTAGTAACCTGCTCTGGCTGAGAAATATTTATTTAAATGTTTTCTTTCAACTGTGTTATTTGAAAATGACTTAATTCAGTTTAAGCATAGGAATGCTGGCGTTCCCTCGTCTTATTGTCTTAACTGAATATTATTTTTGAATGTTACTTTCAGTATATGTTGTGTGAAGATGAACTAAGGAAGATATGGTGAGCCCTGGTCCCAGTCTTGTTTGCATTAATGTTTGATTGTTTCCCTTAGAATGTGTTAAAATCTAGATAGTTTCAAAGTACTTACCAGATCTTAGGCCATTCTGTGTTATCTTTGTGATTGTCTTGGAAGTAGCCAAGTAAAGAAGAGCTAGGAGAGGATTTGTGGTGAGCCCGGCCCGCTAGTCTCTACTCCAAATGTTGCCTTCAAGTTTCCCTTAGTTTTTGTATGTTTTCTATTGAAAGTGTATCAAAGGCTGGCTAGTTTCAAAGTAATTACTAGATCCTAGTTTTCTTTCATGTTTTTCTTAAGTGCTTGGTCAAAGGCTGGCTAGTTTCAAAGTACTTACCAGATCCTGGGCTGCTCTTTGTTCTGCATCTGTTTATTTCCCCTTCTTAATGTATCACTCCATTCCATAAATCAAACCTTAAAGAGATCCTTAGGCATAGATGACTTGCCCCATAGACCACTCTTGAACCTGATTGTTTCAATTAAATCCTCTTATGACTCCATAGCCCAATGGACTGAAAACCTGCCATCATCTTTCTTCTTGGTCAAAACTTACTCTTTTGCTTGCAACTTCTCACCTTTGAACCTCTTTACCTCTGGGGATTTTCCCATCTAACAACAATCATGTTCAAGCATCCAAAAACAAACAAAACCCTCAGCCTTCATAACTAGCCTAATATCATTATCCCAAACTTCAAAGACATATCCATCTTTGCACTCATTAGAGAGATCCCTCTCCGGATTCAGGAGGGCTAGATCCTAGAATCCCAAAGTTGGTTGAAACGATGTTGTTTATGTAATTAGACTCTGCCAATCTTGCTAATAAATTACAGATTTCCAACATTTCTGGCGACTCCGCTGGGGATCTTGAGTTGAGTTTCCATCTTATTTTCCTTTGATCTTCATACAAACTTTTTGCGAGTAAAAAGCAGCTTTTTCAAGCACTACCAAGGAATGGTAATCATGATGAAACTTGTTTGAATCAGTGACAATCTAGGTCAACCCTAGGATTCTCATAAGTCTTTATCTAACCTTGAAAAATCAGCTAGCTTAGCCATAAGAGTAGACTGTCTTTGTCTCACAACCGTAGCTAAGTTTTGAAGCAAAGTTAGGACATTCTTAGAAACCACACAAATAAAAATAACTCAGAAAATACCAAAAAATATTTCATATTGGTAGTAAAACACTTGCTCTTACATGTCACTTACATTTTGTTGTGTTTTACCTCATACTCTTAGACAGAGTTTGGAAAGGGCCAGGTAGCCTCCAGATCTCATCCTCTTTTAAGAGGTGACATATCTGGTAAATGCCCTCCCAGTCAATCTCTAGTTAGAGTTTGTTGTGTTTTGGGATATCCTTGAAAAGGGATGTCTCACAAGCACTGTGGTGGACTGTAAATTTCCACCTGGCGACTCCACAATCCTGAACAGACCTTAAGACTCCACTGGGAAGAACCCTTAGCATCATAATATCATTTAAAACTCAGTTAGAGGACTGTTGGATTAAAATTGTGAAAACAGATTAGTTAAACCTCCTAAAGACTGTCATACTTGGTTGAACTTTTCTTGTTATTTGGGTCTAAAACACAGCATAGTGGCTCCTAGAAATATTCACACTAGAGCCCATCCTGACCCTGATCCACCTTAGATAGTGGATAACCCGGAAATAATCCTTAGGAATTCTCCTAAGATAGAATCTTCAACTATTTTCAAATCACTCCTAAGAGCTAATTCGGTCCCTGAAAATATTTCAGCTCTACAACAATCAGAAGCTGACTTAGTTAATCCCTTTAAGACTAGGTCCCTTGATGATTTAGATCAGCTAGATTCTGAGTCTTCACTTTCATCTCCTGAAACAAGTGAACATCTTGGAAGTAGAGAGACAACACCTCCTGATTTACATTTTCTTCTTAACTTAGGTGTCCCTCATCCAAAATCAGCTCAGCAATCTACTGCAGTCCCATCCACTTCTCTTCATCCTTCATCCACTGTTCAAACCACTCCACTTTAGCCCACACCTCCTTTTGTCAACCCACCCGCACCGCATATCATGGCAGCATGGTATGCTCCCTTAGCCCTTCCTATACCACTAGTCAAACTTCCACAGGACTATCAGTCCAAAATCCCATTGTATGATGCTAGCAATGCTATAACTACATCACAACATGTGGATAAGATGAATGACTACTTTGACAGAAAGGAAATTGATGATGATTCTGTCAAGCTTAGACTATTTGCTCAAAGTTTGGGGGGAGAAGTAAGAAAATGGTTTAAAGGCTTAACCCCCCGTAGTATTAACGATCTCCAAGGTTTCCATCAAACATTCTTAAATAAATGGGAAGTGAGGAAGAATCCTCTCCAAGTCCTTGCTGACTACAACAATCTCCATAGAAACCCCGGGGAAAGTGTACAAGCCTATTGTACTAGATTTAACAACGTGTATAATGCACTTTCCCCAGAATTAAAACCTCCACAAGGCTCAGCCTTAAACAAGTTTCCTGAAGGGTTTGACGCTGACATGACCTATTCACTCAGAGAGAGAGATTTTGCAACCCTTGAAGAAATGCAAAGAGGTGCTCTTTCTGTGGAAGTCAACCTAATGGAGAAGAGGGCAAGGATGAAAGCCGAAAAGAGAGTATCTTTTAGAGAGGAATCCACACCTACTACCTCAAACTCAAAGATGGAAAGAATGATGGAGGAAATGATGAAGAAAATGAGCATTCTTGAGAGAGCACAAGCAAGTCAAAACCAAAATACTCCTCAAAACAGAAACCAAAATCAGAATCAGAATATAAGAAGAAACCAGCCTCCAAACAGACCCAGGGAAGATGATCAACAGATCACTCCTCCCTTCCATCAAAACTATGTGAGTGAGGTTGAGGAAATGGATCAAATAACAGAGGAAGATGATATGAACCTATTTGGGGTAGTAGATGATGACTTCGAGGTTCATTATGATAGGAAAAAGGGTCTTTACACACCTTATGATGACAAAAGAGATGATAATGAAAATTGTTGTCAAGACATGGAAAATTCCATCACAGAACCTTCAAAGGAATATGAACTCAGAAGTAAATCTAGTCAACAAACCCCCAACAACAAAACCTCTGACAAATCTTCTCAAAACAGCACTGCAACCAAGCTTAAAACAGTCAAACAAAAGGATAAAACAGTGGCTGTTAATTCTGGTAAAGGTAATGAGAAAGACACTCAAAATCTTGAAAAACAGACAAACCTTAGTAGTACTAACACTTCAGCTAGTACTCCTTTTTCAACTGTTGTGACAAGCGTAAATAAAACAAATCAGCAAGTTGTTGCTGCTGATAGAGTGGCAGTAAATAGAGTTGAAACCAGCACCTTAAAGAATCAAATTCCTTTCAGCCTGGAACAGGAAATCTCAAAGATCAAAATTTTTGTCCCTTTGACTGAGTTAGCTGCCCAACATGTATATAGGTCCAAAATTTTGAAGGCTTTGAACATAGAAGAAAATGAGGATACACTCAATCTTAATGACGACCAACCAGAGCTTGTTTTTGGTCCAAATATTGAAGGTAAGTTTCAAGAGGGACCTGTCCCTCCCTTTTATGTAAGTTTAAATGTTCATGACAAAATTTTGCACAACGCTATGCACGACTCGGGGGCTTCTCATAATTTAATGCCAAAAGCTGTAATGGAGAGCCTGGGTCTTGAAATCACCAGACCTTATAAAGACCTTTACTCCTTTGACTCAAGCAGAGTGAAATGTCTTGGATTGATCAAAGAACCCTGTGTTAACTTAGCCCAGATTCCAGCGAACTGTTTAGTTATGGATATTGTTGTGGCTGATGTGCCCCCAAAATATGGAATGCTTTTATCAAGATCTTGGGGGGATAAGTTACAAGGTACTATGCAGATGGACATGACCTATGCGACTATCCCTGTTTTCAAACAAACTCGAAGACTTTACAGGGAGTCCCATATGCAATACATAGTCACGAGTCAAGACAGACCACAAAACTCCCCTCTATACTCCGTGAGTTCAGGCCTTGATTATTTTATCATGTTCAATGATGAAATCCCTGATGAACAAATCACTTTAACAGAATTAATGGCTGATAGGGAGGAAGAGGAACATAATGCTGAAGTGTCTAAGTAGTTTGTTGTATTTGAAAACATTAGCAAACCAAACTCAGGTCTTGAACTACAAGTCATCGATCTGTTAAACTTAAATCTTGATAGTCAAGAAAACATTCCTCAACATATTGAAAAACTTGAGGAATCAAATCATACAGAGGACATTCACCAAACTAATAAAACTAAAAATTATCCTCTCTGGAGTATGTATTTTGATGGGTCATGCACTATAACAAATGCTGGTGCAGGTGTCTGGATTACTAACACTGAAAGCAAGCACACAGAATGCATTTCTTGCAAATTAAACTTTCAGTGTTCTAACAACATAGCGGAGTATGAATCCCTTATATTAGGCCTATATTTGCTAAAAAAGTTAGGAGCCAAGAAGATAACTGTGTATGGGGATTCTGAGTTAATAATTAGGCAAGTCAATGGGGAGTATAATGCAAATCATCCCAGGCTTAGGGCCTATCGGAATGATGTCATGGATCTTTTGAAAACATTTAAGGAGTCCAAACTAATTTTTGTCCTGAGAAAAAGAAATCTTATAGCCCACAATTTAGCCTTTGCAGCTAGGACATGTCTAACGCCATATGATACCGAAGATTGTTCACCTCAGATAAAATTTAGACCAGTTGTGCCTGATAATAAAAAATATTGGCAGGTGTTTGACGGAGATAAAAAATTAGAAGACTTCATGCAATTCAAAAATGAATTTGAACTGCATAGTTCAGATTCAGATTCTGATACAGACTGCAGTGAAGAAAATTTTCTTGGTCAAGAAGCACCTTCTCTTGAGATTGTCAATATTAACCTTTAGACTAGCAAACTTAGAAACAAAACAGAGTTGAGTGTAGAATCTGAGCAGAGGAATTAGAAACTCTGCATTCTAAAGATGAAAGTTTTCCAAGTGGTCTAACACCTTTAGAAGAGTTGTTTGATTTTAATGATGTGGCCAAAAAACCTAAACTGGAGCCTGTAGAGACTGAAGTGGAAGAGTGTAATATTGGCAGTGAAGAGAAGCCGAAGATGATCAAACTGTCCAAAACTTTGCCAGCTCACATTAAACTCAAATACATAGAGCTGTTCAAAGAATTTTCTGATGTTTTTGCATGGAGTTACGAAGATCTGAAGTGCTATGACACTGAAATAATACAACACAAAATCCCCCTCAAAGAAAACCAAAAACCATTCAAACAGAAACTGCGCAGAATAAACCCTGTACAGCTGCCTTTGGTTAAGAAGGAAATCATGAAGATGTACGATGTTGGTATTATTGCCCCTATTAGATATTCTGAATGGGTATATAATCTGGTGTCTGTTAGGAAGAAGACTGGAGAAATCAGGCTTTGTATAGATTTTAGAGATTTAAACAAAGCTTCATTGAAAGACAACTACCCTTTACCAAAAATGGATCATATTATACAAAGGGTGGTAGGGTCTAGGAGAATTTCTTTGCTTGACGGCTATTTAGGGTATAATCAGATCTTAGTTCACCCTGCTGCTCAATTAAAGACAACTTTTACTACACCATGGGGCACTTTCATATATGTGAAAATGCCCTTTGGTCTAATGAATGCTGGAGCAACCTTTCAAAGAGCCATGGACATAACATTCTCGGAAGAATTGGGCTTCTTCATCATTATCTATCTTGATGATGTCACTGTGTTTTCAAAAACAGATGAAGAACATTTAGAACATTTAAGAAAAATTTTCGAGAAATGCAGAAAGTTTGGGATATCTTTAAACCCTAAGAAAACACTTTTTGGTCTCCAAGAGGGTAAACTTCTTGGGCACATTATTTCTGAGGAGGGTATAAAGATAGATCCAAAAAGAGTTGAGGCTATATTGCAAATCTCTCATCCTTGAAATATCAAGGAGTTGCAATATTTCATTGGGAAGATTAACTTTTTGAGAAGGTTCATCCCTAACTTAGCTGAGCTCCTAAGGAATATCACAAACATGTTGAAGAAAGAGCAAGGGGTAAAATGGACCTTGGAAGCAAAGACATCCTTTGAGCTGGTGAAACAAGCATTAACCAAAAAACCAGTTCTGATAAGTCCTGATTTTTCAAAGGATTTTTATATCTTCTCATTCGCATCAGAACATACCATAGCTGCTGTCCTTTTACAGAAAAATCCACAAGGACAGGAGAAACCTATTGCATTCTTTAGTAAGGCATTGAGGGATGCCCCATTGAAGTATAAAATCATGGAGAAGCAAGCTTTTGCTTTGGTTAAGGCTTTAAAATATTTCAGGGTATACATCCTTCACTCACACATCATTGCCTTCATCCCAAATTCAGTTGTTAAAGAAATTCTAACACAGGACCCAGATGGTAAGAGAGGTAAGTGGATTGCTGTTATTCTTGAATATGATTTAGAGATAAAACCCACTAAACTCATCAAAGGCCAAGGTCTGGCTAGATTAATGGCTGAGTCGAATTTTGAAGTTCTTGATATTAATATGATTAATACTTTGGATAACCAAGAAGAATTCTCAACTCCCATTGTTGAACATAATTTTATGAATTCTCCTTGGTATGCTGATATTATTTATGTTTTTCTTAAATTGAATACACCTCCTGGTTTGACAAAAACAAAGGAGAGGTTCCTAATATTGAAAGCTGTAAACTATTGCATTATAGATAGATGTATTTATTGGAAAAATGCAAGTGGTGTATTTCTTAAATGTTTGCCTGAGTTTGATGCAGAGAAGGTTAAATACCACTTCCATGAAGGAGAGTGTGTAGGTCATTTGTACTGGAAGACAACAGCCAACAAAATTCTGAGGGTTGGTTTCTATTGGCCTACTCTTTTTCATGATGTGCACAAGATGATTGTAGCCTGTCATAAATATCAACTTTTTGAAGGCAAAAAAAAACTACTACCCCTGCCTCTACATCCAATCACTGTTGAAGCCCCATTTCAACAGTGGGGACTTGAATTCATAGGATAAATCCATCCCCCATATTCTACCCAACATAGATGGATTCTCACTTCCACATACTATTTCACTAAGTGGATAGAAGGCATAACTTGTAGACAGGCCAATGATTCAGTTATCATAAAATTTATGGAGACTAACATTCTGTCCAGATTTGGTTGTCCTACCAAGATTATCACTGATAATGCAACAACATTCAGATCAAACAAGATGGTTGATTTCTGTCACAGATATAACATAACATTGGCCCGACATTCCACGACCTATTACCCTCAGGGTAATGGCCTTGCAAAATCCTCAAATAAAAGTTTAGTGAACATAATCAAGAAACTATTGGAGGACAACAAAAAGTCTTGGCACACAAAGCTGGTTCATGCACTTTGGGCTGACGGATTAACTTTGAAGAAATCTATTGGTATGTCACCTTTCCATTGTGTATGGTACTGATGCAATTTTTCCAAATAGCCTTGGTGTACCAGTTATGAAGTTGATTCAAGAGTTGCAGACTGAAGAAAATGACATGACCAGAAGAATAAATGAGACCATTCATCTTCAGCAGACTAGAGAGGAAGTGTATAACAAAGCATTGCAGAAACAGGATAACATAAAAAGGATTTTTGACAGAAGAACAAAGGCCAGCAATTTCAAGATTGGGGACAAAGTTCTAAAGTGGGACTCAAGGAGCGAAGAAAAGGGCAAGCATGGAAAATTTGACAACCTATGGCTTGGCCCTTACTCTATTCATTCAGTTGCCAGTAATAATGCATTTTTCTTACAGGAACTAGATGGAACAAAATTGTTTGGGGGTCCTGTCAATGGCAGGATGCTTAAGCATTACTTCTCTTGATCCATTTTATGTTTTGAAGCCCTTTTTATATTTTTCCCATTATGAATATTCCATCCTCCATTGCTTTCAAAGTTATGAAAATTCAAAAATACAAAAACAAAGAAAAAGAAGAAAAGAGGGCAGAGATGAAAACAAGAAAGGCAAAGCCCCATGCCAAAAAGAGAAACAAATCTGAAAGTGTGCAAGCTCAAATGACACTCCTCAAAAACACACTTCTAGTTAGTCAAACAGTTTAATCTTGACTAATTGGATTTAAATTTTTTAGCTGATAGGATAGTGAATGCGATTTGCCAAACTGTTCAATCTTGGCTTATCAGTAGATAGATTAGGATAGAAATTGAAGGTTCAAACAAGCTCAAAATATGAACCAAAGTTTCCAAAAGGAGGTAACTCGAAACTATTTTATTTTCTGAGTCATAAAATAGATAAACTGGTTCTAATCTACTCAAAATATGAACCAGAAGAAAGGCAAAGACAACTCAAAAGCAAAGCAAAAAAAGAGCTGTGAAGAAAGGAGAAGGCTATGATGAGAAACTTTCAGATCTTAAGCCTTCCATTTTGTTTTAATTTTCTGCAAATAATAATCTATGTGAAGCTTGTCTTTATGCCATAGATCACAGCAAGTCAAACAGCCTAATCTTGACTTGGTTGTTTTTAAATTTCGGTTTCAAAATTTAGAGAATGGAAGTCTGTTGGACAGTTTAATCCCAACAGACAGTAGATTAGGTAGAGAAATATCTAAGCTCAATTGTTTAATCTGAGTTCAGGGAGAAATAAGGAATAGAAATAGATTAGTTTTTATGCTTTCAAAAGAATAAAATGTTGTGAAAAGAGTTTTCCAATCCAAGTTCACTCTGATGAAGAAAAAATGTTAGATCAGTAGGATTGGGTAGGTAGACAGTTGTATTGATGAAGTCCATTATTTTTTCATAACTGATATTATTTTTCAGAAGCAAAGCAAGATCATCCAGCAAAAGAAGAGTGATCTAAAGGATCTGGCACAAGTAAGCCTCCCAGAGGGATCAAGTCTGAATTCTTGATGCCTTCAAGAAGGCACCATCCCCAAGTGGAGCCACTATTAGCCACCTGTAAAATTTGATTATACCAAAGGTGGCTAAATTTTTTTTGAGCCTTCGAGGAACAATTTTCCCTATAAAAACTGTTGGCTCTTGATGACTCTTGAAGGCCTTATGCCTCTATCCAGATCCCACACTACTGTTTGCATCCTAAAAACCTCTGAAATCCTACAAAAATCCAAAGTCAAATACTGCTGCAAACATCCCTTTCCCCTTCCTTCTCCTCAAAACTAACCTCCTCTTCTATCCCTCCATCCCCATGAAATTCCCTCGTTTCCATGTTTCTGCTATTGCCCCTCATTACAATCCATTTTATAAGGTCTAAGACCCCTTCTTAGCCTTATCAAAACCTTTCATTTCCTTTGAAAAAACATTAAAAAACCATAGAAAATATATATTTTCTATGTTCTGGGCTTAAGCCCCCTTGGGCTAAGCCTCTAACCCTTTTTCATCCATGCGCCCGAGCGCCAGAACCAGCTGCTAAACCCATCGGACGCTTATCCTTTCCAATAATATTTCTCCGCCCAAAACATTGAAAACCTTTGTTTTTTCGTGTTTTTGGGTTTAAAATCTGTTTCCAAAGTTTTCTGCTCGTATGAATTATGGAGCAATCTCGACCGTCGATCTGCCCCACAGATCGGACGATGCGGAGCGCGCCATTCCTGTGGACCCCCCATCCGTGCGCTGTTTCCCAAACCCGTGTGGTTTCCTTCGCACCACTCTTCAGTGGAAGGTGGTTTTTCCCTGATGGCCAGCGATTCCATACGACGGTTGACGCGTGTCCCTTGTATGATTTGAAAACCGCCGTGCAACCGTCGTCCATCGCGCGTTATAGTTCGTACCAGGATGCCTAGCGAAATTGATCTCCGCCGTCCGATCTGGGCCCACTCATCCAACCGCTATCGCTCTTCGAAAGTGTCCGATGGTTAACAAAAGTGCCCACGCGATAAACAAGCCCTCGTACAGCCGCAAATCAATCTCCGTCGTCGATCTGATCTGCAGATCGACGACCCATATTTCATCGCCCGATTCCGTTGCCCAGTAAACGATTCCCCACCGCTGACTTTCCATTGCCCGCTCCCGACCGTCGATCATGCGCAATCAACGGCCCAGATTTGATCCTCTTCCACCTATTCTATAATCTCCCCTGATCAAGCCTGACCGTTGGATGATGCCATCCGACGGCCACGCTCCTCCACACACCTTTTGATGCAGTGAAGCCTATAAAAGCAGGATTTCTTAATGAGTGTTCGTATTGTGTAGGGTTTTAAATCATTTTTCGTGGTTTTCAAAGAAGATTCAAAGAAGGAGGGTGACGACCCTCCCGTCTTCGATTCATCCGAGGAAGTCGCTCGCAGAGTTGAAAAGCGTGTTTCATCGATGTTTTCTCAGGCATTGATGCCATATAAACCCTACGCAGCCTGGCACGACAGCAAGAAAACCATGAAACATGCACAGTCAAATATTATCAGTGTCGAAGACCAGGATGAACCAGAGAAAAGAATTGATGGACAGATTAGCGGGGATTATGGCTAAGACAGTTATCAAAAGCCTAATCCCCAATCTAAAACACAGTTTAAAGAAAAACCTAAAGTGTTTTATCAGGAAAAACCTCCACCGCCACAAATGGAGGTGAATTGATTCCTCCTAGCGACCAAAGTGCCACCTGTGCCTCAAAGTATTCAATCAAGAACAAAACTTATTGATCGGGATCAGATATTTTACCTCGACGCAGCCGAAGAGTTACTTCTGCCAGGAATTTAATGAAAGGATGTCTGCAGAGTAACCCTAGCATCACACAGAGCCTAAAAGGTCAACAAAAGCTCCCACCGAGCTTAATTCATAACTGTAAACCAATTAATACAGTGAAACACCTATACAGTTTCTTCATTGAGCCTCCCAAGGGCCAAAAAAGACATTAACTCTGTATTAATTGTATTTGAGATCTTTTATTAGATCTCACCTCCTCATCCTTCTATATATACTTCAGTAGAAGATGAGTGAGGGGTTGGTTGTTGATGTAATTGCTGAAGCATTGTAATGTAATTGAGCTGAAGATCCCTGATTGTAAATAGTGATTCACTGGCTCTTGGAGCTCTGCTTGTAACAGATAAGTTAGGTCATGAAAGAAAGATGAATTAAAACACTGGACTTGAATTGGATCATCAATACAAGCTGATTTATGGGATCCTGGTCTATGTTGACGGTGATGTTATTCTCATTGTAACTTGTTATTTATTTTCTGTTTTCATTATGTTTCATATTCTTCTGTAAAGAACAGTTTAAACAGTGTTGGGACCTACTGTATACCAGTAACCTTCTCTGGCTGAAAAATCTTTATTTAAATGTTTTCTTTCAACTGTGTTATTTGAAAATGACTTAATTCAGTTTAAGCATAGGAATGTTGGCGTTCCCTCGTCTTATTGTCTTAGCTAAATATTATTTTTTGAATGTTACTTTCAATATATGTTGTGTGAAGATGAACTGAGGAAGATATGGTGAGCCCTGGTCCGAGTCTTGTTTGCATAAATGTTTGATTGTTTCCCTTAGAATGTGTTAAAAGCTGGATAGTTTCAAAGTACTTACCAGATCTTAGGCCATTCTGTGTTATCTTTGTGATTGTCTTGGAAGTAGCCAAGTAAAGAAGAGCTAGGAGAGGATTTGTGGTGAGCCTGGCCCGCTAGTCTCTACTCCAAAGGTTTCCTTCAAGTTTCCCTTAGTTTTTATATGTTTTCTATTGAAAGTGTATCAAAGGTTGGCTAGTTTCAAAGTACTTACCAGATCCTAGTTTACTTTCATGTTTTTCCTAAGCGCTTGGTCAAAGGCTGGCTAGTTTCAAAGTACTTACCATATCCTAGGCTGCTCTTTGTTCTACATATGTTTATTTCCCCTTCTTAATGTATCATTTCATTCCATAAATCAAACTTTAAAGAGACCCTTAGACATAGATGACTTGCCCCATGGACCACTCTTGCTCTTGCTGTTCCAATTAAATCCTCTTATGACTCCATAGCCCAATGGACTGAAAACCTGCCATCATTTTTCTTCTTGGTCAAAACTTACTCTTTTGCTTGCAACTTCTCACCTTTGAACCTCTTTACCTTTGGGACTTTTCGCCTTTAACAACAATCATGTTCAACCATCCAAAAACAAACAAAACCCTCAGACTTCATAACTAGCCTAATATCATTATCCCAAACTTCAAAGACATATCCATCTTTGCACTCATTGGAGAGATCCCTCTCCAGATTCAGGAGGGCTAGATCCTAGAATCCCAAAGTTGGTTGAAACGATGTTGTTTCTATAATTGGACTCTGCCAATCTTAATAATAAATTACAGATTTCCAACAGGGTTGACCATCTAGAAGAATCTGTTGGATCCTGAAGGCTTTGTAGTATGTGTGGAAGGTCATATTGGTTGAGTTATGTTGGTTCCACTTCCTTAAGGTGACCTAGGAGGTTGAATCATATCATAGTAGTCTCTTTTCACATGTTTACCCCAGTGGACTAGTTAGCTTTGGTTAATGTGGTAGGAGGGTGTATCATAGTGGTACGAGAGCATGGTTCACCGATTGGATTGGATGGGTGGTGTGTTGGTCATGCATACATGTTGGTTGCATATGTGTTTTGTATCATTGTGGTATATGTGCTTGTTGTGTACACATGGTGGTGGTCAAGGTTGCAGTTGTGTCACCATGTGAAAGTTGATAGTATTGATATTGGATGTGTTTATCATGAGTATAGGTTGGTTATGAACTGGTTATGCATGTCAATGTTTGTATGTATGTGTGTCACATATATGGTATTATGCATGCATTTTGTCTAGTTGGTGTTGTGGTTGTGGCATCATGCATGGTAACTAAATGAGGATTGAGATTATGTCTATATATTGTTATGATTATGATGATACATGTATTGTGCTAATATGGTTGCTCTTTCATATGAGATATCCTCCCCGAATTATACTGAGGTATGTTGATTATATTATGTTTTCTTTAGCTGACATGGTATGCTTGAAGGAAAGAGATCAAATATGACTAGCAAGGTGGTAGACTATAGTTCACGAGACTCTCCTTATGGATCATATGAGTAGCATGGTGGTGGGAATTCTTCTGACTTATAAGACACATTGAGAAGTTGAAAGAAGAAATAATAAGTTGAAAAGAAGATAATGACATAATCATTCAGGCACAAGAGAAAAAATCAGAAGTTAATACAACAATCCTTCATATTTTATTAGAATTTCATAGGTAGGGACCTCTTCAGATCATCCATGGACATGAGGATAAGACTAATGGGGCATATGGAAACAAGTCTCATCGTGGTTATAGGTCAAATAGATATGAAATAATCAGAGATGAAAAACTCTTGGATACTCTAGATAGCAGAGGTGATGGACAGAGGTTCTACTCTAGTTTTGGTTCTGAAAGGAACTATGATCCTCATTGTTATCATCCTTATAGGAGGAATGATAGGGGATATTTTCCCGAAGAGTTAAAGAAATCAAATCCAACTACCTTTGTTAGGGAATTAAAGAAGTTAGAGGATGCAGAGGCATGGTTACTTGGGATTAAAAGTTTCTTTCAGTTGCATGAGTACACAGAGAACATAAAAGCCAAAATAGCTATCTTCGATCTCAAAGGGAAAGTAGACAGCTAGTGGGGAGATGTGATATGGATCAGAGACATAAGGACATAAGACTTGAGTTGGCATGAATTCAAGAGACTCTTTAGGAAGAAGTACTTTTTAGAGAGGTACTACGACAACAAAGACAAGGAATTCTATGAGTTAAAGATGGGATCGATGACAAATGAGAAGTACACAACCAAGTTCCTGGATTTATTGAGGTATGTACTGTATCTTAAGGATGAAAAGGATAAATTTCAAAGGTTTTTCAGTGGATTACCATTAGTATTTAGAGACCAGATTGAGTATGATGAGCCTTGGTCACTTGAGGAAGTTATTGGGAAATTGAAGCACTGTTATGAGAAGTCAAAGCGTAATACAAATTCTCAACAAGTTTGGAAAGGAAAAGACAATGCTATATGTAAATGGAAACTAAAAATAAAAATACCTCAAAATTCATAAGAGAAATAAAAAGTTGCGCCTAATAAGAAGTTCAACGTAGTTAGACAGGGATATGGGTTGCATCAACATAATAGAGGTGATGGTACAGGATGGTTGTAGTGTTGGACATGTGGTAAGGAGCACCTTAAGAGAGATTGTTTGAAGAATCAAGGTGCTAGGCCTCAGATTTATAGGACACAGGAAGCACATAATTTTAGGGATGTTGGGTAGAGCATTCCTTGTATCTATGCAGATTTGGATAGTAGGCAGGTATATCACCAGGAATCTATCATTGAAGGGACGGTAAGATTTATGACCAATTTTTTTCTATTTTTATTGACCCTAGATCTAATTATAGTTATGTTAACCCTTACTTGGTGGATAAGTGTGGTTTGAATAAAGAAGTGCATGCAGAAGATTGGTTAGTGCAGTTGGATATAGGTACGAATAAAATAGTTCATCATTGGGTAAGATCTGGTGCATTTGAGCTAAATGGTATGCCTACATCAATGCATTTGAATGTATTGTCATTGGGATACTATAGTATGATTTTGCATATGGACTATCTATATATTCACAGGACTAAGTTATACTGCTATGATAAGGCTATCGAGTGTTTGGATGATAATGGATAACAAAGAGTCTTGCAGGGCAAGAAGAAAGAAACACCGGTTAGAATGGTAATGGTTATGCAGGGAAAGCGTAGTCACAGAAAAGGGTGTGTGTTATTTGCAATGCATAATTATAGTGATAAAGGTAAGGAGGATGAGGATGTGGAGATGTTAAGTATATACCTGATCTTACAACAGTTTCAGGGCGTGTTCTTAGCAAAGATTTCAGAGTTTTCGCCTCATTGGGAAGTAGAATTTTAAATTGAGTTGGTAGCAGGGGAAACACTAGCGTCGAAGGAACCATATAGTGATCACTCCAGAGTTAGTAGATCTAAAGTTGCATTTGAAGGAAATGCTTGACAAGGGATACATTAGGCTAAGTGTATCACTGTGGGGTGCACTGATATTTTTTTTGAATAAGAAGGATGGTACTCTCAAGATATGTTATTATTATATGTAGTTGAACAAGGTAACAATCATTAACAGGTATCTATTTCCAAGAATTGATGACTTGTTTGATTAGTTTAAGGGAGAATCAGTGTTCTGGAAGATTGATTTGAGGTCACGATATCATCAGGTATGCAATTAAGGAATAGGACATATACAAGATAGCTTTCTGGACCAGGTATGGGAATTCTGAGTTTTTTGTAGTTCCATTTGGTTTGACTAATACTCCATCTATCTTTATTTGCTTGATGAATAGTGTGTTGTGTCCTTATCAGGAAAATTTTTTGATTGTATTCATTGATGACATCTTGATATATTTTAAGAATGAGGAAGAACATGTCAAACACTTAGTAGTGGTATCGATATTGTTGAGAGAGGATTAGTTCTATGTTAAGCTCAGTAAATGAATTTTGTTCTACACAGAGGTACGCTACTTGGGAATTTTTTTTTTAAGGAAGGCATAGCAGTGGATCTAGAAAATATAATGGCTATCATGTAATGGGTAGCTCCTAGAAATTTCGATGAGGTAAGATCATTTATGGGGCTAGCAGGTTACTATAGGAGGTTCATAAGGAAATTATCTCGGATTGGGTATCATATTTCGTCAATGTAGAGGCAAGGTAAGAAATTTGAATGGATAGAGGATTTTGCAACAAGTTTTTAACAATTGAAGTATTTGTTAACGAATCCTTCAGTGCTAAATAGTATAGATCCAGACAAATATTTTGTGGTGTGTATAAACGCTTGCAATAGAGGGCAAGGTGGATTCCTATGGATTCTTTATGTGGGAAGGACAATTAGTGTGCTATGATTCACATAAACTGAATGAGAACGAGTAGAATTATCAGACATAAGACATTGAGTTGGCAGCGATCATTCATGCATTGAATATGTGGATGCACTATCTTATTAGCAGGAGGTTTGTATTGATGAGTGGTCACCGTGGACTGAGATACTTGTTTTACCATTTGAAATGAATTCTAGGAAAGGTAGATGGTTGGCCACGATTAGTGAGTTTAACTTTGAGATCAGGTACATCAAGGGTAAGGAGAACAGGGTTGCAGATGCTTTTAGCAAGAGGATACATGTGAATCACATAACAACTATTAGTTCTTATGAGACAAACTTACAAGATCGGATATTACAAGAAGGAAAGTAGGATGGTAGGTGCATGGATCTTATGCACATGTTACAACATGGTACAAGTGATCAAGATGTGGACTTTCATCTTACAACAGATGGTTTGATCAGATTTAGGTACATGATTTATATGCCAGACAAGGTTGAGTCAGGTGGATTCAGTTTTGACTTCAGTGATCATATATCTTTGCAGCATCATTGATTAGTCTTTTATACGTGATACTTGGACATGATTTTGACATGTACTTCTGGGCAGTGATTAGATGATTCACTATGTACTTTATTGTTCAGTTATACTTGTATACATATTGGATCTGCTCTATACGTGATATGCGGACATGATTTTATTTCAATGAACATGGGTATGCCTGCCTCATACATGAGCTTTATTTCTAATTTCTATCATTGGCTTTTGGTAGGTAGAAATCTGGTGAAGTCCTCTCTAGTCCTCGCAAGATTCTTTATTATGCACATAATACATTTTGGACATCATGTACCCCTTCTGACCTCATATATTAGGGGGCATATGTTATAGCATCATTTATTACCTCTATATACTTGATGACTTATGCATTGGCCTTAGGCAGCCCTTCCATTCAGACTTGATCAAACTTCTTAAAAAAAAAGTATTTTGAATTCCATACATGACTCTACCCAGTTTTTTCCACGTGTAGATGCAGTTCCACTCATATCTAACCCGTGTATGCTATTTAAAATATTAAAAAATATAAAAAAATCCCTACTAATTAGGCGGGGTTTACGGGTTTTTCCTGTAACTTAACTACCCCAGTCGGTGGCCAAACTTTTTCCCAACTGGTTTGAGGAAGTATAAATACACCTCAAGGGAATGGCCTAAGGGAGGAGAGAGAGAATTCTATTGATATCATATCCTGTTATAGCCATGATCAAGTCTGTTATTTCCCTGTGCCTCTTACACTTCCCAGGTTCAGGAAACCCTTATTTCGTTGTGATGCTCACCCCCATTATGTGAGATCCTTTGTGCAACCTTTATGGAAGAAGCTTTGTGAGGCTAGGGCTGGATGGATCTAGAGGATGGTTTCACTTGTAGCCATGGTAGATCCCACATGTTTTCTCCACTTTCTCTTTACAATTATCAATAAAATAAGCTTTGTCTCATTCCTGATATCTTTGTGTTATATGTCTCCTATACATGTTGAATGATCTTGTAATGGTTTATTTCATGTTATTTTTATGATATTATATATTCTAACATGTTGAAATCTAGGACATATATGATGTGAAAATACTTTTTGTGCTTTATCTTGATTTCTTTGCAGGTTCTGAAGGACGAGGAGTGGTAGAGGGTTTTCACCCTGCTAGATCGACCCAAAAAATAGGACAAACAAGTAAGGTCGTTTATTCTCAAATTTCTAGTTCAAGCATTAAAACTCATAATTAGAGTGCTTCTTGTGATTATATGCCTTCTGCTATATAAGGTCCCTCAACCTAGAACTTAGGGTAGCTTTGCCTAAAAAACCCTATCTTACTTTTTGATGAGGATGCTCATGTTTTTTATGTATTGTCTCTATCAAATATTCATGTTGCAGGTTTATATATGGTATATTGTGGTTGTTGATGACTATCATGATCTTATAAACCCATTGTTGAGGTACTAGTTTTGGTTATATATTTCATATATGTCCACTGATTTAAAGTTCATGTAAAGACCCATGATGTAATCATTGTAATATTCAATCATGTGTGGACTATTTATTCATTCTTTATATGTAATCCCATTATTTTGGGAAATTAATGTAATATGGGTCAAATATGTAACCCCACCATGTTGGGTGATTGATGTAACCATGATTCATTGGTGATAGAAAATGTCATGTTTGGTCAAATAAAAACGTATTGTTCTTTATCGAATATTTTCAAAAGGTTCAACATATGCTTGGGGGAGCACGGTCAGAAGGTTCAGTAGATCAAATCTATAGTGATCCTCTCTACATAAGGGGAGAAAAGTCTTCATTCAACAGTGGTCAACGCTTTTACCTTGATGTGAAAGGGGGGGAGAAGCTTGGTGTTTGGATTTGGAGAAGAATGAGAGGTGAGAAGTATTGGTATTTGCAGGTGTGCTTGCAAGAATTTTCAGGTGATGACCAAACACCAAAGTGGTTTCCATCAAGTCCAAAGGGGGATATTATTAGCATTATGGCTATTTTTTTTCCTTAATGGAAACTGACTTGATAACGATGTAAACATTATCATAAAAGGATGATTATGCAATCTATAGGTTATGGGACAAAGGAATGACAGTTCAGAGACATATAAATGAGAAAAGAAAAGTTTAAGAAAGTATATGTGGGTCGTGAAAAGCAAGGTCACGTACGTAAGTGGTTCCTATGAGTAAAATTCGCATATAGAATCTGCACCATGGTATTTTTGATACCATGGATCATCACCATGGTATTGGACCATAGTATTTGGAGCGAAAATGGATATTTGATCCCATCAAAGAATACTTACAACATAACGAATGTATTTACCTAAGGTATTGGCCAAGGAAAATACTATATAAAGAGATGGAGATCAAGGTGTTGGGTGTGAAAATGATGGATTTTTTATGAATGATTTGATTTGAAACAAGTGGGAACTAAGGAGAAAGGAGAATACGCAGATTTGGAAGATCTAAAGTATGGTGACATATGTGCTTGTTTTCTTTACTTATTCAAAATGTCTAACAATGATAGGTCTAATACTGCTATGGTCTAAATGACGTATACTAAATTCTGTAATTTTGATAGTAAGGGTTGCGAAGAATTAAGGTTATGTTTACATTGAAAGTTTTCATATCTGCATGCAGGTTTGTCTCAGTTTAGTTGCGTACATACACAAATATGATTCTAGGTAGTCACATAAATATTCTGCGAAGTGTTTTCAGTTTGTACAGATATGTACTTGGGTGTTGTAAGTTATAGGAACGTACATACATGGATCAACTTGAAGGAACTCACGTATACATTCTAGGGTTTTGCAGTATGACTTGTTGATGATATTTGATTCATTTTGTTCTGTTTTCTATTGTTTGTCGATGGTGTCTCTATCATGATAATATGTGTTTGACAGTACTGGTTGTGTTGAGTTGATTATGGAATGGAATGTTGATTAGTGATGATGCTACAGTGTGATGATCTATAATTAGGTCAATGACCTATGATGGTCTCAGTACATGATTCATTGATTGTTTCAGTAATTCAGTGATTCAGATTTAGTTGCAGTAATTTGAGATTTGTATGAAAGTATGATACATAGGAAGCACATACATATGCGGGTTTGCTTTAGGAAATTAGCATATACATTATGATGCATGTTTTATCAGGGTTTACAGTGGTATGAATTGGTTTATGTGATGACTAACAATGTATGGCTTGACATATTGATAAGTGGTTGTGCATTGATATGATATGTTATGGATTGGTTTGATCTAGTTGCATTGGTTTAATGGTTGGTTTGATAGTAATGCAATGAATCAGTTGGTTTAGTTTTTGGATTCAGAATTGTTACTTGGTATTGGGATTAATGATGAAAGTGGGTCCAGTCTAAAAATATGATGAAAAGTGTCCTATAGGTTTAATGTTTTGAGTGAGGTGGATTCCGTATGAAATATTATGAAACATGGTACACAAAGGGTGTTGAGGGTTGGAGCCTTTAGTAAAGGAGTCGAAGCTTCCTTCTAGTAGTAGCTGATTAATTTGTGTAGGGGTTAAGTGCTCCCTTCCAGTGGGATATGGTAAACGAGATTAGGGGGTCAGAGCTCCCTTCCAGTGGGTGCTAGAGAATGAGAGAAGGTTGTATCCTTCTATAGGTGGGTTCTTGTGTACTCGTAAGAGTCTGCGCTAACACAAGATTGTAAGAATATTTTATTTATATAATAATAAGGTATACATAGATGATGATAGTGGTGGTTTTCTCCCACATTGGGTTTCCACCTAAAATCATGGTGTTATATGTGTGTTTCTTATGTGTTGATTTATATGCTATTTACTATTCATGGTTTTTGCTTAATGAATGAATAATGAAGAAATGATGCACTGGTTAAATATAAGAAATTAATGAAATAAATTATAAATTAGTTATCTGGATATACGTGGTTTTCATTTACAACAGTTGCAGACATACGTGAGTTTCCTAAATGATAGTAGTGTACATAAATCAGAATAATAAATTGAAAACCTTAAAATACTGGTTCACTCCCCCACCCCCCCCATCTCAATAATTTTCCCAATATTTATATATGTTTATGGGAGTCAACTTAAGACTCGAAAATGGATTTTTTATGAACAAAAACCACCTCAGAATCACCACTCTTCTACTCTAATTCTTCTTGTTGTAGTTGAGATTTGAGATGCAAAAAATCAATTTTTTATCGTGCATTTTGTAGACATATTTTGATGTCAGCAAGAAAGGGTTTATTTATTTTCATAGTGTCATCAACAGTATATTGTATCATATTTTTCAGAAACTCTAATACTTCTCCAATTCAAGCCATTTTATCAACAACTTATGTCAAAAAAAAATGGGTGTTAGCTTCAACACAAAATGCACTATATTTTCACTATGAGAACTTCAAGGAATTGCAATGCCACACTTTGTCTTCATTCAAAATACTTACACTTTTCCCATTTACATTATGCATATTTCAAATATTTTTTTTTTCAAACTGGATAATTGATAAAAATACATGGTTGTAAGTTCAAATGTACCAAAAGAAATTCACCAAGAGAAGATTTAACTACAATTTATATTGCTAACAATATTCAACCATCAAATCACCATATATTTCAGGTTAGAGTTTCATTTTGGAGACGGAAAACATAAGCATCTACTTCACCTGTGCAAGCATAATACTTACCCTTTAATGTTGTAACAACTACCTACTCAACATCCAGAAAAAGGTAAACTTATCCAAATGAAATGGAGAATTTACTTAAACCAACACCCATCTCTACAATAAATTTTAAAATAGTAAAGTTCTATCAAACCTTGGAAAGAAATAAAAAAAATTGATATTTGTCTCTAGAAAAATTCAAATTTGATGAAGAGACCAGCTAAAAGCATTCTGAGGTTGAAAGACAATTTGCAGAAAAGGAATCTTGAGTAAGTGTGGCCCATTGGAAATTCACCTCCAGAGATATCAATATTTTTTCTTCTTTTTATATTCCATTGAACACATGTCTAAGCACTAGATAATTCTAGAAATGTGATCTTATTAATAGATGATATATGTAAGGCATGTAGAGCTCAATCTCTAAACTTTTCCCTCACATTATAAATGCACTCTATAATGATATGTAGTCTATCATGATGCATTGATTTGTGGTCTCTTATCGCGACTTGGATTTAAAAAAATTTCCCAAAATATCTCACTCTTATCACGCTCCTTTAGATATGTGTGTTACGCTTCCACATATTCAAAATCACAACCTCCATGCATGCATGTTTTCTTGCAATAAATACCATTAATATTGAGTGAAATCGCATTGCTTATGTGTATGCTTAAGGGGGAAAATAGTTGAAGACAAATTGTAGTGGTAATGAAAAGGTGAAGGGTTCAAATTTGAGAATACAGTGTTGAATTTGGCTTTAAATCAAGAAACTAGCTTATAAACAAAAAACCAAAAAGTTGCAACCAGCCTCAAATCACGTTGACCTGGATTCCTTTATTGAACAAAAAATCAGCGACGATGATGTGAGTGATTTTTTGGGGCTAATGTTATCCATTTTCTTGTATAATATACCCCTTATGTTGGTAGAGTGTGAGAATGGACGTGATATGAGAGAGTGCACTAAAAATGAAAATACTATCTATATGATGACAGAGTGGAGATGTGTGGAAAGTAATGTCTATCTTGGTAGAATCACACCTAAAAAGGAACGATCAAGCATTGAGCATAAATACTAACTCAGAAAGATGGAAAGAATCATTACGGTTATGAGGCCTGTTGTAGCGACCAGGGAGTTACAGTGGTAGAGGAATGAAAAATATGAGTAGGACAGGTTTGACATACTCAAGATATTCGAATTTGCAGAGAATCAAATCTGGAAGGACTAAAATGGCCACAAAAAGAGTGGCTCAAATTTAAACAGGGAAATTATTTTCCCACTTAGATACCATGAACAACATAAGAATGTAAAAAAAAAAAAGATAAGAGAATAATGGTATACAACTTGAGTGGGCCTAATGGTTAAGAGCATGTGTTTCCTCCTAAGAGGTCAGAGGTTCAAAACTAGAGGGGGGTAGATTATGTATGCCTTCGTAGACATAGTAGTAAAATCAATGTGTGGAGGTGGGTCCCTTGTCCCACAAAAAAGGGGGTCTCATACACAAATTTGGTGTCTGGCTTGGTCATGACCTTAAAATTGGAAAATAATAATAATAATAAGATAAATAATTGAATGCATTTTATTCACCAGTTTATGCATATTTAGACATTATTTTCTGACCCTTGGTTTCATATTCTAAGAGATATCTTTGACTTCCGTGATTTTGCACATTCCACACCATAACCCTTAACAAATTAGGTGTCCAACAATCAATTTTCCATGCATGGATAACTTCAAAGTGTACCCAATTCACATATGAAAAAATTGCAGAATGGGTAATTTCAAGGCTTAAATATTATTTGGATAGAAACATGCTTAATCATTGATGTATCATGGATTTGTTCATCTCTAAAAAAAAAACCATCAAGATACAAATCATGAGCTAACTTGAATTTCCAAATTAAAATTTCATGGCATGCTTCATGTGGATGTTTGATAGCGGATAATGAATAGGACCATCAAAATTTATATAGTTTTATATGTGAACCATCTTCTAAAAACTAGATTCTAGAGGATATTATAGGTGAGATGCATGATAGTGAAGAAGGATCATTATGGTAACATATGCATAGCCCTTTGGAGAGTCATTTGGTGATGCGCAAAGGTGATTCCTATCATGGTGATAGGTTTCCCCATTTATACATCAAAGGTGATAACTATATCATTCCCATCCAACATTGGATAAAACAATCATAGAGTGGTAAAAGAAACCTTGGTGTGATCTTCATCTCTTCCTTCATATGTAAGAGTTCACATTAGTTTTCATCCATATTGTTAAGAATAAAACCCCTTATTAAGCCCTAGATATTGAGTTATTATATTTGTATTGTTATTTTTTTGGGTAATCTAAAATATTTCAATATTCCATTTCATTATACGTGTACCCATTGTCTCCTACACACACTCACACACACCAAATAAACCTATTCTTAGGATCATTTTATCTTGTCTTATGAATTGCATTCATTGTAAAAGGAGATATCCCCCTTGAAGTTTATTTTATACATTGACTTATTAACATTTTAAAGACATTATATATATATATATATCCACCAAGGAAACCTAGTCTTAGGATCATCTCATCTTATCTTGTTCATTGTGATCATTGTAAAAGAGATCTTCCCCTTGAGATGTATTGTATTCATTGACTTACTATCATTATCTAGGATTTTTTTTCATAACATTCGGTATCAAAGCTATGATCCAAGGGTTTTTCTCTTTCAATTAATTCATCTTGGTATTTCCACTATAACTTTTTTCTAGGACATTTCGAACTATGACATATTGAAGAGACTAAGATAAAATATCAAAATATAGGTCATACAAATTTCAAGTTTTAGTTCATTGTACTTTCAAATATATATCCTATGGAATATAGGGTTTGTGACTAATCCTAAATTCAATTTTAAATGAGTCATCCTGGAATTTTTTCTATATTTATTTCTCTAGGAAGTTTCAAATAGTAAAATTTTATGGAGATGCAAGAGACATATCCTATTACAAGGGGTTAAAATTTTGGGTTTTTGTTTGTTATATTTTTAGAGATGTATCATCTGGTTGAGAGGGTTGATGACTAATCCTAAAATTATTTTAAAAAAAGTCATCCTATAATTTTCAAAATAACTTTTTTGGTGAAGTTTTAGACTCTAAAATTTTCATAATTCTAAGATGACATAGCTGGTTACATGGAAAAAAAATTGACTCAATATATTTTATGATGTTTATTATCTTATGAACTTTGGGATTTTTAAGTAATCTTAAAAATATTATTAAAAAAATCATTTTGGTATTTTTGTTATAGCATTTTCCATTGAAGTTTTAAATGGTGAAGTGTTTTTAGGATTTTAAGAATCGCTTAATCATGGTATTATTAGGCCAAAATTTGGATTCATAAAGGCTCAAACTTTATAGATATAGCAATACAAAGGATAAGCATACATAAAGTCTCTAAATTAAGGTTTGAGTTGTACATGACCTAGAGGTGCCATAAATTTTAAATAAAAAAATTATGCTTTTTTATTGAAATTTTTTGAAAAATAAGAGCATTATTATTTTCTCATATGGCAAAGGATTATACCAGAAACATTGTTATTATTCCTCATAAACACTCAAACATGACATCCAAAGATATTGAAGACTTAGAAAACATGCTAACATAATTAAACAACCAATATAATTAAGTGAGTGGTATTACATTGAAGCAAGTGGATTTATCACATTCCCGTGAATATTGTAAAAGGGAAATTGAAGAAAAAATGAAAATATGATCGATGAAAATAGGGAAAATTTGATAATTAATATGGATGGAAAGGCATAAGGTAAAAAAAAAATCCATGTCTACCATATACTTATATACCTTAGAGAAGAAAATCCCTAAAGGGCATATCAAGACACAAGGAAATCATGAAAATGTGGAGGAAATAAATGTTGAGTCACAAAGTCATGATTATGCATCACATCAAGATCCATTTCAATAAGTTTTCAATGTGTAACTATTCAACTAATTCATTCCAAATATTGATATGAGGAAGTTTGATGGTAGAAATCATATAACATGGATATTCTAAGTGGAGCACTTATTTGAATTACATTAAGTGTCAACCTTTCAAAGGGTAAATATTAAATCGTAGTATTAGAAAATGATCAATTATATGGTATGAATGGATTTATAAATTAAGAAAGGATTTTATTATCTCTTGGTCCATTTTTATGGATGAATTGATACTATTTCAAAGGGATATTAAAATCAATGCATTTTTAAGCAAATTGATAAATATTTGACAAAAAGGGCCAATTGTGGAGCATATTCAGCAATTTCAATAATTAAGTCTTAGGGTAAAGGACATTTCAGTAGATAAACTATTAAATCTATTTATTAGAACTTTAAAGGAAACCATTTAACATGAAGTGCATTTCTTTGAATCTAAATCCCTTAAGAATGCATTTAGCATGGCAAGGAAATTTGAAAGTAAATATATGGCTACTAGAAGAGTGGTTGAACTAAAACCATAGAGAACACAATTCTCCCTCTCCTAACCTCACTCAATATATAAGGTTGTCACCTTAACAAATGGATGACAGAAGATAAAAAGGGCCATGTTTCAGTTATGATAGCAAGTATAGTAAGGGGCATAAATATGGTGAGAATAAATTATTATACATATGCCATGAAGAGGATGAAGAAGATCAAGAATTTGAAATATCACAAGATCTAGATCTACAAGAGAATACTCCAACGATATATTGACATGCAATGACCATCATCAATACTCCATAACCATCAAGATAGAAGGATATATCAAAAATAAAAAGGTAGCAATTATTGATTTAGGTAGTACTCATAACTTCATCAATTACAAATTAGAAAACAATATCAATTGTTTTGTATCTCTAGAACCAAAATTTCAAGTAATGATTGCAAATGGGGGTACCATAAATTTTTTAGAGAAGTGCTATAGAATTAAGCTAAATATGGGGGAGTATTTATTGGATAGTACCATGATTTCAATACAAATGGGTGGTGTCAATATTTTATTATGGGTTCGATAGTTACAATCATCAGGAACAATGGCCCATGATTTTTTATTGAACCCTTAGTTAAAATGAGAGGGGGGGGGGGGGGGGTGGAATCCGCCTTTAACACATTCATGGATTTTTAAAACTTTCCTTTAAACTTATTTATACCTTCATTTCATGATCAACTTATTACGTAATGTAAGAGCAATCTTAATATGTGAGCAGCAAGTATTAAGTAGATTAGATACACCATATCAACACATAAACATCATGCACATAGAAAACAGATATAAGTGGAAACTCATAAGGGAGAAAGCCACATATTATTATTGTTGTGATGCAAAGGCAAGCTCCAACTCCCTCTCACCACTGATTTTCTATAGGCTCCAACCTACAGGAGGCTACTACCTCATTTCTACAAGCTACAACTTGCAAGGAAGCTCCAACTCCCATTTATTTTTTGCAGGCTACAACCTACAGGAGGCTCCTACCTCAGCCAGCTACAACTGGACTTCTATCAAGCTACAACTTGATATGGAAGAACTAACTTCCTCACACTACTATGAAAACACATGCTGATTTACCTGGATATCAGCTCTATTATATTCCTTCTTCACTGTTGTCCTCCATCCTTCATATTTGCCTTATATTATCTCTGGATCTTCACAGCTTCTCTGTTTGTTCCTTCTTCTTTTTACACTCTCTCACCTCCTTAGCTTTCTTATATTCTTCTGCTCTCTTCCATTCTGTAGCTTTCTAAAAATCTTCAACTCTCTTCAATTTTTATGCACACTCTTTGTTTCTCTCTCTCTGTTTTCGTAACCTTCTGCACATGGATATTACCTATTTTATAAAAATAACTTCATGGTTGTTTTCATTCTACAGGGAATATTAAGTGAACAAGCACAGTTCTTGCCTTTCACCCGCTCATTTCCTCACTCGGCATATTCCAACTGTTACAACAATATATAAAATCATTACAGTATCAAATTGGAGTTTTACTTTGCCTACAGAGACTTGCCTTTGCATCACATACAATAAAAATAATTAATTCATTTACATTTATAGTTACAACAAGTATATTTCAATTCAGACCTTTCAGCCCTTGGTTCATTGTGAATTTGTCTTTTCTGCTGCTATCAGAGTCGTTTCAGTTTTTGCTATTACATTCAACACAGTTCTGCATAACTGTAATTTTGGCCTAACTCGACCCAACTGTTGTGTTTCCAACAGTGCCACCATATTCTCGTTTTCCCGACTCTGCCCTTTTCTCTGTGTCAGGTCCTTACCCAAGCCTTTTTACTCGCGTTCATACTTTCTTTTTGTTTTATGTTATAATCCTCCTTTGCTCTCTGAAATGATTTATCAAAGGAAATCCACTTACTTCCGGACTTGAAATGCTTTAGGTTTCAACTTTGGTCTTCATCGTGTTCACTCTCTTTATCGCTACTTCGCATCGCAACTTCTATAATATTGAAAATTCTTATCACATAAGCATCGTCGATTGTGATATGCAATATGTGACAGGTCCCACTTGACTTTATCGCTATTTCGCATTTCGGCGTTCCCATGTGTTTCTGGGTATGCATAGCTCTTCCAATCGCTGATGCGATTTCTCAAAGGGAAACCTTATACCTTCGGATTTGAAATCCTTTAGAATTTTTCTTTGAAGTTGCATCGCATCCGAAACTCTTATCGCATTTCGCATTTCGATGATTCAACCTTGCTCTTACGATCTTCACCCTTCCGATCTTGCGATTTGCGATATGTGGGCTAGGTCCACGTCATCTCCATGTCATTGTGCCATGTCACCTTGCCATGTCATTTCCATGTCATCACCACATCACTATCATGTCATATTGCCACGTCATCTTGATTTATTTGCAATTTGTGGGGTCAAGTCGACGTTAGCTACCACGTCACTAGCCATGTCATCGCCACATCATCATATTGCACTTCACATTTTTCGTGACCACTGTGTTTGTGCGATTTTCCTCTGCCCCGATTACGATATGCGATCGCATCGTATCGCATCCATCGCTTGCATCGCGTCGCCTTGCCACATCGTATCGCATCCATCACTCGCATCGCATCGCCTCGCCACTTTGTGGTGTGTGATGGACTTTGTATCATCGATGTGCGATATGGCGCTGTGTCGCCACGTGTCCCTTCGCATCTCCACATCACATCGCTACTTTGCATCCATCTAGTGCCTATCGCCTTCGCTTGCGATGTCTGAAATGATCTCTGTTGTCTATCTCCTTTAATCTCATTCGTTGATCGCGTCGGTCCCACACCTTTGATCATACCGCCCTTTCGTGTACTTTGGTTTAAACACAAGATATCAATATTATAATATATATTTGGGCCCACAGAATTCCTGACGGTCAATATTAATTTTCAAAGAAATATGGTTATAAACCATGATAAACCCGTCTCATGAAATCCAAATCAATATATCGATTTTGGTTAAATTACCAAAGAAGCCAATAATAACAATATAAAGGTTTCGGCCCACATTTACCAACCATCATATGGAAATTCATTTTATACTTTCAACTTTGAAATTTTTTATCAAAGGTATCAATATACATAAATGTTCTCAGCCACAGCTTTACCAATCCACTTATTACTTCAATTATATTGTATAACATCCACTTAATAAAGTTCTTACCTTGGTTATAATATCAACTACCGATATAACATTCTGTATGTGTCCCACAACATTTCCAACTCACCCTTCCACTTTGTTTAATCGATCTATCTGCTTCCTTCATCTAACGGTGGACACACACCCAAAATGCAATGCTTCTAATCCAATGAATATCGTGTCCAAATAAACTTCGACAGTTAACGGCTCCAAGGCACGCGAAATAAGTGGTTTTGGACATCCATGCCTCACTTGCAGAGGCGTATCGCATTCATTCAAGGAATTACCACTTACTAGGTCTTACCCACGCGAAAGCCATTTATTGGTTTGCAAAAACCACTCACACTGTTTATGAATGTTAAAACAATGTTAAACCTTTGGAATCCTTAGACCTTCAGAATTATTATAATGCACATTATAATATGTAATGACCTTTGTAAATAACGTTAAAGCCTTCGGAAATGAATATTTAAAACCCTCAGTAATGTAATATTATACTATGCTTTAAACAATGTTTAAAGCCTTTCAGCCTCATATAACTAGATTCCAAACCTTAATAAAACTCTGCTGCATAAAATGTCGAGTCCATACCTTGTTTTAAACCCTGTGCAATTACCGACGTGAACACGTCGGATCTCCCACAGATCTAATCGGATGGAAATCGCGTTCATTCCACCTCTGTAGTTTATCAACCAAAAGCGATGCAAAATGGGTGGTATTGCGCTCATGACGTGTTTCAATATCATTCAATCGCGTTTGATTGGATTAAAACCACTCACGAGTCAAAAGTGGTGTGAACACAGTGGACGGTTTTATCCAAAACCAATTTTCTTGAAATTTTCGTTTCAAACGCGTTTAAGACGGATTTTCACCCAATTTTCATTGTTTTACTTCAATTCCTCTTCAAACCTTCCTTTTCCACTGTTTCAATCGTATCCACTCATTTCTTCATACATTCCACATTTCGCCTTTCGATTTCGTTCATTGATCCTTTAGATCCAACGATTGTTGTGCTCTCATTTCATTCCGCTCCACTGTTCCCTAAGTGATGCCATAACCAGAGATTTCTACTTCTGCCACTATTCATTGAATGTTACACTTCTTAAACACACAGTCTCATACCTTCCCTTTGAATTTGCCCGATTCATCTGCATACATATATATTGTGCCAAACCTTGATTTTAACTTGAGTTAAAATTGAATCAAGCATTCAATTAATGAATTTGGAATCTGTTCTCTATAATAACAAAACCATAACTATTCAAAAAAACTTCTTCCTGTCTAAACCCTTCTCTTGTAGCCTCTGCCACTTTACTTTATTTCTCTACAAGAATTCCATCTGAATCTAATCTACTTCCTTGTCATGGTGCGGCTCATTTGTGCTCCTTTTCCATCAATGGCAATATTTCCAACAGCCTCCCCCTTTGGCATTGATGGCAACACATCCACCAATACTCCAATGCTTCCTCCAAGTCTTCCTCCCCCTTTCATTCTGAGAAGTGTCTTTCTTCCTCTGCTTGCTTTTTAGAAGAGCATTTCATTTTATGCTTAATTTTCCTCCCCCTTTGACATCAATGGCAAAGGGTTGCACATTTCTCAGTGTAGATTCTATCTTTGCATTTCCTCTCTCTGAGTTGTGTTTAGGCCCTTTTTCTTTTGAATTTATACCTTGTTGCTCCAGACTGGTGTACACGAGTTATTGGGAGAGCACTTTTGAGAATTATTGAACTTGTATATAGACAGTAACTTGATACGATCCCAAAGCACAGACTCCTTGCACTTGTATAGAATGTAGGTGATGATAGAACAACCATACATAATTAGACTTATATAATTAGAGATGCATTGTTGGACCAAAACTAAAATACTGAGAATTCTTCAAATATACTTCATTCTCTCGTATGATCTTCATCAGAAATACATATCCGTTGAGGAAGATTGTAGATGGAATATGTCTTCTTCTGCAATACACATCTGCAGTACAACATCTGTTCAATTATGATGATGCCAATATATCTTTTATAGCTGTGGTTCATCTTTCCTGCCTATTGGTGGTGATATGAGTTAGGATGCTGACAAGGATATTACACTTAATAGCTGAAAGGTCCTTGTTACTGAAGTGAACAATGAATCAACCCAGGGCTTAAAACTTATTGCGAGATTAGACGATATATTTCAATCTAAGGGACCAAATGACTTTACTGCTTGTACAATGTACTTTCAAAACAAACCCTTGAGGCTAGATACATTTAATATATTGGTCATTATCACTTATCAACCATCCAATTTTATTTATGACATAAGGGGGTATGTATATCAATGATCAATCTCTCTTTAATGGTGAAATACCAGCAACTCCTTTCTGCTGAACTATGCTTTTGATGAATCAATAACAGACTTTTGAGCTTCAACTGTAAGATTAACACAACTAGTCCTTCATACTTCAGATACTTTGACTGTTCTATCATGATGATCTTCAGCAAACCATATTCAAGTTGTTTAATTGATATCTTAGCTAACAGAATTTACACAGTTTTATGAATGATCTTAAGAACGAGGCCTTGAAAGATATATCTATGCTAACTTGAGGAAGGCATGCCATTATATCTAGAAATAGATACTGCTTCAATGCTCAATATACTACTTCAAGTGTAAACAAGATAATGATCCTTTTACCCTTTAATTGACCCTTTTATGCTTTAATAATGTGGATAACACTGGAAGGGAATATGTTATCAATATTTTCTAAGCTCAGCAAACCCTCTGCTTGCGATGGCAACAGGAGTTTCTAGGGTTCACAACGTGGCTTTGCTGGTCGGCGCAGGCTCCGCCGCTCCAGAAACCGGACGCCCTCAGCTCCAGAGCAAGGATGCAGACCTGAACCTGCAAGAATGGACGCTCTTGCACCGGATTATACGCGGAACTCCTGATGCAACCTTCTGGGCGGGCACATTCTTGGCATGTGACCCGGACTGCATTGACGTCGCGGCTTTCACAGCCATTCACCATGACCCCACCTCAGCAGCACGCCAGCAGCGATTCTGCCTCTCGAATCTGCCAGATCTGCCAGATCTGTCTGCTGAGGTTACACTGTTGGATACATGCATCAACTGGGTTGCAGAGCTAATACGGCAAGCCAGAAAACCTCTATACAGAGCTTTCTATGGCTTCGAGATCGCAGTCCGGAAGGCTGCATTCCTTGCAACGGTTCCAGAAGTTTTTAAATCGGCTGCCCACGTCTCTTTTTTGCCAGACTTGTTTGCAGAGACACCAAGACTGGCAGTTCAAATAGTCAAAGAGAGGGCTCCTCATCCAGATCTGGCCAACGCTCATAGTCTGGCGAACCGGGACTTAGATCTGTCGTTGTTTTCACGGGATCGGCTTCTCTTGCAGGGGAAATCCCCTTCCCACCCTCGATACAGCCTCTCGAACAAGCAAGGCAATCCTGATAGGAGGTTGCCGCAGGAGGGTTTCGATTTTCAACCGGCTGCTCTTAAGGCCATTCACCTCTCTTCTTTCCAGATCCAGATCACGCTTCTATCCGGCAGAACCTTGCTGCATTGGGTGCAAGCTACAGATTTAGTGCAAGATCTCTCAAACAATCTCGAACGCAGATTAGGGATTCCATCGGAGCTACAAAGGCTGCTACACAAAGGTAAACAACTTGATAACCCTTTTCCCCTCTCTCATTACAACATTAATAGAGATGCATCGATTGTGCTTTCCCTGAGACTCAGAGGAGGAGCACCTGGGCAGCCATCCTCCACTCCCGCCTGCTCCTATAAGGATGCGGTCCATGCACAGCTGCCCAAGAAATCTGCTTCTTCAGCTGAGGCTCCCAAGCCTTTCCTTGTGGACAAGACGGAGGAAGTCCCCTCTATTGAAATTTCCAATCCATCGCTGGACGAACAAATTCAGATATATGCAGAATCTGCCATCATTTGCAGGTTCAATGGCCTTTGGCCTCGAACAACAGATCTATATCAATGGATCCACGCCAATTGGACAGACAGATGCCAAGTCCTCCTTTGTTCAAAGGGTTTCTTCAGAGTAGTGTTTCCATTCAGCGAAGATTATCAGAAAGCCTTAACAGAAGGCCCATGGTTCTGGGGAGCAGCAGGACTTTTTCTCACTCCTTGGTTCCCAGATTTCGACCCCTCTTCAGCAGTTATCACCAAGCTTCCCATTTGGGTCCGTCTTCCGAACCTTCCAGCTCACCTCTGGCACGTCTCGGTTTTCCAAGGGATTGGAAATGCCTTGGGCCGCTTTCTGGCTACTGATACCTCTCGAGCAGACAAAGGAATCTATACCTATGGCAGAATTTGTGCGGAAATAGATTTAAGCAAAGGACTGCCTGATCAGATCAGCCTCAAGATTGGGGACTTTCACTGGACACAAACCTTGGATTATGAGAACACTGCATTCCGGTGCAGAAATTGTCATCAGACGGGGCATCTTCAGAACACCTGCTCTAGCTTCCCCGGCAGAACAAAGAAAACCAATAGCAAATCGAAGTCCAAGAGCTGGAAACCTTGCGATCCACCCCCCATGAATGATCTAGAGTCCTCCAGCTTGGATGAGGAAAATTTGGAAGAGGATGGAGAGAAAGATGTGCACCAGCAGGTCACGCCTTCGGCCAGCCCTGAGGATCCCTCTGCCCCTCCGATCCCTCAGAAACGTCTGCATGAGTCTTCTTCCTCCGATTCAGACAAGGAGACTCATTCTACAGTGCAAAATAATCTACAATTGGTTCCGGCCCAGTCAAATCATGATGGCTGGGTCAAAGTCATTAAAAAGAAAGGGAAAAAAGTTCGACTGGAAGTCTCTGCCCACTCTGGGTAGCTTCCTCTGTTTCGCTCTACTTTTTATGTCATCCTTGTTCTCTTTTGTTCAGTCCATGGTCACTTTTGGGGTCCGAGGTTGAAAATGTTTCATTGCCGGCCCCTTGCTTCTATGCTTCGCTTTTTGCAAGCTCTGACTGTACTATATGGTTTTTTCTTAATAGAATTAGACATATTTAGAAAAAAAAAAATGTGGATAACACTGGGTATACTACCTTGATGTACTTTTGCCATAATCCTTTGATCCTGAGGACATGTACCATACTGCTGCTCCACTGATAACACTTGATATTATGTTGATAGGCATGCTCCTTGTATCAAATACCAATTGATACTACTTTGATAAACCATGCAGAGATTTCACTTCAGCTCGCACATGAACCCATAGTTAAGACAACCTTCATAGTTTCTACTATTGAGCTTTCCACTGTTCACACCAACAATCATCAATATACTAAATTTGATCTTGGCATCATTTACCATTTTTCTTATTCTTTCATTATGTTCAAAAGAATGTCATTGCATGTTCCTTTCTAGGACTGCTCCAGAATCATTGCTGCTTTATATTCAATTCAACTATTCTAACATAATGATCTTACTCATCCTTCTTAATGTGATTCATTGTTAATTCTAGCAGTATGATGCACAATGTGATCATCCTTTATGGGTCTTTCTAGTTCTTTAGCTCGAAACATAATTTTTGTGATTTTAACCATTTATCACTTAATGTGCTGATGTCTTCTTAGTTTACATGTTCATGGCTGATTTTCCCTCTACCATCATGGCTGCTTGCTGCCTTCTCTCCTTCCATCAACCTGTTGGCTATTGTGTGCTTCAGGTATTCTTCTTCCTCTACAGTTCTCTGTTAGAGAAATTTTCCTTTCCCTTCCTGATCTTATAGCTATTCTCATTCCAAGGAGCTCTTCTTAGACTACTTTCATGGGGATTATTTATGGACTGCTCTCCCTCTGGGATGTTTCTTCTTAGAGCAGCTCCCCCTGAGACTATGATGGATTCATTATGTTATTGAGTTAACAGGCTCCCCCTTTCTCTTTTCCTTCCAAACTTTATTAGGGTTCTTCATAATGTTTTCACTTCCTTTTGATTCACAGTTTTGTCGGATTGGATTGGATTCCATCATCTGTCTATAGTTCTTTGATGTATATGGTAGTTTACAGTATTTTGCTTTGTGACCAAGCCTAAGGCATAAATATAATCTTATTTTACCAAGGTACGTTTGAGCTGATGTATAATATTGTGTTCCCCTTTTTTAACACAATTTACATTCAATAGATTTATTTCCACATTCATTGCATGAAAAAAAGTAGCCATGGAATTGATTAGTGTACCTAGTGAAAGGTTGTCCTCTCCATTTGTTTTCTTGAGGGAGTCTTTTCATTTTCTGCATCCTTTTCTGGTTGGACTGGATTTTCCTTGTCTTACAATATACTACAGTATGTCCTAGTTTGTGACAAGAAAAACAAGTGACATTTCTCATAGGGGGAAAGAATCTCCTTTGAGGTCTTCCAAACTTGTTCAATTGATCTTCAGGAACATTTGAAATTTTTGCAACTTCTTGCTTCTTCCTCTCATTCTTTGTCTCTTAATGTTGTTGCTTGTTTCTGTTTGTTTCATTACACATCAAGTTCTTGCTCTCTTCTACTTTTGTGGTTCCCTTTTGAGCTGCTTCATCATTCCTTTCTATTTATGCCTTCTCCGAGGTCTCCATGGAGGCAATATCATCTCCGAGCTGCTTACACCCCCTGCTCCTTTCTTCTATTAGTATTCTAGCTGCAATAACCTCAGATTGCTGAGAGTTTATTTTTTCTTTTACAGCTTTTACAAAAATGATACTCTTGTTATCTTCTACCTTGGACTTACTGGTTTCTCCTTCATATCCTATCCCAGTCTTTATGAGAGGAGACCTTTGAGCATTTAGAATCTTATCCAACTATTCAGCGCTTGCCATTTGAGGAGTATTCATTAATAATTCTCTTCGGGATTTTTCTAATTTCTTTCTCATGCACACTACTTCTTCTTCCAATTTCTCTTGCTTTTGAATTTTATCCTCTATTTGCCTTAGTAGAGTTTCTTCTACTTTCCTTGCTTCTTCAAGTTGTGTTTTCAGGCCAACAATTTTTTTCTTATCTTCATATTCTTTCTCATCACATATTTGAACCAATTTCTTCAGGTCTTTGTTTTCATTCTTCAATCTTCCTATTTCAGTCAAGGCAATGTCAAGTTTGGTTTGTTCTTTTACTATAATTTCTTCATGGAACTTACTTCCATTCACACTAGCAGGTACCTCATTTGATTGAACATTTTCCTTTTGACATGAATTCTTCTTCTTCTTGATTCTCTTCTCCTTCTTGACAATGCAACCCCTAGTGTCTACTTCATGCATGAAATGCAATCTATCCCAAATTTCTTTTGCAGAGGTTAGATCCATTATTAAATCAATATCCTTGTTATGAAGACTGTTATATATCAAACATTTTTCCTTGGCATTCCACTGGTGTTCTTGCAAAGAGGGAGAGTCTATGCAGTAACCATCACATACAAGCTTCAATACCTCAGGTTCATAAGTCATTAAATCTATTTCAACCTTATCTCTCCATTCGAGAAAGTTTGTTGTATTTAAAACGGATACATTTCGATAGTCCATTACTCAACCAAATCTCCTTCGAGCTATTAGGCTTACACCAAAGGAACCAGCTCTGATACCAATTGTTGAACCCTTAGTTAAACTGAGAGGGGGGGGGGTGAATTAGTTTAACACATTCATGGACTTTTAAAAATTTCCTTTCAACTTATTTACACCTTCATTTCATGATCAACTTATTACCTAATGTAACAACAATCTTAATATGTGAGCAGTAAGTATTAAGCAGATTAGATACACCATATCAACACATAAACATCACGCACATAGACAGCAGATATAAGTGGAAACCCATAAGGGAGAAAACCACATATTATTATTGTTGTGATGCAAAGGCAAGCTCCAACTCCCTCTCACCACTGATTTTCCGTAGGCTCCAACCTACTGGAGGCTACTACCTCAATTTTGCAAGCTACAACTTGCAAGGAAGCTCCAACTCCCATTTATTTTCTGTAGGCTACAACCTACAAGAGGCTCCTACCTTAGCCATCTACAACTGGACTTCTATCAAGCTACAACTTGATATGGAAGCACCAACTTCCTCACACTACTATGAAAACACATGCTGATTTACCTAGATATCAACTCTATCATATTCCTTCTTCACTGTTGTCCTCCATCCTTCATATCTGCCTTATATTATCTCTGGATCTTCACAGCTTCTCTATCTTCTCCTTCTTCTTTTTACACTCTCACCTCTGCATCTTTCTTATATTATTCTGCTCTCTTCCATTCTGCAGCTTTCTAACAATCTTCAACTCTCTTCAATTCTGTTGCACACTCTCTCTTTCTCTCTCTCTATTTTCGTAACCTTCTGCACATGGATATTACCTGTTTTATACAAATAAATTCATGGCTGTTTGCATTCTATAGGGAATATGAAGTGAACAGGCACGGTTCTTGCCTTTCACCCGCTCACTTCCTCACTCAACATATTCCAATTGTTACAACAATATATACAATCATTACAGTATCAAATTGGAGTTTTGCTTTGCCTACGGAGACTTTCCTTTGCATCACATACAATAAAAACATTTAATTCATTTACATTTATAGTTACAACAAATATATTTCAATTCAACCCTTTCAGCCCTTGGTTCGTTGTGCATTTGTCTTTTCTGTTGTTATCAGAGTCGTTTCGGTTTCTGCTATTACATTCAACACAGTTCTGCATAACTGTCATTTTGGCCTAACTCAACCCAACTGTTGTGTTTCCAACAATGGCAACATATTCTCCTTTTTCCCGACTCTGCCATTTTCTCTGTGTCGGGTCCTTACCCAAGCCTTTCTACCCATGTTCATACTTTCTTTTTTTCTTACGTTATAATCCTCCTTTGCTCTCTGAAATAATTTATCAAAGGAAATCCACTTACTTCCATACTTGAAATGCTTTAGGTTTCAGCTTTGGTCTTCATCGCGTCTGCTCTCTTTATCGCTACTTCGCATCGCAACTTCTATAATATTGCGAATTCTTATCACATAAGCATCGCCGATTGCGATATGCGATATGCGACAGGTCACACTTGACTCTATCGCTATTTCGCATTTCGGCATTCCCATGTGTTTCTAGCTAAGCATAGCTCTTCCAACCATCGATGTGATTTATCAAAGGGAAACCTTATACCTTTGGATTTTAAATCCTTTAGACTTTTGCTTTGAAGTTGCATTGCATCCGAAACTCTTATCGCATTTTTCATTTCGGCGATTCAACCTTGCTCTTACTATCTTCACCCTTTCGATCTTGCGATTTGCGATATGTGGGCTAGGTCCACGTCATCTCCATGCCATCGTGCCATGTCACCTTGCCACATCATCACCACTTCACTGCCACGTCATCTTGCCATGTCATCTTGATTTATTTTCGATTTGTGTGGTCAGGTCCATGTTAGCTACCACGTCCCTTTCCATGTCATCACCACGTCATCATATTGCACTTCTCATTTTCTGTGATCACTGTATTTGTGTGATTTTCCTCTTGCCCCGATTGCGATATGCGATCGCATCGCATCGCATCCATCACTCGCATCGCGTTGCCTTGCCACATCGTATTGCATCCATCACTCGCATCACATCATCTCGTCACTTCACAGTATGCAATGGAATTTGTATTGCCGATGTGCGATATAGCGTTGTGCTACCATGTGTCCCTTCACATCACCACATTGCATCGTAACTTTGCATCCATCCAACGGCTATCGCCTTCGCTTGCGATGTCTGAAATGATCTTTGTCGTCTATCTCCTTTAATCTCATCCATTGATCGCGCCAGTCCCACACCTTTGATCAATCCGCCCTTTTATATACTTTGGTTTAAACACAAGATATCAACATTATAATATATATCCGGGCGCACAGAATTCCTGACGGTCAATCTTACATTTCAAAGAATGATAAACCCATCTCATGAAATTCAAATAAATATATTGACTTTGGTTAAATTACCAAAGAAGCCAATAATAACAATATAAAGGTTTCGGCCCACATTTACCAACCATCATATGGAAATGCATTTTATACTTTCGACTTTGATAAATTTTATCAAAGGTATCAATATACATAAATGTTCTCGGCCATAGCTTTACCAATCCACTTATTCCATAAATTATATTATATAACCTCCACTTAATAAAGTTCTTACCTTGGTTATAATATCAACTGCCGATATAACATTATGTTCAGGTCCCAAAGCATTTCCAACTCACCCTTCCATGTTGTTTAATCAATCTATCTGCTTCCTTCATCTAACGATGGACGCACACCCAAAATGAAATGCTTCTAATCCAACGAATATCGTGTCCAAATAACCTTTAACAGTTAACAGCTCCAAAGCACACGAAATAAGTGGTTTTGGAAATCCACGTGTCACTTGGGGAGGTGTATCGCGTTCATTCAAGGAATTACCACTTACCAGGTCTTACCCACGCGAAAACCATTTGTTGGTTTGCAAAAACCACTCACACTGTTTATGAATGTTAAAACAATGTTAACCCTCAAAACAATGTTAAACCTTTGGAATCCTTAGACCTTCGGAAATATTATAATGCACATTATAATATGTAATGACCTTCGGAAATAACATTAAAACCTTCGGAAATGAATATTTAAACCCTCGGCAATGTAATATTATACTATTCTTTAAACAATGTTTAAAGCCTTTTGGCCTCATATAACCGGATTCCAAACGTTAATAAACTCTGCTGCACAAAATTTTGGGTCCATACCTCATTTCAAACCCCATGCAATTACCAACATCAACACCGTCGGATCTCCCACAGATCTAATCGGACGGCAATCGCGTTCATTCCACCTCCGTATTTTATCAACCAAAAGTGACGCAAAATGGGTGGTATTTCGCTCATGATGTGTTGCAATATCATTCAATCACGTTTGATTGGATTAAAACCACTCATGACTCAAAAGCGGTGCGAACACAGTGGACAATTTTCTCCAAAACTGCTTTTCTTCAAATTTTCGCTTAAAACACGTTTAACATGGATTTTCACCTGATTTTCACTGTTTTACTTCAATTCCTCTTCGAACCTTCCTTTTCCACTATTTCAGTTGTATCCACTCATTTCTTCATACATTCCACATTTCACCTTTCGATTTCGTTCGTTGATCCTTCAAATCCAACAATTGTTGTGCTCTCATTTCACTCTGTTTCACTGTTCCCTAAGTTATTCCAATAACCAGAGATTTATGCCTCCGCCACTATTCATTGAATGTTACACTTCTTAAACACACAGTCTCATACCTTCCCTTTGAATTTTCCTGATTCATCTGGATACATATATATTGTGACAAACCCTAATTTTCACTCGAGTTAAAACTAAATCAAGCATTCAATTAATGAATTTGGAACCTATTCTCTGTAATAAAAAAACCCTAACTGTTCAAAAAAAACTTCTTCTTGTCTAAACCCTCCTCTTGTAGCCTCTGCCACTTTACTTTCTTTCTCTACAAGAATTCCATTTGAATCTGATATGCTCCCTTGTCATGGTGCTGCTCATTTTTTCTCCTTTACCATCAATGACAATATTTCCAACATTTTTAAGAGATGTTCCTTATAAGGCAAGTAAATTGAGCATAAAGGTATTGATAGGGAATATTCTAAAGTGATTTACTTTAACATCATGAAAATATTAATCAAAATGAACATCATGGTGTAACTTCACATTTTTTCTCACTAGATGTTCAAACATCTATACACTCAGCTCTAATGGATCTCTATAAATTTATCAACATTCATCCCAAAGTATTTGTAGAGATTCCTAAGGGTCTTCCATTTTCTCGAGATCATGACCATTCTATTCATTTGCAACCTTAAAGCACACCACCTAAATTTAGGCATTATAGGTATATATATGCATTTAATAGTGATATTAAGCATATGGTTCAAAAAATGTTAGTGGCCAACATCATTCAACATATCTAAAGTGCTTTGTCTTCAGTAGTAGTGATGGTTATATAAAATAATTGTTTGTAGCATATGCATCTAGGTTCTAAACAAATCAACAAAATGACCATCAAAAATAATTTTCGTATTCCTTAATTGATGTTGATGATTACAAAAGAGGATGATTCATGACATATGCGTATATAGTATATACAACACAACAAAATGAACATTAATGAAAAATTTCCAATTCCTATCACTGCTTAACTATCAAATGAATTGCATGGAGAATGTTTCTTTGCTAAGTAATATCTCCATTTGGTATATAATCCAATCAAAATGAGGGAAGAAGACATTCCTAAAATATACTTAGAAACACATGAAGGTCATTGCGAGCTTTTGATTACGCCATTTAAACTTGCTAATGAACCTTCAACATTTCAAAGCTTGATAAATTCTATTTTCAAACCCTTCCTTAGAAAAATTTAGTTACTATTTTTTGATGACATACTAATCTATAACAAATCATTGGAAGATCACGTACAATGATTTATAGGGTCTTAATATTATTGGAAGAGAAATAACTATATGAAAATCCTTCCACATGTGTCTTTGGGTTTTAATAAATAGGATACTTGGGTCATATTGTATCTCATGAAGGTGTAAAAGAAAACCCTAAAAAATAAAAAATGTGATGGAATAAACAATCTTAAAAAAATTAAACAAAATGAAAGGATTATAACAATTGAAAAAATATTACCATAGTATTATCTTCCTCTAAAAACTTAGAGGATTTTCAGGTTTTCCATTGTTTTTTCTACTAAAATAATCTTTGAAGAAGGTTATTCTTTCTCTAATAAGATGATACTATGGATGAGGTAAAGCCATCCCTAACTCTTAATGTAACCTTGGATGATTGAAGGAGTTTTCTAAGGTAATTTTAGAGCTAAATTTATTAACTTAATATTTCAAGGTTGTTTTAGCTAACGAGGAAGATTAAGAGTGAAATGTTATGTCTCTCTTAATCTTGTTATGAAATCAGATTTTAAGATATTATATATTGTTCATATTTTATTCATTTAGAATATTTTTCACATTTCTTGCTTCATATATTGTTTCATATGGGGATATTCCATTCTTGTTGATGGTTTCACAATATTACTTAGTTGCAATTCCATGGTTTTGATGGAAACTCTTAAATAAGGGTTGCCACTTATTTTCAAATAATCAAAAAATCTATTTTGGATTAAATATGGCACATCAATGAATGCCAATTACATTTTCTCCATAATATTCAAGCTCTCTTGTTCCTAGATCATGACTCTATCATCCAATTAGATAAACACTAGTATTGGAAATTTGTCAATCCTTTCCTTGGAAAGAATATCATAAACTTCATTTTAGGATTTCCCACCTTGTGTCATAAAAGAAGCATGTTAAAGTGATATGATGATTTTTTGTGGCTACAATGTTTGGAAAACCATCCTAGTTGCCCCTAGGGTTTAGCTTTGTTTAGGGTGTTAGCCATCCATAATTTTTGACATATGCAAAGATGGCTAAAAAAGGTCTTTAGTCTTCAAGAAACAAATTTCATGCAAATATGTGACTTGTTGAAGCCTTGCTGGGTCCATTTGACCAAAAGGATCCATCTCACTGATATCTTCACAAAGCCCTACTGTTGCCTTGAAGAAAATTGCTTTGAACCCCTCTTCCATTCATATTTTCCTGTTAAAAAATCCCCCACTTCCTCCAAATTCCCTTTAAAACCATATGAATCCCTTTTATTTGGTTTCAATCCCTTCTTCATGTCTATCAGAACCTTTAAAAAACCTTAAAAACCTCTTTTCAGCCTAAAAAATCACTTTTTTCATTCAGTCATACTTAATCCCCTGCGGGCTTAAGTCCTCAGCCCTTCCTCCATGTAACCGCGACCATCAGCTCAGTCTTTAGCCCCTTTCACGCTATCGGACTTTTCTTCCACCCCTTTTCCTTTATTTCTTCATTATTTCCTCCGCGCGATGGTTTCCCCGTCAGTGGGATCTGAGCCATCAATCTCATAGATCGAATGGTCCATGCTCAATCGCCCATTGCAAATCGCTCTTCCCAGGTTCCGCTCCCCTTTTCCTTTTTCTCCGATGGCCGATCCTTTGATAGGATCTAGACCGTCTATTTCCCCGAGATTTGATGGCCATCGTACCCCTCCATCGCATCGCATCGGGCCTTCCCCTTTTTTCCCTTTCGCTTTCCTTTCTCCGCCAATATTCATCTGCCGCCGATGGAATCCTATCCATTGATCATTGTCCCGATCCAATGGTCCTCCGTCCATCGCACTTGTGTCCCCCATCGGCCATCGGCCATCGCAACTTCTTAATTCCTCCTTCCCGGACCCTCTTCACTTCCAGTTGCCGATCCGCCGGTGAAATCTCCAATGTCCAATCATTATCCCTATCCAATGGCTCAGGATCACTGCGGAGGCAACCGGTCTGCCAACCTGTTCATACCCTCAAGTGCCCCCGCTATGCATTTTTCTTCCAATATCCCTTATAACCCAGCTGGTCCCACCCAACCACGTTGGGGCCTTTCCATCGTGTTTCCTCATGATCTCCACTGTTGATCTGGCCCCCCCAAGATCCAACGACTCACAGGCATTTTCGCACCCATTCCTCCATAACGCTCTAAAAACCCATTTTCAACGTGTTGGGGTCCTGTGATTTAGCAGATTGGCATACTAAATGAAAAGGCAACATCAGAACCACTTTGGAATCCTAGGATCTAGCCCTCCTAGATTCAGAGAGGGATCTCTCTATATGTGTTTTCAAAGGATATATTTTTTAGGCTTATGAGATGATGTTAGGCTAGTTATGAAGCATAATGAGTGTTCCTTTTTTTTTGGTTCGGGATCATTAAAATAGAAGGTCATGTGAAGTGAAGAAGGAAATAAGTGGAAGGATATTTCAGCATGAGAAGATAGGTCAAAAAAAGTGCTAAACCATTGCGCTATGGAGTCATAAAAGGGTTTACTTGCACACAACTATTCAAGGGTTTTCAAAGGGCAAGTCATCTATATCAGAATATCTTTTAAGTTGAATTGATGGTATGAAACATTAAGGAGTGAAGTGAAAGAAGCAACATGTAAAAAAACAAAGGTTAGCCTAAGATCAGGTAAGGACTTTTAACCTATCTTGCTTTTGGCAAAATCTTAAAGGGAAATCTTCAAAACAAATGTTTAAGATTAAATAAGGGACAGGGCTAACCATAAACTTCCTTGATTAAGACTCTACTTAGCATGCAATGAAAAGATAATTCAATAACAACATCTCAAGTTTGACTCAGCAAGACATGGGCACACCAACATTCCTTGACTGGTTATACTCTATTGAAATCATTCCCAAACACACATTTAGTAGAAAACATAAAGATAAAGATTTTCAGTGAGAATTAGGGTACTTCCCAGTAAATCCTACTCTATATTTGCTATTCTTTATCAGAGAATATGAACATAGTGGAAACATAAGGAAAATAACAATTACAGTGAGAATAACATCACCAATGATTTAGATCAGGATCCAGTGAATCTTCTTGTCTATTGATGTGAAAAACTAGTCACATACTTTGAGTCCAATAGCTTTTTACAGTCCAATGCTTTTCTTCCTAGCCTACTATATTACAAACTACTTAGAAACTCTTACTCAATAACATTTCAGGAAATTAACAATTTCCTAACCATTACAACGAATTTTTTGTGAATACTTATAGGTGAATGAGGAAGAGTGTTGCAGGAATGGTAGTAAATATGAATTAAGACAGAGTGGGAGAGGTGTTCAAATGCCCATTCTGCTTAATAATCATGGAAATAATTACGTGTACCACTTTAGCAGTTTTTAGTTGAAACTAAAAACGACTAGCATGCTGGCAATAACTCTGAGGCTTGTCCGTTGAAGCTATCTTGGTTTGAAGTACCCTGTTTGACCTTTGGGACAAGTAAACTGTCATATTTCGGTTTGAGGCCTCCCATGACTGTCTAATAACTGTTATGACAGTTTTAATGAGGTTCTGCCATCAGGATGGTTGTCACGGTGGCTTTGAGAGGAAAAGTACACTACAGGTGTCCTTTTAGTCCTTTGGTGGTGTAATAACTTCTGTAGATGTGGCATTCGATACTTTCTTCTGCTGATCTGTCTTGTTTTAGCCCCTTTAAATATTGATATTTTTCTTTAAATGTATTTTTAAGGTTGTATTAGGCCTTTTCGGATCATCTTTGGTCTTCGTCTGACTGATGTGTACAGATGGCTACGCTGGAGGGTTTGATTGAAAGCCGATATCATGATTTATCGACTGAAATGTGGAATCATCTCCTCTTGTCCCTTTTTCTGCATTAGTTAGGCCACAGAGGATCGTCACCCTTGGATTCTGTCAACTAAATTGCTGTAGGATGGCATTTCATATTAGAACCGCCATTAAACTTGCACAAAACAGTAAACCATTATAAAATCCTACGTTTCTTGGGTTTAACTACGAACAGAGGTCTCAGCGAGAGTTATGGAGCAGTGAGGAGGTAAGGTGAATGCAGCGGGGAAGGATTTCATGGCACAAACCACGAAACCACGGTAAAAACTGAGTTCGGCGTGGAGAACGGGAAAAGAAGTTTTGGGGAATACCAGAGGTGGTATTCGCGCGGGGTAAAGGCGGTAAGTGGTAACGGGCGAGGAGAACGCGATACATGCCAATGGCTGACACGTATGCTCCTGAAAACCGCCTCTTTCGCTTTCAAAGTGCACGAAGGGGAGGAGGAGAAAAATGGACGCAAAATAAGATCTGGGGGTTGCAGATCTACGGCTGAGGATGAGCGCGGAGGGATAAGAGTAGCACGGCGGGAGGAGATGGTGGGGCCGGGCTAAAGCGTGTCCAGGGAGAAAAATAGCCTTTTTGCGTTAAAAACGGGTTTTAGAGCATTATGGAGGAACGGGTGTGAAAATGTATGCAGGCAGTTAGATCTGAGGGGGGAGACAGATCAACAGTGGAGATCTCACGGAAATAAAATGGGAAGGCCCCACGTGGTCGGGTGGGACCAGCAGGAATATATGGAAAATTGAAAGGAAATATGTATTGCAGGGGTACTTGAGGTACGGATGAATTTGCAGGCCAGGTGCCCCTGTAGTGACCCTAAGAGTTGGATCGGGATCAAAATTGGATGGTGGATATTTCCTCGGCGGATCGGCAATCGACGGAGATAAGGGTCCAGGGACAAAGGCATGTGTTTTTGCGATGGCCGATGGGAGAGGTAATTGTGAGGGACAGAGGACCGTCGGATCAGGATTGAGATCAATGGCTAGGATTTGGTCAGGGCATCGCGTATCGATGGCACATAGGGTCCGGGGACAGGGAATTGGGATCGTCGAAGAGCAATGAGCGATGTGATGGAGTGATGAGTGACAGAGCGAGGGCTGTCGGATCTGGATCAGATCGACGGTGGAGATACCCTCGGGGGATCGCATCAGCGGAGAAAGGAAGGCGGAAGGGAACAAAGGTGAAGCCCGATGCGATGCGCGATAGCCGTCGGATCTTGGGGGAAATGGACGACTGAGATGGAGTCGGGACTTCGCATCGGTGGAGAAAAAAGGGAAAGGGACACAGGACCGGTGGAAAACTGATTTGCGATGGGCCGATCTGCCGAGGGCCATTAGATATACGAGATCAATGATGGAGATTGATTTGGAGGTGAAACAATTGTGCAGAAGGAAAAATGAATATACAAAGGAAAAAAAAGGGGGCGGAGCGACCTCCGATAGCGAGAAAGGGGCTAAATACCTATAGCTAATGGTCGCGAGTCCCGGTCACGTGGCGGAAGGGGCTGAGAACTAGCCTGCAGGGGCTTAAATCTGTTTACATGAAAATGATCGGATTTAAAGGCCGAAAAGGGGTTTTTTTAGGTTTTTTCAGGTTTCGATAGAGTAAACAGAGGGGTTTTTAAACCAATAAAAAGGGATTTTTATGGTTTAACAAGGGATTTTTTTAGGAATTGGAGGGATAATGAAGGGAAAGAAGGATTTTTAGGAGGGAAATAATGGAGAAGAGGCTTTTGAGTGCAGAGATCAAATAGCTGGGTTTCGAAGGATAAGGAACACCGCAGAGGCTTCAAGAAATCCCAAATTTTGCATGAAATTTGTTTCTTGAAGACTAAAGATCTATTTTTTAGGCCATCATTTGCACATGTCAAAATTAAGGATGGCTAACAGCGGCTCCAACTTGGGGATGGAAGCTCCTTGGAGGTGTCAAGAACCTCAGACATAATCTCTGGAATGTTGATCAATGCATGCATTTTGACAATCCTCTTTCTCCTTTGATCATGCTGCATGGAAAAGATGATAAATATTACATAAAACAGAATGATTCATTCCCCAAACAACTACCTACACAACCTAATTTCCTAACATTTTTTCTTCATAAGGTGTACTTGGACTTGCAAACCTTTGACATCAACATTTTATTCTTTTGAAAGCATGAAAAACTAATCTAAATCTACCCTTATAACTTCCATGAGTCCAGATTAAACAATTGGACTCAAAAATTCTCTACCTAAATACTATCTGTCAGGATTAAACTATCTGATAGACTTTATTCTTTACATTCTAAAAAATAAATTGAAAACACAGTCAAACTAGGATTAAGCTGTCATATTTGATGTGATGTTTATGGCATAAAGAAACCAGATGCACATATACCTTTATTTGCAGAAAATTGGAACAAAACTTGGAAGGCTTAAGATTTGAAAACAATGGGAGCCTTCCTTCTTTTTTTCAGCTCTGATTTTGATCTCTTTTGAGCTATCTTCTTCTTCTTTACCTGGTTCAAGCTTTCAGCATGTTAGAACCATTCTTTTTCCTTTCCTTGGCTCAGGTTTTGAGCTTGTTTGAGCCATATTTCCTTTGATTCTTTGGTTCATATTTAGAGCATATTAGAACCAATTCTTTTTCTATCCTAATCTAATCTACTGATAAGCCAAGATTAAACAGTTTGGAAAATCTTCTTCACTAACCTATCAGCAGTAAATTGAAATCTATCTAGTCATGATTAGCCTGTATGACTAAATAGCAGTGCTCTCTTTTGGTAGTGGCATTTAGGCTTGCACACTTTCATATTTCTCTTTTTTTTTTGGTATGGGGTTGTACCTTTCTTCTTTTCTATCTGCCCTCTTTTTCTCTTTTCTATTGTTTTTGTATTTTTAAATTTTTTTAAAACAAAACAAAGTAGTGATATTTACAATGGAAAATGAAAGCCTTAAACAGAAGTTTCAGCAGAAATAATGTTTGAGCATCCTGCCATTGACAGGACCCCAAACAGGTCTGTACCATCCATCTCTTGTACAAAAATTCATTATGACCAATGGCAGATTGAATGATGTAAGGTCCTTCCCATAAATTGTAAAACTTGCCATGTTTTCCCTTATGTTCTCTCCTGGAATCCCATTTGAGTACTTTGTCACCAATCTTGAAATCACTGACCTTTGTCCTCTTATCAAATGAGCTTTTTATATTCTCCTATACTTTTTGTGCTCTGTTATAGACTTCTTCCCTTGTTTGCTGAATATGTATGGTATGATTTATCCTTCTCATCATGCTATCTTCCTCTGATTGTATTTCTTGGACCAAATTCATCACTGGCACTCCTACACTGGTAGGAAAAACTGCATTTTCTCCTTAAAATAGCTGATAGGGAGACATTCCAATTATTTCTTTGTTGTCAATCTATCTGCCCATAAAACATGTACCATCTTGCTATGCCATGACTTATTATTTTCTTCCAAAAGCTTCTTTATTATGTTTATCAGGCTCTTATTTGAAGATTTTGCCAGCCCATTACCTTGAGGGTAATAAGTTGTGGAATGACCGATCACAATATGATATCTGTGACAGAAGTCAACCATCTTTTTAGAACCAAATGCAACAGCATTGTCAATGATAATTTTCCTAGGACAGCCAAATCTAGACAGGATATGGTCTTCAAGGAATTTTATGATAACTGAGTCTATGGAATTCCTAGAGGGGATGGCTTCTATCCATTTGGTGAAATAATCAGTGGCTGTGAGTATCCATCTATGTTGGGCAGATGAGGTAGGATGGATTTCCCCAATGAATTCTAGGCCCCACTCTTGAAAAGGAGCTTCAATAGTGATTGGTTGCAAGGGTAAGGGAAGTAGTTTTCTCTTGCCTTCAAAGATTTGGCATTTGTGGTAGGCAACTATCATTTTGTGGACATCTTGAAAGAGGATGGGCCAGTAATAGCCATCTCTAAGGATTTTATTAGCAGTGGTTTTCCAATTGAGGTGGCCTCCACATTCTCCTTCATGAAACTCATTCTTCCTGCATCAACCTCAAGCAAACATTTAAGAAATAAACCACTGGCATTCTTCCAATATAGACATCTATCTAAAATGTAGTAATGTACAGCCTTTAACTTTAAAAATCTTGCCTTTGTTTTAGACATACTAGGGGGAGCATTCAGATTAGTAAGCACATACAAAATATCAGCATACCAAGATGAATTGAGGAAATTATCTTCAATAAGTGGAGTTTCCAACTCTTCCTGTTCATCTAATGCATCTATCATGTTTATATCAAGTGCTTGCAAGTTATATTTAGCCATTAATTGTGCTAGGACTTGACCCTTGATGAGTTTAATGGGTTTAATTTCCAAATCATATTCCAATATCACAGCAATCCACTTCCCTCTTTTCTCATCAGGGTCTTGTGACAAAATATCTTTTACCACTATATGAGGCACAAATGCAATAATGTAATAGTGTAAGATATAAACTCTGAAATCCTTCAAGGCTTTGACCAAAGCATAGGCCTGTTTTTCCATGATATTATATTTCATAGGTGCATCTCTTAATGCCTTGCTGAAAAATGCAATTGGCTACTATTGTCCTTCTAGATTTTTCTGTAATAGGACAGCAGACACAGTATGTTCTGATGCAAATGAAAATATGAGGAAGTCTTTAGTGAAATCAGGGCTAATAAGGACTAGTGCTTGGGTGAGTGCATGTTTTACCAGTTCAAAGGACTTCTTTGCTTCTAAGTTCCATTTAACTCCTATCTCTTTCTTTAGCATGTTTTTCATGTTTCTAAGGAGTTCTGTCAAGTTGGGTATGAACCTTCTTAAGAAATTAATCTTTCCAATGAAAGATTGAGTTATTTGATGTTTTTGGGGTGACTGATCTACAATATACCTTCAACCCTTTTTGGGTCTATTTTAATCCCTTTTTCAGATATGATATGACCAAGAATCTTACCTTCTTCGAGACCAAACAAGGTATTCTTGGGATTTAAAGATAGCCCAAATTTTCTACATTTCTCAAAGACCTTTCTTAGGTGTACTAGGTGTTCTTCATCTATTTTGGAATAGACTGTAATGTCATCTAAATATATCACAATGAAGTGGCCTATTTCTTCTGAGAAAACAATATCCATGGCTCTTTGAACGGTGGCACCTACATTCATTAATCCAAAAGGAATTTTCAATACATGAAAGTTCCCCAAGGAGTAGTGAAGGTTGTTTTCAATTGATCAGCAGGAAGTACCAATATCTGATTATATCCTGAAAATCCATCTAACAAAGAAATCCTCTTGGAACCAACTACCCTTTGTAAGATGTGCTCCATTTTAGGCAAGGGGTAGTTGTCCTTTAATGAGGCTCTGTTCAAATTCCTAAAGTCAATACAGAGCCTTATTTCTCCTGCTTTCTTTCTTACAGCTACAAGATTAGACACCCACTCTGAGTATCTCACAGGGACAATAATTCAAGCATCATACATTTTCCTAATTTCTTTCTCAACCAGAGGTAACTACACAGGGTTTATTGTGCATAATTTTTTCCTAAATGGTTTCTGTTTTTCTTTAAGTGGTATCTTGTGTTGAATGGTCTCTATGTCACATGCCTTTAAATCCTCATAGCTCCAAGCAAATACATCAGAAAACTCTTTAAACAATTCAATATATTTCAGTTTCATGTGAGCTGGCAATGTTTTGGATAACTTGATCATTTTAGGCTTGTCTTTACTGCCTCTATTGCATTCCTCAATATCAGATTTAGTGTGTTCCATTGTTGGTTTATTGGCAACGTCATTGAAATCAAACAAGTCTTCTAGAGGTGCTAATCCTTTGGGTAAGCCTTTGTTTTTAGACTGTAGTACCTCTATGTCTTATTTTCCTGAGTTTATGTAATTTTCTGTTTGATTTTCAAATTCTCTGGTTAGCAGATTAATTTCTACAATGGGAGAAGGTTCTTTTTCAACATGATGTTCCTCATTAAGATAGTCTGTATCATACTTTGAGTCTGAATTTGGAAATTCAAACTCATTTTTGAACTACAAAAAATCTTCTATCTATTTATCTCCCTCAAAGACCTGCCAATACTTTTGATTGTCTAGGACAGCTGGCCTATATTTCACCTGGACTGTGAATTTTTTGTTGTCATAAGGCCTTTGACATGAATTGGAAGCACAAGCTAAACCATTGGAAAGAATGTTTTGGTCTCTAGGGACAAAAACAAGTTCATATTCCTCAAAAAATTTCAAAAGATCCATGGCATCATTTCTATAGGCTCTTAGTCTTGGATGTCTGGCAGTGTATTCTCCATTTATTTGTCTAATGATTAGTTCAGAATCTCCATGAACAGCTATTCTCCTGGCTCCTAATTTCTTCAGTAAATGTAGTCCTAAGAGGAGTGCTTCATATTCTGCTATGTTATTTGTGCATTGGAAGTTTAACTTGTATGAATGGCTTTCAGCTTGATTATTCTCTGTGTTATGAAGCCACACACCTGTTCCTGCACCATTTCTATTACAAGACCCATCAAAACTCATACTCCAAAGAGGGCTAGTTTCAGACTTGTTGTGGTTTTCATTTATGTCCCCTTTGTCCTGTGTGTTTTGACTATCATTATGCATTTTTATGGGTTCTGTAGCATGTTTATGTTGGTCTTGTTCCTTAAAGTTTTCATGAGGTTAAGGCCTTTCTTCTTGACTTTCGTGATTTGCACTAAGCTAATACACAGTGGGTGGTTCATACTCTCTATTTTGTTTGCTGTAATTTTCAGATTCTGCAAACTGTTTGAGAGTCCCTCCCTCCCTATTTCCTCCTTCCAGATTTTTTGTTATGTTGGGTGCTTGCTCACTATCCAACTCTAATTCACCAAAGCTTTCATCATTGCAAAGAATGAATGAGTCTAGGTCTGTATGGAGAGAATAAAGAGGGGAATTTTCTGATATTTCTTGACTGCTCACCATAAATTTCATGTGTGATTCCCTATAAAGTCTTCTAAGTTGGCTGAAGACAGGGATGGTGGCATATGTCATGTCCATTTGCATGCTACCTTGAAGCTTAGCACCCCATGATATTAAAAGAAGCATGCCATATTTAGGGGGCACATCAGCCACTACCACATCCATCACCATGCATTTGGCTGGGATTTGGGTCAAGTTTACATAAAGATATTTAATCAAGCCTAAGCATTTTACTCTACTGGAGTCAAAGGAATACAAATCTTTATATCGTCTGGTTATCTCAAGGCCTAATTTCTCCATGATTACTTTGGGCATGAGGTTATGAGAAGCCCTTGAATCATGCATAGCATTGTGTAAAATCTTGTCATGGATATTCAAACTGACATGGAAAAGAGGGACAACTCCTTCTTGGAACTTTCCTTCAATTTTAGCACCAAATAAAAGGGCTGGTTGATCATCATTTAAGTTGACAGAGTCATTATTTTCTTCTATGTTCAAAGCTTTTAACACCTGAAATTTATATACGTCTTGAGTGACTAACTCAGTGAGGGGGACAGAGATCTTGATTTTAGCAATTTCACTTTCCAAGTTGAAAGGGAATTGATTCTTTGAAAGGCTCAAATCTGTCTTGTTAGTCACTAACTTATCAGCAAAATCAGCTTGCTATTTTTTACTATGTACATCAGTTAAAACTATTTTTACAGGGGTACTAGCTGAAGTGCTAGTACTTCTAGGGTCAACACTCTTTTTATCAGTGGTTTGAGTGTCTTTGCCCTTGTTTTTACCAGAACTGGTAGTTGTTGTTTTGTTGTTTTTAGCAACCTTTCTAACCACCTTTCCAAATCTGTTTTAGCAGCAGTTTCAGAGGTCTTTTTTTCAGGAGTTTCTTGGTTCTTTTTGCTCTTGAGGTCATACTGTTTGTGGACCTCCATGATGGCATTCCCAAAGCCTTGCCTATAGTCTTCAGATTCTAAGCCTTCATTATCATAATATGTATATGTGGCCTGGTCGTCTTCTTGGTTCTTTTTGCTCCTGAGGTCATATTGTTTGTGGACCTCCATGATGGCATTCCCAAAGCCTTACCTATAGTCTTCAGATTCTAAGCCTTCATTATCATAATATGTATATGTGGCCTAGTCATCTTCTGTGAAAAAGGAAGGGTCTTCATAACTTCCTCCCAGCATGTTTATAATAGTTCCCTCTGGCTCTTCTATCATTCCCTCATCTTCATCAACATAGTTTTCTTGAAATTGAGGTCTGATATGTTGATCAAAATCTCTTTGTCTCATCTGAGGGGGGTTTTTCCTGAAGTTCTGGTTCTGATTTTGAGGTTGATTCCTATTCTGAGCATTTGTTTGTGCATTCAACCTCTCCATCATTTTTTCTAACCTTTCCATGTTTTTGGAAAGATGGTCTAATTTTGAGTCGGATGTGGAAGGTGCAGTGTCTTCCCTATATGTCACTTTCTTCTCAGACCTCATCCTAGCTCTCTTCTCAATCAGATTTGCTTCCACACTAACAGCTCCCTTCTGCATGTCTTCTAAAGTTAAGGGATCTCTTTCTCTTAGCTGATATGCCATTTCGGGATCAAATCCTTCAGGGAATTTGGCCAAATCTGAGCCTTGTGGAGGTTTCAAATCTTGAGGTAGTGTGTTATAAACGCTATTGAACCTAGTGCAATAACTTTGAACACTCTCCCCAGCGTTTCTCTTGAGGTTGTTGTAATCTGAAATTATTTGGAGAGGGTTCTTCCTCATTTCCCATTTGTTTATGAATGTTTGATGTAAAGAAGGGAGATCATTTATACTATTAGGAGTTAAACCCTTAAACCATTTCTTGGCTTCTCCTCCTAAACTTTGGGCAAAGATTCTCATCTTAATGGTCTCATCTTCTATTTCCATATAATCAAAGGCATCGTTCAACTTATCTATGTGCTGTTGAGTAGTAGTGGATTCATTTCTAGTGAAATGGGGAATTTTGGACCGATATTCATTGGGTAAAGGAACCAGGGGTTGTGGTAACACTAGGGGAGCATACCATGCTGCCATAATGGGATTTTGTTGGAGGACTAGAGTGGTTTGAAAAGTGGGTATATGGATGACAGAGGTGTTGGGACCAGCAAGAGACTGTTGAGCATATTTCGGGTGAGAGAAACCAAAGTTATCAATGAAATGAAGATCAGAAGGTGTGGATGGAGGGGTTTCTCTACTGCTAATATGTTGTGGTGAACTTGGAGGCTCACAGTCTATCTAATTTATACCACTAAGTGACTTGGTTCTTGGTAAACTCCCTGAAAAGGGTAAGTCAAATCGGGTATCTAATAAAGCTGTAAGGTCTTCAGGCAAGGAGTTAGCTCTATGAATAGGTATGACAATAGTTGGATCCGTAGATACAGGAGACTTCCTAAGAATTCTTTATAGATTATCAACTATTTCAGGAGGATTTAAGTCAGGATAAGCTCTGGTATGAATTCTTCTTGAAGCTAGTATGTTAAGATTCCAGACCCAAAGATAAGAAAGCTAGCCAGATATGACAATCTTTAGAGGCAAACTAGTCCTTAACAAAGAAAAATTAATCCTTAAAGTCTCCCAATCATGGGTGAGCATGATGTTTCAATGGTAGTGTGGGCTACCCCAGTGGAGTCTTTGTGAAACCAAGAGTAATCAATAGGCCTACTGATCACCAGTGGAGTCTTTTGATCTTTTAGGAGTTGTGGAATCGCCAAGTGGATGATTCAAAAGTTTTAAGATGAGTTGCTATCGACCATCAATAATTAACTACCAACCTAAGGCTGTTGTAGGTCTTCTGAGTTCTTAAGGATTTATAAGATTGCAATTTACTCAGACTATTCCCCAGCAGAGTCACCATTATGTTTGGGTCCTGTGATTTAGCATATTACCATACTAAATGACAAGGAAACATCAGAACTACTTTGGAATCCTAGGATCTATCCCTCCTGGATTCAGAGAGGGATCTCTCTATATGTGTTTTCAAAGTATATATTTTTGAGGCTTATGAGATGATGTTAGGCTAGTTATGAAGCACAAGGAGTGTTGTTTTTTTTTTGGATTGGGATCATTAAAAGAGATGGTGATGTGAAGTGAAGGAGGAAATAAGTGGAAGGATATTTCAGCATGGGAAGATAGGTAAAAAAAAAGTGCTAAACCATTGGGCTATGGAGTCATAAAAGGGTTTAATTGCACACAACTATTCAAGGTTTTTCAAAGGGCAATTCATCTATATCAAAAGATATTTTAAGTTGAATTGATGGTATGAAACATTAAGGAGTGAAGTGAAAGAAGCAACATGTAAGAAAACAAAGGGTAGCCTAAGATCAGGTAAGGACTTTTGACCTATCCTACTTTTGACATACTCTTAAGAATGAAACATTTAAGATAAACATAAAATGTCACCTAAGATCAGGTAAGGACTTTTAACCTATCCTGCTTTTGGCAAACTCTTAAAGGGAAATCATTAAAACAACTATTTAAGACTAAACAAGGGACATGGCTAACCATAAAATTCCTTGATTAAGACTCTACTTAGCATGCAATGAAAAGATCATTCAAGAACAACATCCCAAGTTCTACTCAGAAATACATGGGCACACCAACATTCCTTGGCTAGTTATACTCTATTGAAATCATTCCCAAACACACATTTAGTATAAAACATAAAGATAAAGATTTTCAGTGAGAGTTAGGGTACTTCGCAGTAAATCATACTCTATATTTGTTGTTCTTTATCAGAGAATATGAACACAGGGGAAACATAAGGAAAATAACAATTACAGTGAGAATAACATCACCAATGATTTAGATCAGGATCCAGTGAATCTGCTTGTCTATTGATGTGCGAAACCGGTCACATACTTTGAGTCCAATAGCTTTTTACAGTCCAATGCTTTTCTTCCCAACCTACTATATTACAAACTACTTAGAAACTCTTACTCAATAACAGTTCAGGCAATTAACAATTTCCCAACCATTACAATGAATTTTTTGTGAATACTTATAGGTGAATGAGGAAGAGTGTTGCAGGAATGGTAGTAAATATGAATTAAGACAGAGTGGGAGAGGTGTTCGAATGCCCATTCTGCTTAATAATCATAGCAATAACTGATTGTACCGCTTTATTAGTTTTTCCTGTTTTTATGCATATCTGGTAGGCATGGTAATAACTCCGAAATGTTTCTTTGAAGATAACTGTGGCTGAAGTACCCTATGTGACTTCTCGAATAAGAAAACTGTCAGTTTTTTGGGTTTTGTAGCCCCTTGTTTGCTTAATAACTATTTTGACAGTTCCACAGAGTGTTTGTCAGTAGGATGGCTATCAAAGTGTCTATGGAAAGTAAAGCAGGTTGCAGGTGTCCTATTGGTCCTTTGGAGAAATAAATACTTTAATGATCTATCATTCGAGACTTTCTTCTGTTGATTTGTCTTGTTTTAGCCCCTTTAAACTTTGATATTTTGCTTTAAATATGTTTTTAAGGCTGTATTAGGCCTTCTCGGATCATCTTTGGTCCTCGTCTGACTGATGTGCACAGGTGGTTGCGCTGGAGGGTTAGATTGAAAGACGATATTGTGGAAAACATCACCTTTTGTCCCTTTTTCTGCATTAGTTAGGCCATGGAGGATCGTAACCCTCGGCCTCTGTCAACATTATTTGACTGTGGGATGTTTTTATGAACAACTGCCACTTAACCTGCACAAAACAGTAAACCATTATAAAATCCTATGTTTCTTGGGTTTAACTGCAAACAAAGGGCTCAGCGAGGGGTTATGAAGTAGTGCAGAGGCAAGATGAATGCAGTGAGGAAGGATTTCATGGTGAAAAACACAAAATCAGGGTCACAACTGAGTTTCGTGCAAATAACAGGAAGAGTGGTTTTGGGGAATACCCGAGGTGGTATTCGTGCGGGGTATAGGCGGTAAGTGGTAATGAGCGGAGGGAATGCAATACGCATTAATGGCCGACACGTATGCCTCTGAAAACCACCCATTTAGTGTTGAAAATGGTCGATCAAATTTATTTGTGAAATCAACACGACAATGGTTTAGGACTGTCCGATCTGGGGGGAAAGATCTATGGTTGTAAGCGAGCGCAAAAATAGAAGAGATGAGCAGGAGAATCATATGGTGGGGCCATGGTGACGTAAGCCACTTTGTCGCATAGCGGGGAGTCTTTGAAGTTGAGAAAACATTGGTTTACAATTATAAGATGTAATAATCCATGTTTGGGTGAATATATAAAGGAAAAAAAGGCGGGAGTGGGAGGGAGTGAAAAATTTTCTGGGTCGTTGGATCTGGGGAGGGGAAACAGATCAACAGTGGAGATCTCACGGAAACACAATGCGAAGGCCTCGCGTGGTCAGGTGGGACCAACAGGAATATATGGAAAATTGAAATAAAATATGTATTGCGGGGGCACTTTGAGGTACGGACAAATCTGCAGGCCGGGTGCCTTCGCAGTGATCCTGAGCCATTGGATCGGGATCAAGATTGGACGGTGGAGATCTGATCGAAGGATCACATTGGCGGAGGAAAGGAATGCATAAGAGCAAGTGCTGATGGAGCGATGGGCCGATGGAGCGATGGAGCGATGGGCCGACGGAGCAATGGAGTGATGGGCCAACGAAGCGATAGCCATAGGATCTTGAGGAAATGGATGGTGGAGATTGAATTGGGATTTCGGCCATCAGCGGGGCAGAGGGTCTGGGGACAAGGAAAATGACATTGCCAATGGAGCGAGGCACCGATGCGATTGAGGGGAGCGTTGACCGTCTGATCGAGATAGAGGTCGACAGTGGAGATCAAATCATTGGTGAAACCATCATCCGAGAGGAAAAATGAATATACAAAGGAAAAAGGGGGCGAAGCAACCTCTGATAGCAAGAAAAGGGGATAAATACTCATATCTAATGGTTGTTGAGAATGCAACAAGATGATGGAGCTTAGTGAAAAGAAGTCACCTTCACTAAGTGGGCCCGCAGGCTATTTTTGGTGCAAAGTCTATTTCTAGACTATGTCTATTTTTAGACATATGGATCATGGTCTATGAGTTGCAGGATGCTATTTATGGATGATTGGTCAAGTTGGTAAAAATAGATGGACCTCTATTTTTAGATATTGGGCGGATTCTATTTTTAGACTGCCAGTCTAAAAATAGATCAGTCGAATATTATTAGCTCTTAATAATATTTGGACTATAAACATTATCTTATCCTCTTGGAGAACTTCAGTTCGAGCTACGGATGTGGCACATGCAGTTGATAGAAGGAATTATGCTATTCCTAGGGTTTAGTTGAGCTATTGCATGGTTGACTTTAGTTAGAACTCATGTGGCAGAGTTTGGTGGAGTTGATGAGACAGTTGATGGAGTTGTGTTCGGTTTAACTTAGTTGAACTAGTTGTATTTAGTCTAACTGATAAATACACTAGTGATGAGTGGTGTGAATTAATTATTAATTAATTCACTAATTATTAACTCATAAATCAACTAAAGAATGCATCAGTTAACTGCAGTGCATGGACAGTTCAGTGGAGACCAGTGTTAGAGGTGGGTGAAAGGGTGAGTCTATTATCATTTGTGACTATAGCTGTGCATGAGATTTGCACACACATTGATTGAGATTGCCAATGAGAATTGCGCAGTAAAAGCTAGTGGGATTCAAACTTGGATCTCATCATTATTCATCTTGGATTGCGCAGTAGAGGCAGGCTAACTTGTGGAGAAGATTTGAACTTGTGACTTGTTCATATCTGAGCTAGTTAGTGTGTAACAATTGGAGATAGTGCTGAGAGCTTGTGAGGAGTTTGTGCTATGTATTGTTACATGTTCTCTATCATTATAATACATATAGTTGGGTTTTGGTAGCAAGCTTTCCCCATTACATCTTTGTGTTATATGTGTGCTTGATTATGTTTTAATGTGCGCATGCGACTGCTTCTAATTCTGCAAATTGATGATCAATGGTAGAAGAGATTATGTATTATGCATGAAGCTCAAATAGTGTGTAATCAGGATAATCTCGGTGAAAAAGTGATCTATTATTCAAATTTCTACATGGTATCAGAGCGAAGTTGATCATCAGATCTATTACAGTGATTACATTTTATTTCTTTAGGCAGAGTCTGTAAGAGGGCCAGGTAGCCTCTGGATTCATCCTTTCGTTGAAAGGTGAAATATCCAGTAAATTCCCCTACAGTCAATCTCTGTACTATAAATACTTTGTTCTCGCAACAGATCAGAAGCAGTTGAGTTTTGAGCTGGTGGAATTCGAATTTGCAGCAGTGTTTTCTTGGTGTCGAAGTTGAAATGTCTTTCAAGGGATTGCTATTGGAGTATGCCCTTGAGGACAACTCAAATTATATTGCATGGAAGGACAGGATGGAGGCAGTGCTCGATGAAAATGGGCCGAAGGATTTCATAGATGCTGAAGTTCCAAAGCCTAGCGATGCAGCCTTGGTTGAGGCTTGGCAAAAGAAGACAGAAAAATGTCGAAGGATTCTGTTGGAGGGTGTGAAGGATCACATTGTATCTAGCCTGCATGGTAAGGCTTCTCCATTCCTGATGTGGAAAGCCTTGAAAGATTTATTCCAAACTTCAGAAGCGACCCGAGAGTATAGGCCTCAGATAAACTCCTCCCATAAAGATGGAGAAAGGCGACCGGTATGCCCAAATACCTCACGAAGTTCACTCAATGCAGAGATGAGCTAGGAAGTGTGGGGGTGACTGTCGAAGAAGAGGATATGGTAGACCTGGCTCTCCTTGGTCTTTTGAAGGCTTGGCATTCATATCAAGATAGTGTCAATGGTCGGGAGAAGTTGCCGGGATGGGAGCGCCTTTGGGCGGATCTCATGCAGGAGGAGATAAGGAGGACTACCAGGGACGGATCTTCATCAAAGGTGCGACAGAGAAAATTGTGTCTTGGCTACCATGAAAGCAAAGAAGGAAGAGCAAGAAAGCTTTCTGTCATTCGGTGCGAAAGGCAAACGGGACACTGCTCCAGGGCAGTGTTTTCTATGCCGGCCACGGAAATTATGCTACAATTGTCATGAAGAGAAAAACTAAACGCCACTCTTTGGATGCACGTGGGGAGAACCTTCTTCTGGGCTTGGCTGGGTGCCCCATGCAAATCCATGCTTGGTCTCATGTGTGATGGGATGCGATATGATTCTTGGACGGTGGTGCACCTGCTACATGTGAAGATGAGAGATTTGTTTTCTAGTCTGGATAGAAAGTGTGGAGTACATGAATGGTGATAGTAGATACGGTGCGACCGGTATCGGTACCATTTCCTTTTAGAGGGAGTCTGGTAAACCGTTCATATTGAAGGAAGTGATGCATGTTCTAGGATTGAAGAAGAATCTTATCTCTGTGGCGATGTTAGAAGACAAGGGATATGATGTTGTCTTCGGCGAGGGAAAGGCTTTCCTGCGTAGTAAGACAACTGGAGAAACCCGGAAGATAGGGATTCGAGTCAAGAACCTTTATCAATTGCGAGTATATGGCTGTGCAGCAATGGAATGAAAGGCAGAAGGAGTAGTGAGCCGGGATGATGGCGAGTTGTGGCACCGGAGATTGGGCCACCTTCACCATGGAGCTTTGAAGACACTGCAGCAGATTTCTACTGGGCTTCCTAAGGGCACTCTTGCACAGTTAGATTAGTGCAAGGGGTGTACCTTGGGAAAATTTTTGAAAGCCACCTTTCACGAGAAGGATAGTCACACCACGACGATCCTTGAGAAGGAGTCCACATAGACGTGTGTGGACCTTTCTCAGTAGCTTCGACAGAAAAGCACAGGTATTATGTGATATTTGTTGATGATTTTTCTCGTAAGTGCTGGATCTTCTTCATGCCGAAGAAGAGCGAGACATACTCAAAGTTCTGTGAGTTCAAGGCACTGGTTGAGAAAGAATCGGGGAAGCAGGTGAAGGCTCTAAGGAGCGACAATGGTGGTGAATTCATCTCTGGCGAATTCAAGGACTTTTGCAGCGCAGAAGGAATTTGAAGAGATCTCATAGCACCTCATAACCCACAGCAGAACGGGGTTGGTAAGCGGAAGAACAGAACGATCGTGGGTGTTGCACGGGCGATGTTGCATGATCAAGGCCTACCCACCAGCATGGGCGAGGAGCGCATACAATGCGGTATATGTGCAGAACTGTTGTCCTCACAGGATACTTGGCATGAGTACACCCGAGGAGGAATTTTCTGGTAATAGGCCTGATATTTCCCATTTGAGGATCTTTGGTTCACTTGTTTACATTCATTTGATGAAGGATGCCAGGAAGAAGCTGAAGCTGACTACAGAGGTTGGGATATTTTTGGGGTACACTGATACACCCCACAACTATCGTGTGTATTTTTCAAACAGTCGCAAGACTGTTGTGCAACGAGATATCAAATTTCATGAGGAGAAAGCCATGAAGTGTTCACTTGAGAGGAAGCCACACTTGCATGCAGATTAGGAGCTATTAGTTCCTAAGGATGAGCTTCCGGATGTGGATCATCCATAAGAGGAAGTTCATGGAGTGGAAGAGACCACTCATGCAGCGCCAACCATCAAAGGGCGCAAGTGCACTACAGAAGCTGAGCAACTGGCTCAAGATGCAGAGAAGTTTGTAGGACCACCTACAGCATAGCGCAGACAGAGACAGTCACCGGACCGGTACATTGAATACATGGCTCTTGTGAGCAAATGTGTCATGACAGAGCTATCCTCTTTCAAGGAAGTTGTGGAGGACCCTGCATGGGTAGATGCCATGGTGGAAGAGTATGATTCGATTGTCAGAAACAGTGCATGGGAGATTGTTCCAAGACCGGAAGGGAAATCAGTGGTGGGTTCGAGATGGATCTACAAAGTGAAGCAGGCAGCTGACGAGAGTGTGGAGAATTACAAGGCAAGATTTGCTGCCCGAGGATTTTCACAGATTGAGGGGATCGATTATGAGGATACCTTTGCACCTGTCACAGGGTATTCTTCCATACGGACGATTCTTGTTGTCTCAGCGCAGATGGGGTGGCACATTCATCAGATGGATGTGAAGACTGCATTCCTCAATGGAGTCATTGAGAAGGAGGTGTACATAGAGCAGCCTGAAGGTTTCGAGATCTTCAGCAGCGAGTCGCATGTGTGCAGGCTCAAGAGAGCATTGTATGGGTTGAAACAAGCACCTCGTTCTTGGTACACACGGATAAATAGTTATTTCACCGGACTTGGATTCTCCAAGAGTGAGGCGGATCCTATGGAACCCATGGTGGAGGCTAAGTTAACGTCATTTTACTTTATGCTGGTCGTTGGTCCACGATGAGTGATGAACTGTTGATACACTCATGCAAGGCTGATCTTGCAAAGGAGTTTGAGATGAAGGACTGGGGCCTCCTTCATTATTTCCTGGGATTGGAAATTTGGCAGCGCAGTGATGGACTATTTGTTTCTCAGGGTAATTATGCCCGGGAGATATTGGAGAAGTTCAACATGCATGGCTGTAAGCCTGTTGATACTCCTCTTCCTGGAGGTTGGAAGAAGGAGGATGCTACTTCGACGGAGGTAGTGGATGCCACTGTTTATCGACAGTTGGTGGGGTCGCTTATGTACTTGGTCAATACACGACCCGATATATGCTATGTTGTTAAAAAGCTTTCACAAGCTATGGTTAAGCCAACTAAGCTCTTCTGGAAGGCAGGAAAGCATGTATTGTGTTATCTTAGAGGCACATCGGGATATGGATTGTGGTACAGATAGGAGGATGAGGTGAAGTTGTGTAGCTTCACGGATGTAGGTTGGGCAGGGACCCCAACGGACCGAAAGAGCACATCTGGAGGGATCTTCAGTATCGGGTCGATAGTAGTTTCTTGGTACAGCAGGAAGAAGAGATCCGTGGCACTCAGTTCAGCAGAGGATGAGTATATGGCAGCAAGCTTGGCTGCATGCAAGGCTATATGGATGAGGAAGATCCTGGTCGGGTTGTTCGGAGTCTGGAGCCCTCTTGTGATCCCGGCACATCGACATCAAGTACCATCATATCAGAGAGTGTGTTCAGCGGAGAATCATGATGCTTTCATATGTTCCCACGGAGGATCAAGATGCCGACATCCTGACGAAGGCGCTCACCAGGAGCAAGTTCGAATTCCATAGAGGCAGGATAGGGGTTGCAGATAATCCATATCTTGCTAAGAGGGAGTGTTGAAAATGCAGCAAGATGATGGAGCTTAGTGAAATGAAGTCGCCTTCACTAAGTGGGCACGCAGGAAAATTCTGGCGCAAAGTCTATTTTTAGACTATGTCTATTTTTAGACATACGGAGCATAATTCAGAGATTCCAGTTGGAGATTCTTGAAGTATGCGACATGTTGGTAAAAATAGATGAGACCCTTATTTAGACATGTTAGGCGGAGTCTATTTTTAGGCCCTTAGGTTTAAAAATAGATCGGTGAATATTATTAGCTCTTAATAATATTTGGACTATAAACATTATCTATCCTCTTGGAGCACTTCGAGTTAGAATACGGATGTGGCACATGCGGATAGCTGTGAATGAATTACACTATTCATAGGGTTTAGTGGAGCTATTGCATGGTTGACTTCAGTTAGAACTCATGTGACAGAGTTTGGTGGAGTTGATGAGGCAGTTAATGGAGTTGTGTTCAGTTTAACTTAGTTGAGCTAGTTGTATCTAGTCTAACTGATTGATACAATTAGTGAGAGTGGTGTGAATTAATTATTAATTAATTCACTAATTATAAACTCATAAATCAACTAAATAATGCATCAGTTAAGCTGATACATGGGTGGTCGGTGAGGCAGTGTTAGAGGTGGGTGAAAGGGTACTAGTGGGTGCGAGTTGTGACTATACTTGTGCATGAGATTTGCACACACATTGATTGATATTTCCAATGAGGATTGCGCAGTGCAAGCTAGGGGATTCGAACTTGGATCTCATTCATTCACATCTTGGATTGCGCAGTGGAGGCAGGCAGACTTGTGGAGAAGATTTGAACCTGTGACTTGTTCATGTGACTATTAGTGTATAACAAACAGAATGCGTGTAAAACTTGTAGAGTTTGTACTTATATTATTTAGCATTCTCTATCATTATATTATATGATGGTTTGGGTTTTTCGGGCATAGCTTAGGAAGGATCTTTTATGTAACACTATGTGTGATTATGTTTTAATGTGCGCATGCGACTGCTTCTAATTCCGCAAATTGATGATCAATGGTAGAAGAGATTATGTATTATGCATGAAGCTCAAATAGTGTGTAATCAGGATAATCTCGGTGAATAAGTGATCTATTATTCAAATTTCTACAATGGTCGTCGGTCCACGGTTATATGGAGAAAAGGGTTGAGAACTAAGCCCGCGGGGGCTTAAATCTGTTTATATGAAAATGATCGGATTTAAAGGCTGAAATGGGTTTTTTAAAGTTTTTTTTAAGTTTCCGATACAGTAAAGGAAGGGTTTTAAAGCCAAATAAAGGAGATTTACATGGTTTTAAAGTGAATTTTGGAGGAAGTGGAGGGATAATGAAGGGAAAAAACGGATTTTTTAATAGAAAATATGAATGGAAGAGGGCTTCAAAGAATTTTTCGTCAGGACAACAGTAGTGCTTGGTGAAGATGGATCACTTAGACTAATGGGCATACCAAGGCTTCAAGAATGAGTAGTTTTTCTATGAAAATAATCTCTTGAAGGCTTAATAACATATTTAGCCATCCTTTGCACATGTCAAAATTAAGGATGGCTAACACAACGCGAAAAAGGTTGTTTTTTCCCTGGACACACATTAGCCTGGCCCCACCATTTCCTCCCATCATGCTACTCTTATCCCTCCGCATTGATTCCCAACCGTAGATCTGCACCCCCCAGATCTAACGGCCCAGATCACGTTTCGTGTCCATTTTTCTCCCCATTCCCCTCCGTGCACTTTCAACGCAAAATGGGTGGTTTTTAGGAGCATAATTGTTAGCCATTGACATGTATCACATTCCCCTGGCCCAATACCATTTACCACTTTTTCCCCACGCGAATACCACCTCAGGTATTCCCCAAAACCACTTTTCTAGTTCCTCACGCCAAACTCAGTTTTGACCTTGGTTTTCGTGGTTTTGTGCCATGGAACCTTTCCCTGCTGCATGCACCTTGCCTCTACACTGCTCCATAACCCCTCACCAAGCCTTTTGAAGCAGTTAAACCCAAAAAACGTAGGATTTTATAACTAGTTTTTTTTTGTTGCAGGTTTAATGGTGGTTAAGTTATAAAGTCGTCCCACAGCAGAAATCTAGTTGCAAGGCTGAGGGTGATGATCCTTTGCGGCCTAACTAATGCAGAAAAGGGACAAAAGGAGATCATTTCCACGTTTGAGTCGATAAATCATGATATCGACTTTCAATCAAACCCTCCATCACAGCCACCTGTACACAAAGGAAAACAAAGAAGATCAATGAAAGTCAGAGGTTAAAGCATAAGTCAAGAAATCAAAAGCTTAACCCGCATGTTAAAGACAAAGACACAGTTAAAGCAAAGGATGATTAAAAAGAGCCTTAAAGCAATATCAGAGGGCTCGATCATAGTTTAAAGCCTAAACATACAGATCAGCAAAGAAGCGTTGGAATGTTAGATCATCAGGGCGATTAAGTCTCCAGAGATCAAGAAAAGGACCCCCTAGTCTACTTCACCTTTCAAAGACACTGTGACAGCCATCCTAATGGCAGAGACTCTTTAAAAGCTGTCAGAATAGTGATTTCAAAGTCATGGGGCTACAAAACCCAAAAAATGACAGTTTACTTGTCATAGAGGTCAAACACGGTACTTCAGATCAAGATATCTTCAAAGAACACACTTCGGAGTTATTGCCAGCCTACCAGTTATGCCTCAAAGACAGAAAAACTACTAAAGTGGTACAAAAAATTAATGCTATGATTATTAATCAGAATGGGCATTCGAATACCTCTCCCACTCTGTCTTAACTGATATTTATGATTTTTCCTACAACACTCTTCTTCATTCACCTATAAGTATTCACAGAAAATTCATTGTAAAGGGTTGGAAATTGGTTAATTGTTGAACTATTATTGAGTAAGAGTTACTAAGTAGTTGTAATATAGTAGGCTGGGAAGAGAAGTATTATACTATAAAAGCTATTGTACTCAAAGTATGTAACTAGTTTTGGACATCAAATAGACAAGTAGATTCACTAGATCTTGATCTAAATCATTGGTGATGTTATTCTTACTGTAATTATTATTCTCCTTATGTTTCCAATTTGTTCATATTCTCTAATAAAGAGCAGTAAGATACAGATTAGGATTTACTTCTGAAGTACCCTTATTCTAACTGATAAGCTCTATCTTTATGTTTTCTTCTAAATGTGTGTTTGGGAATGATTTCAATAGAGTATAACCGGTCAGGGAATGTTGGTGAGCCCATGTCTTGCTGAGTAGAACTTGAGATTATTTTCTTGAATGTTCTTGAAAGGTTTGCTAAGTAGAGTTAGGAACTAGGGAAGTCTATGGTTAGCCCTGTCCTCTAGTTTTTTCCTCCAATAGCTGCTTTGAAAAGATCCCTTGAAATTATTCCGAAAGCAGGATAGGTTCAAAATCCTTACCTGATCTTAATTTAATTTTTATGTTTATCTTAGATTTTCTCCTTTGAGAGTATGTCAAAAGCTGAATAGGTTCAAAGTTCTTACATGTCCTTTCCTTTCTTAATGTTTCATACCACCAACTCAACTTAAAAGATCTTCTGATATAGATGACTTGCCCTATGAAAACCCTTGAATAGTTGACGTGCAAGTAAACCATTTTATGACTCCATAGCCCAATGGTTTAGCACTATTTTTTTACCTATCTTCCCATGCTGAAACATCCTTCCACTTATTTCCTCCTTCACTTCACATCACTTTCTCATTTAATGATTCCCAACCAAAAACAAATAAATCCCTTGTACTTCATAACTAGCCTAATATCATCTCATAAGCCTTAAAAACATATCCTTTGAAAACACATATAGAGAGATCCCTCCCTGAATCTAGGAGGGCTAGATCCTAGGATTCCAAAGTGGTTCTGATGTTGCCTTGTCATTTAGTATGCCAATCTACTATCTCACAGGACCCCAACATAATGGCGACTCCATTGGGGACCTTTTGAAAGGTTTAGGTAAGTCTTCTTTGTTTAGCACTCAGAATCCCACCATGATCGCCAACATAATGGAAACCATACTGGGGAAATTCTAAGTGAGTTACATATTATACATCCTTAAGACCTCAAAAGAACCACAAAATCCTTAGATTGGTAGTCAATTGCTGATGGTGGACAACAACTCATCTTGAAACATTTGAAATCATCCACCTGGCGACTCCACAACTCTTAAAAGGGCAAAAGACTCCACTGGTGATCAGTAGGCCTGCTGATTACCCATGTTTTCACAAAGACTCCACTGGGGTAGTGCACATTACCATTAAAGCATTGTGCATACCCATGATTAGGAAACTTTGAGGATTAAGTTTTCATTGTTAAAGACTAGTTTGCCTCTAAAGATTTTCATCTCTGGCTAAATTTTCATTTCTGTTGATATAAAATCAACATAGTGGCCTCTCCACATCCCTACATAGAAAATACCAAATCACTCCACTAATAGAAGACTCTGAACATTTGCAAAAAAGCAGTCAAGTTTCATAGCAGAGCTTCGTTATGAAATATCAAGTTTTCTGGCAAAACTTGAACGTGAGGACCTTCCAAAGGTTGTCCTTCTCAGCTCAAAATTCAATGATAAACCTGAGTTTATGAAAATTTTCCTAGACTTCGTGGTTGAAAGGTATGAAACCGAGATTGAAAGGTTGAATTCACAAGAACAATCATACCAATTCATGGACCCTAGAGCATTTTTGGAAAGTCTCCCTCCCCCAAAGCAAGAAGAAATTTCACTACATTTTGATGTGCAGGTAGAAGAAGACCATGCTTTCAAGAGCCACATTGAAGATGCAGTGAACCAAGATGTCAAGGATGCAGATAGCCTACCAGTCATGGAAGGCCTAAAAGAAGAAAGTTTATATCATGTTTTTGTTGATCCTATGGCAGAGTATATGGAGGCCCTGATTGGCTCAAGTTCCCAAGCATGGATCCTTTGCAAGAGCCAAATACATAAAAAGTTGTCACCTTCTGTGATAGCCTTGGTTTTGAAGATCCACATTTTTGTTACTACTCAACTGGTTGCACTGGCACTATTGTATCATATAAAACAACAGAGATTTCCAAGTTAGATTAGGGTAGGTAGGAATATCAATAAAGCTCAGCTTGTGAGCATTTAGTTAGTTTTTTGGTTTTTTGCCTTGAAAGAAAAATTGAAAAAATACAAAAAAAAATAGAAAGAGAAAAGAGGGCAGATATAAAAGAAGAAAGGTACAGCCCCATACCAAAAAAGAAATGAAAAATCTGAAAGTGTGCAAGCCTAAATGCCACTACTTGAAAGAGCACTGCTATTTAGTCATACAGCCTAATCATGACTATATAGATTTCAATTTACTGCTGATAGGTTAGTGAAGAAGATTTGTCAAACTGTTTAATCTTGGCTTATCAGTAGATTAGATTAGGATAGAAAAACAAACGTTCAAACAAGCTTAAATCCTGAACCTATAAGTTTGATGAAGAATGGCTCAAACAAGCTCAAAACCTGAGCCAAAGAAAGGAAAAATACTAGTTCTAACATGCTGAAAACTTGAACCAGGTAAAGAAGAAGAAGACAACTCAAAAATGATCAAAACCAAAGCTGAAAGAAAGAATGAAGGATGCTTGCAATTTTCAGATCTTAAGCCTTCCAAGTTTTGTCTTACTTTTCTGAAAATAAAGGTCTATGTGCAGCTTGTTTGATGTCATAGCCATCACAGCAAATCAGAAAGCTTAATCCTGGTTTGACTGTGTTTTAAATTTCTGTTTTAGAATGTAGAGAAACACAGATCTGTTAGACAGTTTAATCTTGGCAGATAGTAGATTAGGTAGAGAATTTTTGAGCCCAACTGTTTAATTTGGACTCATGGAATTTATAAGGGTAGATTTAGATTAGTTTTTCCTATTTTCAAAAGAATAAAATGTTGATGTCAAAGGGTTTGCAAGTCCAAGTGCACCCTTCTGAAGAAAAATGTTAGGAAAGTAGGCTGTGTAGGTAGTTGCTTGGGGGAAATTGATTTGTTATGATGTAATGATTGATCATATTTTCAAGCATCATGATCAAAGAAGAAATATGATTTTCAAAGTGTAGGACATTGATCTACATTCCAGAGATAAATTTTCTGAGGTTCTTGACACCTCCAAGGATCTTCCATCCCCAAGTTGGAGTCATTGTTAGCCATCTATAATTTTTGACATATGCAAAGATGGCTAAAAAAGGTCTTTAGTCTTCAAGAAACAAATTTCATGCAAATCTGTGACTTCTTGAAGCCTTGCTAGTTCCATTTGACCAAAAGGATCTATCTCACTGATATCTTCACAAAGCCCTACTATTGCCTTGAAGAAAACTGCTTTGAACCCCTCTTCCATTCATATTTTCCTGTTAAAAAATCCCCCACTTCCTCCAAATTCCCTTTAAAACCATACGAATCCCTTTTATTTGGTTTTAATCCCTTCTTCATGTCTATCGGAACCTTTAAAAAACCTTAAAAAACCTCTTTTCGGCCTAAAAAATCACTTTTTTCATTAAGTCAAACTTAAGCCCCTGCGGGCTTAAGTCCTCAGCCCTTCCTCCATGTAACCGTGACCGTCGACTCAGTCTTTAGCCCCTTTTGCGCTATCGGACTTCACTTCCGCCCCTTTTCCTTTATTTCTTCATTATTTCCTCTGCACGATGGTTTCCCCGCCAGTTGGATTTGAGCCGTCGATCTCATAGATTGGACGGTCCGTGCTCAATCGCCCATCACAAATCGCTCTTCCCTGGTTCCACTCCCCTTTTCCTTTTTCTCCGATGGTCGATCCTCTGATAGAATATAGACCATCCATTTCCCCAAGATCTGATGGTCATCGCACCCCTCCATTGCATTGCATCGGGCCTTCCCCTTTTTTCCCTTTCGCTTTCCTTTCTCCACCGATATCCATCTGCCACCGATGGAATCCTAGCCGTTGATCATTGTCTCGATCCAACGGTCCTCCATCCATCACACTTGTGTCCCCCATCGGCGATCGCATCTTCTTAATTCCTCCTTCCCAGACCCTCTTCACTGCTGGTTGTCAATCCGCCGATGAAATCTCCACCATCTAATCATTATCCCGATCCAACGGCTTAGGATCACTGCGGAGGCACCCGGCCCGCCAACCTGTCCGTACCCTCAAGTACCCCTGCTATGCATTTTTCTTCCAATAACCCTTATAACCTCGTTGTTCCCACCCAACCATGCTAGGGCCTTTCCATCGTGTTTGCTTGTGATCTCCACCTTTGATTTGCGCCCCCCCAGATCCAATGGCCCACAGGAATTTTCGCACCCGTTCCTCCATAACGCTCTAAAAACCCATTTTCAATGTGAAAAGGGTTGTTTTTTCCCTAGACACGCATTAGCCCGACCCCACCATTTCCTCCCGATGTGCTACTCTTATCCCTCCGCATTCATTCCCAACCGTAGATCTGCACCCCCCAGATCTAACGGCCTAGATCTCGTTTTGCGTCCATTTTTATCCCCATTCCCCTCTGTGCACTTTTAATGCAAAATGGATGGTTTTCAGGAGCATACATGGCAGCCATTGACATGTATCACGTTCCCCTGGCCCAATACCATTTACCGCCTTTGCCCCATGCGAATACCACCTCCGGTATTCCCCAAAACTGCTTTTCTAGTTCCATATGCCAAACTCAGTTTTGACCCTGGTTTTCGTGGTTTTCCGCCATGAAACCTTTCCCTGATACATGCACCTTGCCTCCTCACTGCTCCATAACCCCTCGCCGAGCCTTCTGAAGCAGTTAAACCCAAAAAATGCAAGATTTTATAACTAGTTTGTTTGTGTTGTAGGTTTAATGGCGGTTAAGTTATAAAGCCGTCCCACAGCAGAAATCTAGTTGCAGGGCCGAGGGTGACGACCCTTTGTGGCCTAACTAATGTAGAAAAGGGACAAAAGGAGATGATTTCCACATTTGAGTCGATAAATCACGATATCGTCTTTCAATCAAACCCTCCAGCATAGCCACCTGTACACAAAGGAAAACAAAGAAGATCCGTGAAAGTCAAAGGTTAAAGCATAAATCAAGAAATCAAAAGCTTAACGCGCATGTTGAATACAAAGACACAGTTAAAGAAAAGGATAATCAAAAAGGGCCTTAAAGCAGTATTAGAGGGCCCAATCAAATTTTAAATCCTAAACACACAAATCAGCAAAGAAGCCTTGGAATGTTAGATCATCAGGGAAATTAAATCTCCAGAGATCAAGAAAAGGACCTTGTAGTCTACTTCACCTTTCAAAGACATCGTAACAGCCATCCTGATGGAAAAGACTCTTTAAAAGCTGTCAGAACAGTTATTTCATAGTCATGGGGCTACAAAACCCAAAAAATGACAGTTTACTTGTCATAGAGGTCAAACAGGGTACTTCAGACCAAGATATCTTCAAAGAACACACTTCAGAGTTATTGTCGGCCCACCAGATATGCCTCAAAGACAGAAAAACTAATAAAGTGGTACAAACAGTTAATGCTATGATTATTAAGCAGAATGGGCATTCGAATACCTCACCCACTTTGTCTTAACTGATATTTATAATTTTTCCTGCAACACTCTTCTTCATTCACCTATAAGTATTCACAGAAAATTCATTGTAAAGGGTTGGAAATTGGTTAATTGTTGAACTGTTATTGAGTAAGAGTTACTAAGTAGTTGTAATATAGTAGGCTGGGAAGAGAAGTATCAGACTGTAAAAGCTATTGGACTCAAAGTATGTAACTGGTTTTGGACATCAAATAGACAAGCATATTCACTGGATGTTGATCTAAATCATTGGTGATGTTATTCTTACTATAATTGTTATTCTCCTTATGTTTCCACTTTGTTCATATTCTTTGATAAAGAGCATTAAAATATAGATTAGGATTTACTTCTGAAGTACCCTAATTCTGACTGATAAGATTTATCTTTATGTTTTCTTCTAAATGTGTGTTTGGAAATGATTTCAATAGAGTATAACCGGTCGAGGAATGTTGGTGAGCCCATGTCTTGCTGAGTAGAACTTGAGATTATTTTCTTGAATGTTCTTGAAAGGTTTGCTAAGTAGAGTTAGGAACTAGGGAAGTCTATGGTTAGCCCTGTCCTCTGGTTTTTTCCTCCAACAACTGCTTTGAAAAGATCCCTTGAAATTATTCCGAAAGCAGGATAGATTCAAAATCCTTACATGATCTTAGGTTACTTTTTATGTTTATCTTAGATTTTTTCCTTTGAGAGTATGTCAAAAGCAGGATAGGTTCAAAGTCCTTACTTGATTCTAGGCTGCCCTTTGTTTCTTACATGTTCTATTCTTTCACCACGTTTCTTAATTTTTCATACCACCAACTCAACTTAAAAGATCTTCTGATATATATGACTTGCCCTATGAAAACCCTTGAATAGTTGACGTGCAAGTAAACCCTTTTATGACTCCATAGCCCAATGGTTTAGCACTGTTTTTTGACCTATCTTCCCATGTTGAAACATCCTTCCACTTATTTCCTCCTTCACTTCACATGACCTTCTCATTTAATGATTCCCATCCAAAAACAAACAAATCCCTTGTACTTCATAACTAGCCTAATATCATTTCATAAGCCTTAAAGACATATCCTTTGAAAACACATATACAGAGATCCCTTTCTGAATCCAGGAGGGCTAGATCCTAGGATTCCAAAGTAGTTCTGATGTTGCCTTGTCGTTTAGTATGCCAATCTGCTAAATCACAGGACCCCAACATAGGGAATTGAATATATTTTAGTGAAGTTTAAGATGTAATAGGAGTGAAGCAACCTTTTCCATTTCAATTGATATTGAGGTGTTTACTTTGTTGGTATACTCAAATTCCAAGTTGGCATGTGATTGTATAAATAAGTGAGCCAAGTGCACACATCTTACTCTCTCCCATATTGTCAACAAAGAAAAGGAATTAATGACATGGTTCCACACATTATCCTTTATACAAGTCTATGAGAAACATAATTAAGTGGGATGCATGTTTTCTAATTTGGTAGAAGGAAAGTTTGAAATTTTAAAACTTGATGAACAAAGGAAGAACAATAGGAGGGAGATTTCATTTCATGACTATTTTGGATCATTATAAATATGGTAGACATATATGCTCAATTCCAAACCACAATATTTTTTTTGATTTTCTTTAGTATATCTTTGAAAAAAGTATCACCCTTATAAATGGAGTTTACTTAGAAGTTAAGGTAGTCTTACTTGTCTTCTCTTATACTATGTAGATGTTTATGATTATGTATGTATTTTCAAATTGAAGCTATAGGATCAATGATAGACCACACTTGTGTATCATTCTAGTGGTAATTTTTAACCATATTTGAATAAAGCTACTAATTTTTGTCTCTAAAAACAAAAAGAAGAATATATGTGTATGTTTATGTATGTGAAGGAATACTTTGTGGGATTCTTCCCTTTTCCTTGGAATATATGAATGCAATACTGGTAGATCTTCCCTAGGGACTTGACCAAAATGGAACTATTGCCCTTCCCACTAGTAACACGTCTTTGGTGTGTGGTTTTATTAATTTAGATGATCCTTTGAGCTTATTTAAATTTGAAAGACATGGGCATGGGATTTGATTGAGCTTTGTGTGCATAAGTAATGAGATCATTTAATATAATCTCTTTAGGTGCATCCATGTGTTTTTACCACCACCTCAAGGTGACCCCATGCTTCAAGCAGAATCCCTCATAGAAATTGAACTTTTCCCATTGTTAACAAAATTGTTATGCATTGATAAATCCAACTATATATAATCCATGACAAATATCTTATATGTTAGAAAATTGGATGGCATTAATAAAATAATAAGAAAAGAAAGATTAGAATGGAGCATACAATTCTATCCTATTAAACATCTTATTAGTAATAAAATTTAGATTACTTATTTTATATATATTATTGACTTAATTAACTAAAAATAATCACAAATAAGGTATATATATTCATATTCAACAATGAATTTTATATAGTTTTTATTATTTCTTATTAATGTTAGAATGAAAATATATTAAATTTGATATATGCTAGTGGAATAGATAATTTCTCACTCTACGAGATAATAATAAATTTGTGTTACGAAAGTTGCAACTTTATTAGATTACCTACCATTCTAAGCAATAGTGATAATCGTGATAACATGCAAATGTGACATGTTTTGCGTGGATAACATGCAAGGAGATGGGAAAGAGAGATAACATGTTTTGTGTGAATTGGAGGGAAAATCACGTTATGGACGGAAAGAAACAGGAAGACATCGAATTGGATTTGAGACTTCCTCATTTAGTTGAACTACGGGGAGCATAGGGTTAAGACATTTGGGGAAATCTCTTCCATCGAAAAAAATTGCCTTTTAAAAAAATATTTTATTATTAATTTATTGAGATAGTGGGAAATTTTTGTTGATAAATATAATATAATTTTATTTATCAAATTTGAACATTTTTCAAAACTTATAAAGGAGTTGGAAAAATATGGAAGATAAAAAAAAAATGGTAATAAAGTTAGAAATTTATGAGATATTTATAAAGAGATGAGTGTATTGACTTGAATTAAGTAGAGGAAAATGAGTGTATTGACTTCATATAAGTGGAGGATAAAGCTTAAAGAGATTGTATTGATTTGAATTAAATAGCAGAAAATGAGTGTATTTACTTCATATAAGTGGAGGATAAAGATTAAGAAATTTGGAGATTTTTTTTAATAAAAATTAAACTATTTTTTCTATTACATTTCATCAATATCTTGTATTTTTCTAGGATTATAAAAAATTTATTAGATTGAGTTAACAGAAAAAGAAATAAATTTTATGGATAAAAAGAACATGATTTTAATTAATCAAATCGAATATATTTTCAAAGTTTGTCAACTGAAGAGAGTTGGAAAAAATGTCAGAGATGGGAAAGAAAGACCTTTGTTTTAGTGTGAATGGGAGTGAAAAACGCGTTATTTAAAAGTATGCAGGGAAAATAAAGACAAAGGCATCAATTTGGGATTTGAAAGCGAGTGTATTGACTTCATTACTTAGTTGAAATAAGTGGAATGAAACTTGTTAGGCACCCGAGTTGAGTCGACGAGCGACCAATTTATAGTAGGCGTGCCCATGTGCGACAGATGCCCGCATTGACTAACTTAGGCATGTGAAATGACACAAGGCGACACTTGGCGATGTGAAAATGAGTTGTAGCAGGCACGCCCATGTGTGACGGACACCCATACTAACCAACTCGGGAATGTGTGCAAGGGGTTCGATGTGTTGGCGAGCGCACACCCCTTGGGTGAGTCGTGTAGTGTTGGCAATTCCTAGTGAAGAAGCCAAAGTAAAATTAGTTGCTTATTTTCTAACGAAGGATGCTAAGACGTGGTGGAGAAGGAGGGCTGACCATATTTCTCATGGTGAGGCTAATGACATCACCACATGGGAAGAAATGAAGGAAAATTTGTTGGCTCATTTTAGCCCACAAGATAAGACTTAGGATGAAAGAACCACGATAAAGTATGTTAAGAAAACATGGAATCTTCAACAATATCAAAGATATTTCAAAAGTACAGTCTTAAAAGTACCTGATATGGCAGAGAAATACAAGATTTTCAACTTTGTTATTCGGTTGAAACCTTGGGCATGCAATGAGGTGAAACGGAAAAAGATCAAAATATTGGAAGAAGCATTTTCTACAGTTGATAGGCTTATAGAAAAATAAGATGAAGGGAATGAGAAGAAAAATAAGCCGAATAAACATAAGGAATAGTCTACAAAGGAGGAGTCTTCAAAATCGAATGGAAATTTGAAGATGAAGAAACCTCTGAAGTGTTGGTTGTGTGGAGAAGGCCACGTGGTGAAGAACTATCCTTCTAGACTGAATTTGGCTGCAATGGCACAATCTGAGAAGAAGAAAGAGGAACCGTCGGTTGGGATAATGCAGCTATGGCGAGCTGCAACAGTTATGAAAGTTGTCCCTAGATGCAATCCTGAAAGGAACAAGCTGGAGTATGTGAATATGAAGATTGGGCAGGGCACACTACTCACAATGGCGGACAGTGGTGCAATACACAACTTAATTAGGGAACAAGTTGTGACGAAGATTGGAATTAGTTTCAAACCAATCCAAGTCCCGATGAAAGTAGTAAACTCTCCTCCAGATCATGTTATTGGGATGATTAAGAATTTATAGTTACACATAAGACAATGGCATGGGAATGTCAACTTCATGGTTGTATGGATTGATGATTATGAAGTTGTGCTTGGGATGGAATTTATGAAGCAATATGAGGCTATGATAGTACCACATATAAAGAAGTTGTACATTTACGACGGGTGAGAGGATGATCCTATAGGTGTTCCTACTATGGCAACTGGTTGTAAATTGAGAGTGATGAATGTGGATGACATATAGCCAGATGGGAAACTCTATGAGAGGTTGTTTGTTACAAAGAAAAAACTCACAGATCAAGCACATGTTATGAGAGCATTGTCTGATAGTATACTAGATTTGGCATGAAGGCTAGAGGCAGTGGAAGGAAGAAGAGATGCTAGACCGGATATTCAAGGAGAAAGTCAGGAAGCATACATGCATATATTAGAAGAGGAAGATCCAAATAGGTGGATTGAGATATTAGAATAGCATCAGGGAGGGCCTTTGGCCTCCACATCCTCCCCCTCTTCTTAGGCTGACATGGGGACGAGGCTCATTTCCTTTTGCTTATGGCAATAAGTCCTCTTAGCATTATGAGTAGGTCGTGGGGTGAGATGGACACAGTTGACAGTAGCATGCTTTGACAATCATGATAATGTAGGGTGCATGTGTTCTTGTGGAGGAAATGCTATGGTTGTATTAGCTACCCAATTAATCACCATCACAGGGGGATCGAACACATGATTTTCTTGTAGAGTTTGACAGATTCGACGTGATACTTTTAGAACTTTTTGGATGGACATGGAAAAGTTATTGGAATGGACATATGGATGTTGGAGTCAATGATACTTTGCGAAAATATGATGATTTTGTCAGGGATGACAACATTTTTAGAGTGGTGGAGGATGTCAAGCCCGAGAGTTGAGTCGATGAGCAACCGAGTAATAGCAGTCGTGCCCATGTGTGAGGGGTGCCCATATTGACTAAATAAGGCATGTGCGACGACACGAGCCGACACTTGGCGATGTGCGACCGAGTTGTATAAGGCACGCCCATGTGTGATGGGTGCCCATACTAACCAACTTCGGAATTTGTGCGACGAGCACGGGTGCCCATATTGACTAATTAGGGCATGTGCGACGACACAGGCTGACACTTGGCAATGTGAAACCGAGTTGTAACAGACACGCCCATGTGTGATGGGCACCTGTACTAACCAACTTTGAAATTTTTGTGACGGGCGCACTATTTTGGTGAGTGCCCACCCCTTGGGCGAGTTGTGTAGCAGCAGATGAGTTGTGCAGGCAGTGATTGAAGGCTCGCTTGCACCCATAGTAGGAAATCAAGTCATGGGTGTCGGGTGAATCATGCGAGATGGACAAGACATATTGGTGGATGGAAGGTTGGATGTGCCCCACACTTGGTGTAGACGACCCGTGGACAACATCAGCAGAATGTGTTTGGCAAGACGGGTAGCCAAGTGAACAAGCATGACTCGTGTGACCCAAGCATGAACACACATATATGGTGTCAGACGTGTTGGTTTAATTATGCAGGCTAACCACACATGGATATGGGTTGAACTATGGAAGAGTACTCATGACCCTTGGAAAATGAGACCACTTGGAAACATATATATATATACATATATATATATATATATATATATATATATATATATATATATATATATATATATATATATATATATATATATATATATATATATATATATATATATATATATATGATGCAGGGAGTGAAACCTTAGAGCATCAACCATTCATGAAAAAATTTTCAAAGAGAAACATAGCAGATCGAATGAAGGGTGAATGAAAAAGGGTGAGGAATTAGGTAGACATCATGAGCAAGGGATGAAGTTTGACAAGAAAAGGAAAATCGGGACCATAGTTTGTACAAAAAGATTGGTTCACACAAAGGCGGAAGATGGGCAGAAATAACCACGACCACAACAGGCCAAGTCGGGATCTTCCTGACAAAGCGTGCATCACATAGCAGCTCGGGCAAGAACAAAAGCATAACCCACATGTATAAAGGCACGGGTAGAGCTCTGTCATTGGCATGGGTGGAGTTGTGCGCTCGGGTGACTTGGGCATCTTTGACAGCGCATGTTGAAAGTGTTGAGGGGTGACCTGGTTACATGACATATGTGCAGGAAAGTTTGGAGGGTCAGTGAGGCATGGATAAAGTGTTGGCTTATTTATGATATCATGTAGAAATGTTCACGCTATGAACAAGTCGTGCAAAAAGGTCACGACTCAAACAGTAAATTCAAGCAGGGTGGTTTTGAGGCACGATTTCACCGGTGAAGTTGAAGTTTGATTTAGAAAGTATGCAGGATGCATGACTGAATCTGCATAGTTGTGTATTTTTAATTTGATGTAAATTGAATTATAAATAAAACATTGATATTGGGAAGACTCTATTTATAAGGGAGTTTCCCCTCTCAAGTATGTATGGGTTTACTTGCATGGTGAATTGATGTTTTATGGTTATGTTATATCCACTGCTTTATGATGAACACTTGATGATAAATTAACTAAGTGTTGAATATAGGCGCAGTCTATACACTCAAGTATTGTTAAAATGAAAAAGTGTAGTACTGTCGCACCCGCTATGTAGAAATAATCTAACACGGCTATAATACCATGTAGAAATTATATCAATGGACTCAATCTGATCATGCAATTTAATAAAGCAAGATATTGAATCCTTCTACAATATTTGTGGAATATAAAACACAATTTCTCAATCATATGTAAGTAAGAGAAAGAAGTAAATCAATACACAATACCAGATATTCTTGTGTAATATTCCCAAATGGGGATGCAGCAATACATGAACACAATAATGAAAGTAGTAGTGATAAATTGACTCATAATGTGTAAGAATAACACATATCCATCATATTAGAATTATAGCAGTTAAGTGTATACAAATCCTTGAGGAAATAATCACTCAAGCCAGGCAAAACAAGCCTCAAAGGAACATGTACATAAAATATGAAGATCATTGCTACACCAATAGTGCCCAAGGCTATGAAAACGCAGTTTTATTAGAGATAACTGCTGCTGAGAAGTGTTAATACACAAATATACAAATATAGGGTCCACACAATGTTGGGAGTGAAGATCTAGACTCCCAAACTCAATTTCAAGACAAGCCGGGAAGAATTTCCTAAAATATGCAAAAAGTACAAAATGTCAGAGTTGTAGTCCTAGGACTGAGTAGCAGCTGCAACTCAATAACTGGATGGAGATGGATGAAGATGATGCACAAGCTGAACAAACCTCCTCCAATGGATCTTCCAAGTGAAAGGCTGATCCTAACACTGAAGATCTCACCCTCCAACAAATCTGCAAACCCTCACTGTAAATGGTCACTAAAAATAACGCAGTCACTGAGGGATACTACATTGTAGGTGAAAGAAAATGGGTTGGCCAAGTGCCAAGATCTGAAATTAGATCCAAATTCCTCCTCACTGATCTCCCAAAAAGGAAAGCTTCCTCCTCTGAAAAATAAGCTGTAGAAGTGGTGTTGTGAAACCTCCACTGCAACACCCTGCAACAAAACGTTATATTGTTGCAGAAATAGCATTGTAGCTAAAGGAGGTGGCTTGGCCTGAAGCCTGGATGTGGAGAAATGAAGTGAAACTCCTTCAAGAGGCCTCTCAAGAAAGGAGAAGGAATTCCTAAACATGAGTGCCTTGTGCTAAGCAGCACAGCAATCTCAACTAAATAGTTGAAGAAAGAACAATAGTCTAACAAACCACAAATTCTATAATCCATAACATGTCTTGCTATGGCTGCCCTGCCCTCCTTTTATACAAGTGGAAGCCTTATCATCTTGGGTCCCACTCATTAGGGTTTCCTCCACCAAGGAATCTTCCTCCCACTATCTTTGTTTTGTCTCCAAAGATGATCTCCACCTCTTATCTTAGCGTTGTCGACTTGGTCAAACTTGACCTTGTCCACATGAAAAAGTCCCTTTTCACACATGAGGGTGTGAAATCCAGCTCCTATGATGATCCCTTTTTACACTATGAGATATTTTATTCATATTTCTGAAATTTATGGGCCTCCTCACCAATTTATTCATCTCCTATATGCAAACAACAAAAACCAATATTCCAATTAGTTATATGCTAATTTTGGAATATTACAGTCCTCCCCTCCCAAATGTTGCTTGTCCTCAAGCAACTGCAAGGATATAACTGAAGAGCCTCTTCTTCTCCCCCTATAGCATCCTCATATGATGAAATCCTCCAAGGATCAAGATGATGTCTCATCAATACATCTCCAATTTTCCCCTCTTGAGTATGTAAGCTAGTTTTTGGTGTGCATCCCAAATAGCTATGTAAAAGGAAAATATCCATGGAGGCAACAATGGGCTATCTAAAGGCCTTCTTGAGGCATGAGGTCTGATATACATTGGGATCTACAATCCCCATATGAATCTCCCATCCCCAAGCTATCATCCATACAAAATGAATCACCTCCCCACATGGCAACTCCTAAGAATCCTCCTCAACCTTGTGCTCCTGCAATGTGGGTGGGCTGAAAATTTGATCATGGTAGAAAAAATAGCCTACCCCACGTTGTCCTCCTCTCCACTTATGATAATTTCAGAGTATCTGTTGCTCTTGGGCTGCAAAAATGTTGCCTCCAAGTGGCAAGAAGGAAACTGGATCTGCAAATATCTTCCCTCTGGCGTTGTAAATCATGCTAGCCCAAACCATCCCATATATGATGAATAGGAAATCACCATCATATGGCACCCAAGTGAGGGTAATATTGAAGGTTTCATGTAGAGATGAAAGGTACCAACAATTTCCTAAGTGGTCACAGCATAGTTTTCCTAACTATTGTTGCACGACATGACATGGAAACTCATAGAAAAGTTTCTCCCAATGATTTATAAGAGTCATAGCCCAAGTGCTCCAATCAATCTCATGGCCCACCTCATAAAGAAACATGTGTTTTGTTGTGGTGGCCATATCACCTCCCATGCTCCCCTTAGAATATGTAATGCGAAAAATGTGGGAATCCTTTTCCCCAAAGGACACATCCAACCAATGTGTCTCTCTCCCAATCATGCTCCCAATAAAAATAAGAACAACAACAACATAGGGAACCATAATGAGAATCATGCTTGTTGTCATATGTAGCAAGGGAGAAGGACAATGGTCCCTCAAATGCAACCAACATAGTTTGACTCTCAACTGCAATAGAGAATCACATAATGTGTGGCTTCTCAATCACTTGCTTGCTGCCCCAATCTCCTCACAAGTTTGGAGAAAGTATATGATGTATGGTGCACAGTAAGCATGTTCTCCATACGATATCTCCTCCCCAAGTCCTCCTAGGGAGTGGCCATCAATACTGCACATGGCCTTAAGTAGACCATGAGATCTAGAAGGAAAATTTCTCCTTTGTTGAGAAAATTCCTACACATATATGGTTAAGGAATGCACATATTCAATATACAAATCATTATGCAACCAGACAGTATCCTTACCATATGTTTTGCTCAAGAAAATGGAGTGGCCCATAGAGAGATCCCCGCTCATCCTCGAAGAGAAAAGAGGTGGCTATGATAACTCCCCCAAATATTTATGTATCTCCTCCATCTCCACATAATCCATGCATCTCCTCATATGCTGATATATCTCCTCCTCAAAGCCTTTCCAAAAGTACCCCTCCATAATGGTGTGGTATGCTCTCATATAATAAGTATGGCTGAAAAGGAAATCTTCATGAGATTTTTGTAGCAACTTCCCCTTGAGCTTGGAAGCTCTAGGTAAGAATATCCTACCATGATAGTAGATGACCTCATCTCTGACTGAGTATCCCTCCTCATGCAATTGGCCATCCAATATCATACAAGTAGAAAGATCCTTGGAATAATCCACCAACAGCTGGGATTTCCAATATGGATCTATCCTCCATAGTGACAACGCTGGTGATCTATCATAAAGAGCATTTTTCATATGGTTTTCCTCCTCTTTGACATCTCCCATGCCAAGGATGTAAGTTGGAAGGCTGTTATCCTTCCCCTGCTACTCCTGCCATAGCGCGGAATTTGAAATGAGAGTGGGTAATGATGATGTGGAGAGAATGCCTCCCCTCTCCTTGAGTATACCCAAGACTCTCAGCGCTGTACCAAGCTCTCCCAAGGTCCTCAACCCTCTCAAATCAATAAGTGGTGCCTCCAAATGTAAAGCATCCCTCCTCATCTGCTGATCTGGGGGTCTCCTTGGTGAAATGTCTCCATGCAATGAGACATCAACATCAAGAGTAGAATGCATACATGAATGGACAGACTTCTCCCTACCTTCACTACGCAATCCAGTCTCCCTCTTTTGTGCATCAACCCTATGAAATAGATAGGGGTGTGTTCTCCTTGTCAAATGATGATGGTCATCCTCCCTACCTCCTCCTTCCATCTGCATGGTTCCACAATCAATCATCAATGGTACATGTTGATCATGAGTTGTGCATTCATCTCCACATATGAAATCCTAGGGAATTCCTTGTAATGATACAAGAATCCCTCCTATTGGAGCAAGAGCTCCCTCTTCCTCTGCATGAGGTGCTAGATAAGCTCTATACATGACAACGTTGTTTCCTTCAACTTTCTCTTCCTCTTCAATATGAATGGGAAACCTCCCAAGAATTGGATCCTCTTTTGAAAAAGGGATCTCCATGCCCTCTTGTTCAAGAATATGGGATAGAGGTTCTACCTCTAACAAGGTATGATGCAATATTTCAGCCTCCACAATGGTTTTCTGAAGTGGAATTGAGCTCATAGGTTTCTCCAACACATGCAAGGTATTTTTTTGTTTAGGTTTGTTTAGCTCTACCACATGTGTCTCAGATTTTTTCTTATCAAATATTTCCACTAATGTCTTAGTGAACCTTGCATAAGAAGAATTATTTGCATTTTTCAAAGAAAAAGACTCAAATATCCACCATGCATAGGCCTTACCTCCAAAATGCAGCGCTGCAACTTTGATAGCTTCACCTTCCAAAATTTGGTGTTGCTGCAAATAGGTGTCTAGCTCCTCCACCCAAGCTCTAGCTGAACATGTAGGTGAGCCATCAAAAGTAGATAGGATAAATCTACTCATATTATGTTGCTTGCTTCTCTTCACCTTGATCTTGCAAAACTCAAAAAAAGTGATATGATCTCTAAACTTTTGAGTTTGAGACTCATATTCTTGCAGAAAATCACTAAGAGTTTCTCTCTTAGGCATTTCTTCTTCTTCTATCTCCCTCATACCAAATCTGGGCATAGGACTGCACTGTGCATCATAGTGTGTGGTTGCATGCTCACACTCATCATATGAAAATCTAGAGTTTTCTTCATATTCAAACCCTCTTGGAGATTCTATATTCATCTCCCTCCTCATCTTCTTGAGATCTGCCTGAATGCTCTGCAAAGTTTGAGAAAGAAACTTTGAAATTCTCTCCTCCTTTCTTCCTCCAGATAATGGAGTCTTCGTCTTGTCTTTTCTATTCATATTTTCTTCTTCTTGTCTTCTTGATATCATATTGGCTGAGATTCCACAAGCTGAGCCAAGATTATGCTCTGATACCACTGTAATATTCCCAAATGGGGATGCAGCAATACATGAACACAATAATGAAAGTAGCAATGATAAATCAACTCATAAAGTGTAATAAGAACACATAGCCATCATGTTAGCATTATAGCAGTAAAATGTATACAAATCCTTGAGTAAATAATCACTCAAGCTAGGCAAAACAAGCCTCAAAGGAACAAGTACGTAAAATATGAAGACCACTGCTACACCAATAGTGCCCAAGGCTATGACAACACAGTTTTATTAGAGATAACTGTTGTTGAGAAGTGTCAATACACAAATATACAAATATAGGGCCCACATAATGTTGGGAGTGAAGATCTAGACTCCCAAACTCAATTTCAAGACAATCCGGAAAGGATTTCCTGGAATATGCAAAAAGTACAAAATGCTGGAATTGCAGTCCTAGGATTGAGTAGCAGCTGCAACTCAAGAACTGGATGGAGATGGCTGAAGATGATGCACAAGATGAACAAACCTCCTCCAATGGATCTTCCAAGTGAAAGTCTGATCCTAACACTAAAGATCTCACCCTCCAAATAATCTACAAACCCTCACTGTAAATGCTCACTGAAAATAACATAGTCACTGAGGGATACTGCATTGTAGGTGAAAGAAAATGGGTTTTCCAAGTGCCAAGATCTAAAATCAGCTCCAAATTCCTCCTCACTAATCTCCCAAAGGAAGGAAAGCTTCCTCCTCTAAAAAAAAAATGCTCTGGAAGTGGTGTTGTGAAACATCCACTGCAACACCTTGCAAGAAAACATTATATTGTTGCAGAAATAACATTGTAGATGAAGGAGGTGGCTTGGCCTAAAGCCTAGATGTGGAGAAATGAAGTGAAACTCCTTCAAGATGCCTCTCAAGAAAGGAGAAGGAATTCCTAAATAGTAATTCTTTGTGCTAAGTAGCACGACAATCTCAACTAAACAGTTGAAGAAAGCACAATAGTCTAACAGACCACAAACTCAATAATCCATAACATGTCTTGTTATGGCTACCTTGCCCTCCTTTTATACAAGTGGAAGCCTTCTCATCTTAGTTCCCACTCATTAGGGTTTCCTCCACCAATAAATCTTCCTCCCACTATCTATGTGTTGTCTCCTAAGATGATCTCCACCTCTTATCCTAGCGTTGTTGACTTGGTCAAACTTGACCTTGTCCACATGCAAAAGTCCCTTTTCACACATGAGGGTGTGAAATCCAACTCCTATGATGATCCCTTTTCACACAATGAGGCATTTTATTCATATTTCTTAAATGTATGGGCCTCCTCACCCATTCATTCATCTCCTATGTGCAAACAACAAAAATCAATATTCCAATTAACTGTATGCTAATTTTGGAATATTACATCTTGGGGAAAGCAACTTGTCAAAACCCCTCCATCTTTATTGTATAATCAACCAAGGAATCATGAAACAATATAATCTATTTTTTATCACCACAACCTCATACACTCTACCAATTGCTTCACACTAATCTAGGCAAAATTGGACAAACACATAGCATATTATCAGCCTACCCTCAACTTACCCTACTTACGCAAACCCTAGAGAATTAAACTCCTATTAAATAGGAAATTCAGCCTTCCTTGATTACACAATTCATCATGGGATTCCCATGGTTTTATAACTACACCTGGGTAGTTTTCCTAAAATACTATTGAAGTTTACTAGCCTTCAACCTTTGTCTCAACTGGGTATCCACAAGAATTAGCATGCATGCAACTATAAATAGTGAATCATCAGTTACTTGGTAAATCACTACTAGTGAATTAAATCTTTTTAATTCACTTGATCTTCCACGAGCACATCAAACAGTTAGAACTATTTAAACTAATTTTAACTCGATTATTGTGAGTTAATTGATCCTGCCCACACTACACTAGAATCCCTGTTAATAATAGAATCACTCTACATGCCTATCCTTAGACCCTCAACTCGAAATTCTTGAGCTAACTAAGTTTATCACACTTAGTTAAACATTACAAGTTTTTATGAGATAATATTACAATTTATTTTCCAATTTATTTAATAAATTGGTTGCACACTAATGTATCGCTAAGACCCATCACTATGCAACCTATGATCCTACAGCAGTGTGTGTGTTGTTTCTCGATGCCAATTTCACTGTTTCTTGTTGCAAATTTCAACACTCGTTCTCAATAAGAAAGGAATCAATCTGTCTCCATCCACTACCTTTGGAATGTTCTTGCATGCAACACTTCCTAGTGTTGTTCACACATGCAACTCTCCTGAAACTAAATAACCTCCAACAACTGAATCAGTATAATGCATCTACAATCTGAGTATTCTGACTACTGCTAGCTACGACACATGTCTACTAGACTCCCTGCGATGCTTTTGACATCTGCATCCATGCACTCTGCTCTGTTGCGAACTCTGATCAGCACTCCAGTATCTGACACCTATCACTTTCATTTATGTCCTCCTGACATGTGACTGCATCAATATAACTAATCCTTCTTGCTACTGTTGTATTTTCGGCTCCTCGTAGCTAGGTTTGATCCATGAGACACACCATCTCAATGGAACCTGCCAAAATTTCTTCTTGGGATCATATCTGCACATCGCCCCACCTAACACCTGGAGGTATAGCTACATGTACTCCCTCTACCCATCTGGCTCGAAATTTCCCCCTCCTGGAGGTCTCTGATTGCTTCACATTGTAGATCCACTTGGATCCAACCACTAACTTCCCCACCGGTCTTGGGACCACTTCCCATGCATTGTTCTGATAATGGATTCATACTCCTCAACCATTGCATCAACCCATGTTGGTTGTTGCATTGCTTTCTAAAAATAGGACAGTTCTGTCACAATACACTCGCTCATAAGAGACATGTATCCAGTATACCTATCTGGGGACCTTCTCTGCCTGCACTACGATGTAAGTGCACCTACATGCTCTATCACATCTAGCATCAATCTGTCAGCCTCTCTAGTGCGCTTCCTACAATTTCTGGTTGATGGCTTTGCATGAGTGTTTTTTTCCACTCCATGATCCTCTGCTTGTGGCTGATCCACATCCTAAGGTTCATCCTTTGGAACTAAGAGTTCCTCATTTGCATGCAAATCAAGATCCCTCTCAAGGGAAAATCGCATGGTTTTCTCCTCATCAAATCTAACATCTCTCCTTACATCTGTCATCCTGTTAGCTGGAAAATACACTCGAAAGTTGTAGTGAGTATTAGTGTACCCCAAAAATATCCCAACCTCTAATGTTGGTTCTAGCTTCTTCTTGGCATCTTTGGTCACATGGAAATAGATAGAGGAGCCAAAATTTTTAAAATATGAAACATCTGGTTTCTTACCTGAAAAAGCCTCATCTGGTGTATTCATTCCAAGTATCCGATTAGGACTCTGATTCTGCACAAATACTGTTGTGATGCATGCCTCTGCCCACAGATGCAATGGTAGGACCTGATCATGTAACATAGCACGTGCTGCTCTCACAATTGTTCTATTATTTCTTTATGCAACCCCATTCTGTTGTGGGTTATGAGGTGCAATAAATTCTCCTTTAATTCCTTCTTTGGCACAGAAGTTATTGAATTCATTAGAGATATACTCACCACCATTATCTCTCCTCAGAGCCTTCACCTTCTTCCTTGTATCTTTCTCTACCAATTCTTTGAACTAAAAAAACTTGGAGAACACCTGATCTTTCTTCTGCAGAAACAATATCCAACACTTTCTAGAAAAATAATAAAAAAAAATCACATAATACATGTGCTTTGCTATGGAATGTGTAGAGAATGGTCCCCACACGTTTAAGTGAACTCTCTCAAGGATTTTCGCTGCTCGATTCTCCTTCTCATGAAAAGTGGCTTTAGTATACTTCCCCATGGTACATCCCTTGCATGTGTCTATCTGCACAAGAGTACCCTTTGGAAGAATTGTAGAAATATGCTGCATGATCCTTAAAGCACTATGGTGCAAATGGCCCAATCTCCTGTGCCATAACTCACCTATATCCCGGCTCACCACCTTCCCTGCTTTACTGTTCAATGTTGTGCAGCCATCTATATCAAGTTTGAAGAGGTTCTTCACACGAACCCCAATATTCTTTACCTGTGCTATGTCTTTTTGACAAAGGAATGCCTTTCCTTCACTGAAAACCACATCATATCCAATATTCTCCAACATAAAAACTGAAACTAAATTCGTTTTCAAGCCTGGTACATCCATGACATATTTTAATAAGAAAGGTTTACCTGACTGTCTATCGAAAGTAACTGTACCAATCCTGGTAGTGCTATATCTCTCGTCATCACCCATCTCAATGTGCATCTGAATGTCCTTCTCCTCCAAGATACTAAAGAGTTCTTTGTTTCCTGTCATGTGGCAATATGATCCACTATCTAGGTACCACATAGATCCCATCACATTTATTTCCATGCATGTGATGAGAGATAATTCCAACTCAAGCTGTGAGGCCAAAGCTTCACCCGTTGCAGCTCTTAGAGCCTTCTTGTTCCTATTCTTCTTTTTTATTTTCCTGAGCTTGTCCTTGAGTGCTAATTTTCTGTGGTCACTCCTACTTTGAAACATATATTTCAAGGCCTTCCACATAGCATATGGAGTTTCCTTTCCATGGATACTCGATACAATGTGATATCGAGCTCCCTCTAACAAGATCCTCCTCGCCTTTGCTACCTTCTTCTTCCATGAATCAAGAAGTTGGGCATCTTTTGTTGTGGGCTTGGGAATATCATTATCTATGGATTCCTTCAACCCATTGTCCTCCAACACTACCTCCATCCTGTCTTTCCATGCAATATAATTCGAACTGCCCTTAAGTGCATATTCGTGTCTCAAGCCATTGAAAGACATATTGATCAGTTTATAGCTCCAAAGAAAGTACCTACAAATTTGAATACTATTCAAACAAACTCATTTTTATTCTCCACTCTTGTGATTCCTGGTGCTCTGATACCATGTAGGAAATGTCTAACATAGCTATAATACCATGTAGAAATTATATCAATGGACTCAATCCAATCATGAAATGTACTAAATAAATATACTGAATCATTCTACAATATTTGTGGAATATAAAACACGATCGCTCAATCACATGCAAGTAAGAGAAAGAAGTAAATCAATACACAATACCAAATATTCCTAGGGAAACAAACTACTCAAAACCCCTCCATCTTTATTGTATAATCAACCAAGGAATCATGAAAAAATATAATGTATTTGTCATCACCACAACCTCATACACTCTACCAGTTGCTTCACATTGATCTAGGAAAATTTTTACAAACACATAGCCAATTATCATCCTACCCTCAGCCTACCCTGCTTATGCAATCCCTAGAGAATTAAACCCCTATTAAATAGGAAATTCAACATTCCTTGATTACGCAATTCATCATGGGCTTCCCATGGTTTTATAACTGCACCTGGGCAATTTGCAACTGATATTTTACTAGCCTTGAACCTTTGTATCAACTGGATATCCACCAGAATTAGTATGCATACAACTATAAATAGTGAATCATCAGTTACTTGGTAGATCACTAATGGTGAATTAAATCTATTTTAATTCACTTTATCTTCCACCAGCTCATCAAATAGTTAGAACTAGTTAAATTGATTTTAACTCAATTATTGTGAGTTAAATGATCCCACCCACACTACACTAGTGCTACAACTACAACTGGACCTTGTTAATAATAGAATCACTCTACATTCTTATCCTTAGACGCTCAACTCGAAATTCTCGAGCTAACTAAGTATATCAAACTTAGTTAACTATTACAAGTTGTTATGAGATAAGATAAAAAATGTTTTCCAATTTATTTAATAAATTGGTTGCACACTAATGTATCACTAGGACCCATCACTGTGTGACCTGTGATCCCACACCAGTGTGTGTGTTTTTTCTAGATGCCAATTTCACTGTTTCTTGTTGAAATTTTCAACACGCTATTCATGGAAAGTTGAGCTTTGTTGGAGTTTGAATAAAGAAGCTAACAGGTACAACATGTAGGTTTGCAATTGAGGCCGAAGCTTGGAATATGGTGTATGGTATTAACACGGTCATAACCAAAACTCATGGAGGATATTGTGGAAGAACCTCAGGAGGCAACATGTGAGTCTTCTACTGATGTTGAAAGGGTTTTCATAGATGAGTTGTTAGATTGTTGGGAAGAGTTCGATTCAAAGGTGTATATATTGAAATTCAAAAAGGAAGACTTGAAAGAAGAACTTGAGAAGTCGGTGGAAGCCCATGAAGCACTCAAGGTATCATATTAGTACATCGAGTGGGAGTATGGACAAACAGTGAAATATGTGAAAGACATAGAATCAGGAAAGGATCTTGGTGTGGATGAGATTGCTAAGTTGTGGAAAATTCTGGAAGAGGATTTAATGAGATTGCAGTATTGAAGAGAGTCATTGGGAAGGGGCCTGTTGGAGGAGCTCCTCATGTGAAGGTTAAGGAACCTCATTCTTATGATAGGATGAGAAGCGCAAAGACACATGGTAACTTCTTATGGGATATGGAACAATAATTGGAGCATTTCACAATTCCTAGTGAAGAAGCCAAATTAAAAATAACTGCTGCTCAAATTCTGACGAAGTATGTTAATGTGTGATGGAGAAGGAGGGTCAACCAAATTTCTCATGGTGAGGCTAATGACATCACCACATGGGAGGAAATGAAGGAAGCTTTGTTGGCTCATTTTATCCCACAAGATGAGACTTGGGGTGCAAGAACCACGATTAAATATATTAAGCAAATAGGGAATCTTGAACAGTATCAAAATGATTTCCAAAGTGTGGTCTTGAAATTACATGAAATGGTGAAGAAATACAAGATTTTCAACTTTGTTATGGGGTTGAAACCTTGGGCACGCAATGATGTGAAACGAAAAAGATAAAAATATTGGAAGAAGCATTTTTGCAGTTGATAGGATTATATAACATTATGACGAAGGGACTGAGAAGAAAAAGAAGCTTGATAAACTAAAGGAAAATGATACAAAGGAGGATTCTTCAAAATAGAATGAAAAGTCAAAGATGAAGAAACCTCTAAAGTGTTGGTTGTGCAGATAATACCAAACAGTGAAGAACTATCCTTCTAGACCGAAGTTGGCTGCAGTGGCACAATCTAAGAAGAAGAAAGAGGAACCAACGATTGGGATGATGCAGGAATTGGGATCTGCAATAGCTGTCGAAGTTCTCCCTAGATGCGATCCTGAAAGGAACAAGCTGGAGTATGTGAATATGAAGATTGGGTAGGGAACACTACTCACGATGCTGGTTAGTGGTGCAACACACAACTTCATTAGGGAAGAAACTATGAGGAATATTAGATTGAGGTTAAAACTAATCCAAGCTCGGATGAAATTAGTAAACTCTCCTCTAGATCATGTTATTGGGATGATTGAGAATGTACAGTTACACATAGGGGAGTGGCATGGGAATGTATACTTCATGGTTGTACAGATTGATGCTTATGAATTTGTGCTTGGGATGGAATTTATGAAGCAATATGAGGCCATGATAGTACCACATATAAAGAAGTTTTACATTTATGATGGGCAAGAGGATGATCCTATAGGTGTTCCTACTATGGAAGTTGAGGAAACTGGGTGTAAATTGACAAAGATGAATGTGGATGACCTACAGCTAGATGGGAGTCTCTATGAGAGGTTTTATGTTACATAAACAAAACTCACAGAGCAAGCACATGTTATGAGAGAATTGTCTGGTAATATCCTGGATTCGAAAGGAAGCTAGAGGCAGTGGAAGGAAGAAGAGATGTTGGACCAGATATTCAGGGAGAAATTCAAGAAGCATACATGTAGAGATTAGAAGAGGAAGATCTAGATAGTTGGATTGAGCTATTAACAGAGGATGAGGGAGGGCCTTTCGCCTCCAAATCCTCCCCCTCTTCTTAAATTGACATGGGGATGAGGCTCATTACCTCATTAGAGGAAATTTCACCCTAAAAGTGGCCTCCTAAGGAAAATAATATAATAAAATAAGAGTTATGAATTTTGGAGGGAAAAGAAGAAAACTGTTTTTTTTAAGTTGTATTTTTCGCATTTCTCCCTATGGGTTTACTCAAATTTCAAGTGTATACACTCGTTGGATGTGGAATTAAATTCCACATCCAATGAGTACCCATTATGTATACTTTTGAGAAGACCCACATTGATAAAAAATACAGATAGATTAAAAAAATGTGTTGAACACACTTTTTTAATGTATATGCATTTTTTATCAACTTGGGTCTTCTCAAAGGTATGCATAATGGTTACTCATTGGATGTGGAATTTAATTATACATCCAACAAGTGTCTATACTTGTAAACCTATATAGTTTTTTTTCTTTTCCCTAAAAAATATTTACATGTACCTCTTTTTAAATTTAAAGGATTTTCCCTCAAAAATATTTACATGTACCTCATGGTCACTTTTAGGCTGATATTTCCTCTAGTGTTTTCTCATGGCAATGAGTCCTCTTAGCATTATGAGTAGGTTGTGGGGCAAGATCGACACAATTGATAGTAGGATGCTTTGATAGTCATGATGATGTAGGGAACATGCATTCTTGTGGAGGCAGTGCTACGGATGGATTAGCTACCCAACTAATCACCATCACAGGGGGATCCAACACATGATATTATTACAAAGTTTGACAGGTTTTGGCATGAATTAGGTCACAGGTGGAGCATCTACATGTTGACATGATATTCTTAGACCTTTTTGGAGGGACATGGTAGAGTTGGTGGCATGTACATATGGATGTTGTAGTTGACAATACTTTGGAAAAATATGATGATGTTTTCAAGGAAGACATCATTTTTAGAGTGGTGGAGGATTGCAGGCACTTGAGTTGAGTTGATGAGTGACCAATTTATAACAGGCGCACCCATGTGTGATGGGCATCCATATTGGCTAACTCTAGCTTTTGCGACAACATAGGGCGACACTTGGCGATGTGCGATGGACACCCATACTAACCAACTTAGGGATGTGTACAATGAGCACATTGTGTTGGCGAGCACCCACCCCTTGGGTGAGTTGTGCAACGGTGAATGAATCATGCAGACGGTGATCACGGTGAGCGAAGGAGTTGAGCGGGCGTGCCCCCATAGCAGGAAAGTGAGTCATGGGTGTCGGGCGAGTCGCGTGATATGGAAAAGATGTGTTGGAGGATGGTAGGTTAGACACGCCACACACTTGGTGTGGGCGAACCATGGACAACATTAGTGAAACGCGTTGGGAAAGACGGGTAGCTGAGTGAACAAGCGTGACCCGAGTGACCCAAGTGTGAACACACAGATATGGTGGATGACATGTTGGTTTAATTATGTAGGTCGACCACACATGGAGATGGGCCGACCTATGGAAGAGTTGTGACCCTTAGAAAATGGAACCGCTTGGAAGCATATATATGGCGAGGAGTAGAGCCTTAGAGCATCAACCATTTGTGCAACCAAGTTCAAATAGTAACACAACATATTGAACGAAGGGAAAATAAGTAAGGGCAAGGAAACAAGAGTATAACATGATCAAGGGCCGAAGATTGTCGAGCTAAGGAGAATCAGAATTTGGGGTTTCTGTGTACCATGCAAGTTGGATCGGCGCAGAGCGTAGTGTGCAGGAAAACCACAACCGTATTAGGATGAGTTAGGCTCTTCCCGACAGTGCATTGTGTCCTTGGCAAGAACAATGGGATAACCTTCTTGTATAAAGGTGCGGGTAGAACTGTGTGATGGGCGCGAGCGGACTTGTGCGCTTAGGTGACTCGGGCATCTTTGACAGCGCATGCAGAAAGTGTTGAGGGGTGACTCGATTACATGACATATATGCAGGAAAGTTCAGAGGGTTAGTGAGGCATGTAGAAAGTGTTTCCCTTTGTATGACAGCAAGAAGAAATGTTCATGCCATGAGTGAAGAAAGGTCACAACCCGAACATGAAATTCAGACAGGGTGTTTTTGAGTCACGATTGCACAGGTGAAGTTGTATTTCGATTTGGAAAGTATGTAAGTTTCATGATTGAAGTTGCATAGCTATGAATTTGTAATTTGATGTAAATTGAATTATAAAGAAAACATTGATATTGGGTAGACTCTATTTATAATGGAGTATCCCCTCTCGAGTATGTATGAGCATACTTGCATGGTGAATTGATGCTTTATAGTTATGTTATTTCTGCTACTTTATGATGAACACTTGATGATAAATTAACCAAGTGTTGAAGATAGGCGTAGTCTATACTCTCAAGTATTGTTAAAAATAAAAAGTGTAGTAGTGTCACACCATCTATAGGTGGTTGAAATAGTATCACAAGTATAGGGCCGTGACAGTTGGTATCACATTTCGATTCAGTGTGAGTTGAGCTTTGTTGGAGTTTGAAGAAATAAGCTAACAAGTACAACATACTGTAGAAATTTTCTGAATAATGATCAATTATCCACCGAGACTATACTAATCACATACAATTCGAATTCATATGCAACACATAATCTCTTCCACTCAGATCATCACACATGCGGAAATAAAATCAAGCGATAACACATAAAATCATCATACACATTAACACAGTATGTATGGGGAAAGCTTATAGCTGAAAACCCCGCAGCTATTGTGTATATTATAATGGAGAAATCATGTAACAAACTCAGTACAATACTCCTCACAAGTACTCATTACTTTCTCATAAAGTTACACACAAACTAGCTTGGTTTTGAACAGGTTATTGGTTCAAAACTCACCACTAATTGCCTTGCCTCTATTGCGCAATCATGGCCTGTCTATATAGAGATCCAAGGTTCGAATCTCCTTGGCTTGACAGCGCAATCATCATGGGCAATTCCTCCAAGTGTAGTGCAAATCTCATGCACAACTGATGTCGCCACTGATAGCTAACTCCACCCTTTCATCTACCTCTTTCACTGGTCTCCACTGAACTGATCATGCACTGTAGTGAACTGATGTGTTCTTGAGTTGAATAATGAGTTACTAATTAATGAATTAAATAATATTTAATTAACTCCACTCATAACTAATTGATTAGCTAATTAAACTAATCTCAACTAGTTCAACTAAAATAAACAGAACACAACTCCACTATCTGTCTCATTAACTCCTCCAAACTTCTGCCACTGAAGTCCAACTGAAGTCAACCATGCATGATGCCATCAAACCCTTGGGAATCACGTGATTCCTTTGTCAGATGCATGAGCCACTTCTGTAGCTCGAACTGAAGTGCTCCAAGAGAGTAAACTGTTGTTTATAGTCTAAATATTATTAAGGGTAAATAATATTTGACTTCCCTGTTTTAAGGAGAGGCGGTCTAAAAATAGACTTCGACCTCTTTGACCTCAAAAATAGAGTCTCATCTATTTTTACCAACATGACACATACTTCAAGAATCTCAAACTGGAATCCCCGAACCATGCTCCATATGTCTAAAAATAGACATAGTCTAAAAATAGATTTTGCGCCAGAATTTGCCTGCGGGCCCACTTAGTGAAAGCGACTTCATTTCACTAAGCTCCATCATCTTGCTGCATTCTCAACACTCCCTCTCAGCAAGATATGGATTATCTGCAACCCCTATCCTGCCTCTGTGGAATTCGAACTTGCTCCTGGTGAGCGCCTTCGTCAGGATGTCGGCATCCTGATCCTCCGTGGGAATATGAAAGCATCATGATTCTCCGCTGAACACAATCTCTGATATGATGGTACCTGATGTCTATGTGTTTCGACCTATCATGAAATACCGGATTAGCCGAGAGCTTGATGCAGCTCTGGTTATCACAGTAAATCACTGTAGGCTCCAAATGCAACCTGAACAATCCAACGAGGATCTTCCTCATCCAAATAGCCTTGCATGCAGCCAAGCTAGCCGCCATGTACTCTACCTCTGCTGAACTGAGTGCCACGGATCTCTGCTTCCTGCTGTACCAAGAAACTGCTGTCGACCCAATGCTGAAAACTCCTCCAGAAGTGCTCTTCCGGTCTGTTGGGCTCCCTGCCCAATCTGCATCAGTGAAGCCAGAAAGCTTCGCTCCATCCTCCTGTCTGTACCATAGACCATATCCTGATGTGCCTCTAATATAGCACAATACATGCTTGCCTGCCTTCCAAAAGAGCTTGGTAGGCTTAACCATAGCTTGCGAAAGCTGGTTAACTGCATAGCATATATCGGGTCGTGTATTGACCAGATACATAAGCGACCCCACCAACTGTCGATAGACGGTGGCATCCACTACCTCCGCTGAAGTAGCATCCTCCTTCCTCCAACCACCAGGAAGAGGAGTGTCAATAGGCTTGCAGCCTTGCATGTTGAACCTCTCCAGAATCTCCCGAGCATACTTGCCCTGAGAAACAAACAGTCCTCCACTGCGCTGCCAAATCTCCAATCCCAAGAAATAATGAAGGATGCCCAGGTCCTTCATCTCAAACTCTCGTGCAAGATCATCCTTGCATGAAAGTATCAACTGCTCGTCGCCAGTCAAAATCAGATCATCTACATACAGTACGAATCCTCCACCACAATCTGGTACAGGTTTGGATCCGCCTCACTCTTGGAGAATCCAAGCCCGGTGAAGTAGCTATCTATCCGAGTGTACCAAGCACGAGGTGCTTGCTTCAGCCCGTACAGTGCTCTCTTGAGTCGGCACATATGCGACTCACTGCTGAAGATCTCAAAACCTTCAGGCTGCTCTATGTACACCTCCTCCTCAATAACTCCATTGAGGAACGCAGTCTTCACATCCATCTGATGAATGTGCCACCCCATGTGCGCTGAGAGAGCAAGGATCGTCCGTATGGAAGAGTACCTTGCGACAGGTGCAAAAGTCTCCTCATAGTCAATCCCCTCGATCTGTGAGAAGCCACGGGCGACAAATCTCGCCTTGTACTTCTCTACACTCCCGTCAGCCGCCTGCTTCACCTTGTAGATCCATCGCGAACCTACAACTGATTTCCCAACCGGTCTTGGGACAATCTCCCATGCACTGTTCCTGATGATCGAATCATATTCTTCGATCATGGCATCAACCCATGCGGGTTCCTCCACAGCTTCCTCAAAAGAGGATGGCTCCGTCACAACACATTGACTCACAAGAGCCATGTATCCGGTGTACCGATCCGGTGACTGTCTCTGTCTGCGCTGTGCTGTAGGTGGTCCTACAACCTTCTCTGCATCCCGAGCCAGTCGCTCAGCTTCTGTAGTGCGCATGCGCCCTCTGATGGTTGGCGCTGCCTGGGTGGTTTCTTCCACCTCCTGAACCTCCTCTTGTGGCTGATCCACATCCGGAAGCTCCTCCTTAGGAACTAAAAGCTCCTCATCTGCATGCAAGTGTGGCTCCCTCTCAAGCGAACACTGCATGGCTTTCTCCTCCTGAAATTTTATATCCCGTCGCACAACAGTCTTGCGACTGTCTGGCACATACACCCGATAGTTGTGAGGTGTATCAGTGTACCCCACAAATATTCCAACTTCAGCAGTTGGATCCAACTTCCTTCTTGCATCCTTCGTCACATGCATGTAGACGGGAGATCCGAAAATCCGCAAATGGGAAATATCAGGCCTCTTGCCAGAATAAGCCTCCTCTGGTGTACTCATGCCAAGAACCTTGTGAGGACAACGGTTCTGCACATACACTGCTATATTGCATGCCTCGGCCCACAAGTGAAGGGGTAGGCCCTGATCATGCAACATCGCCCATGCAGCACCCACGATCGTTCTGTTCTTCCGCTCAGCCACCCCGTTCTGCTGTGGGTTATGGGGTGCGATGAGCTCTCTCAGAATCCCTTCTGCGCTGCAGAACTCCTTGAATTCAGCCGAGATGAATTCACCACCATTATCACTCCTTAGAGCAATCACCTTCTTCCCCGACTCCTTCTCGACAAGTGCTTTAAACTCACAGAACTTCGCGAATGTATCGCTCTTCTTCTGCATGAAGAAGATCCATCACTTTCGAGAGAAATCATCAACAAAGATCACATAATACTTGTGCTTTACTGTCGAAGCAATTGAGAAAGGACCACACACGTCTGTGTGAACTCTCTCAGGGATCGTCGTGGCGTGACTATCCTTCTCGTGAAAGGTGGCTTTCACATACTTCCCTAAAGTACACCCCTTGCACTGATCTGACTGCGCAAGAGTGCCCTTAGGAAGCCCAATAGAAATCTGCTGCAGGATCTTCAAAGCTCCATGGTGAAGGTGGCCCAATCTCCTATGCCATAGTTCGCCCTCATCATCCCGGCTCACCACTTCTCTCGCCTTGCATGCCATTGCTGCGCATCCATCTACCTGCAACTGATAAAGGTTCTTGGTTCGAACCCCTATATTCCGAGTCTCTCCAGCAGTCTTACTGCGCAGGAAGGCTTTTCCTTCGCTGAAGACCACATCATACCCCTTATCTTCCAACATCGCCACAGAGAACAAGTTCTTCTTCAATCCAGGTACATGCATGACATCCTTCAATACAAAGGGTTTACTAGACTCCCTCTGAAAGGATATGGTACCGATACCAATCGCACTGTATCTACCATCATCGCCCATCTCGATGTGCACACCCAAATCTTTGTCCTCCAGATCTGAGAACAATTCCCGATCTCCCGTCATATGAAATGACGCACCGTTGTCCAAGAACCACACCGATCCCATCACACTTGAAACCAAGCATGCGATCAGTGAAAATTCAAGCTCGAACTGTGAAGCCAAAGCTTCTCCATCTGCAGATCTTCCCGCTTTCTTGTTTTTCTTCTTCTTCGGACAATTGGTAGCATACTGTCCATGATCATGGCAGTGAAAACACTTCACTTTCGCCATATCCTGCTTCTTGCCCTTTGCACCGGAATGAGAAGGTTTCTTACCCTTCCCCTTCTTTGCTTTGGCAACCAAAGCGCAATTTTCTTCATCAGCTCCCTTTGATGAAGATCCATCTCAAGTAGTCCTCCTTATCTCCTCCTGCATGAGATCCGCCCAAAGGCGCTCCCATCCCGGCAGCTTCTCCCGACCATTGACACTATCTTGATATGAGTGCCAAGCCTTTGAAAGACCAAGGAGAGCCAGGTCGACCATGTCCTCGTCTTCGACAGTCACCCCCACACTTCCCAGCTCATCTCTGCACTGAGTGAACTTCGTGAGGTATTTGGCGATACTGTCGCCCTTCTCCATCTTGATGTTCCCGAGCTTATCTTTGAGCGCCAGCTTCCTTTGGTCACTCTTACTCTGGAATAGATCCGTCAAAGCTTTCCACATTAAAAATGGAGAAGCCTTTCCATGCAGGCTGGATACAATATGATCCTTGACGCCCTCCAACAGGATCCTTCGACATTTCGCCATCTTCTTTTGCCATACTTCAACTTCAGCAGGATCAGTGGGCTTTTGGACATCCGTATCCACGAACTCCTTAAGACCATTATCTTCTAATACTGCCTCCATGTGATCCTTCCATGCAACATAATTCGAACTGCCTTCAAGAGCATATTCGAGTCGCAAACTGTTGAAAGACATTTTCAACAACGCTCAAAAACAAAGCACTTTTTCAGGTGAATTCCTCAAGCTCAACCACTCTCAATGCGAGAATTTTCAACTTCTAGCACGGAGATTATTTCTTTGTAGCTTTTACCGGACTTTCACTTCCAGAAGAAAGATGAATCTGAACTGCTGACGCATGCGGACTGCATGCAACGAAATAAGTTTGCTTGTAATCTTGTGATGTCAAATATCTGCTTTAATAGCTCCGATACCATGTAGAAATTTTCTGAATAATGATCAATTATCCACCAATACTATCCTGATCACATACAATTCGAATTCATATGCAACACATAATCTCTTCCACTCAGATCATCACACATGCGGAAATAAAATCAAGTGATAACACATCAAATCATCATACACATTAACACAGTATGTATGGGGAAGGCTTATAGCTGAAAACCCCGCAGCTATTGTGTATATTATAATGGAGGAATCATGTAACAAACTCAGTACAATACTCCTCACAAGTACTCAGTACTTTCTCATGAAGTTACACACAAACTAGCTTGGTTTTGAATAGGTTACTGGTTCAAAACTCACCACTAATTGCCTTGCCTCTATTGCACAATCCAGGCCTGTCTAAATAGAGATCCAAGGTTCGAATCTCCTTGGCTTGATAACGCAATCATCATGGGCAATTCCTCCAAGTGTGGTGCAAATCTCATGCACAACTGATGTCGTCACTGATAGCTAACTCCACCCTTTCATCTACCTCTTTCACTGGTCTCCACTAAACTGATCATGCACTGTAGTGAACTGATGTGTTCCTGAGTTGAATAATGAGTTACTAATTAATGAATAAAATAATATTTAATTCACTCCACTCATAACTAATTGATTAGCTAATTAAACTAATCTCGACCAGTTCAACTAAATTAAACCGAACACAACTCCACTAGCTGTCTCATTAACTCCACCAAACTTTTGCCACTGAAGTCCTAACTGAAGTCAACCATGCATGTGCTCACCAAACCCTTGGGAATCACGTGATTCCTCTGTCAGATGCATGAGCCACTTCCAAGGCTCGAACTGAAGTGCTCCAAAAGAGTAAACTGAAGTTTATAGTCCAAATATTATTAAGGGTAAATAATATTTGACTTCCCTATTTTAAGGAGAGGCAATCTAAAAATAGACTTCGACCTATAGGTCCAAAAAATAGAGTCCCATCTATTTTTACCAACATGACCAATACTCCAAGAATAACATACTGCAATCCCTGGACCATGCTCCATATGTCTAAAAATAGACATAGTCTAAAAATAGATTTTGCGCCAGAATTTGCCTGCGGGCCCACTTAGTGAAGGCGGCTTCATTTCACTAAGCTCCATCATCTTGCTGCATTCTCAACACATACAAGGTTGCAGTTGAGGCTAAAGCTTGGAAAATTTCAACAGGGATAGAGTTTCAGGGTCGAAGTTGAACGATAATGTATGGTCTTAACACGATCAAAAACAAAACTCATGGAGGATATTGTGAAAAAACCTCAGGTCGCAGCTGGTGAGTCTTCTATTGATGCTGAACATTAGAGGAAATTTCAGCCTAAAAGTGGCCTCATAAGGAAAAATAATAAAATAATAAAATAAGAGATATGAATTTTGGAGGGAAAAGAAGAAAACTTATTTTTTTAATTGTATCTTTGGCTTATCTCCTTATATGTTTACTCAAATTTCAAGTGTAGACACTCGTTCAATGCGAAATTAAATTCCACATCTAATGAGTATTCATTATGCATACTTTTGAGCAGATACACATTGATGAAAATTGAATATACATAAAAACAAATGTGTTGACTGTGTTTTTTGAATGTATCTTCAATTTTTATCAATTTGGGTCTTCTCAAAAGTATGCATAATGGGTACTCATTGGAAGTGGAATTTAATTCTGCATCCAACGAGTGTCTATACTTGAAATTGAGTAAACCTATAAGGAGATAAGCCAAAAATATAATTAAAAAAATTTGGTTTTTCTTCTTTTCCCTTAAAATATTTACATGTGCCTCTTTTCAAATTTAAAGGGTTTTTATTGGTTTACATATTATGACATCGAAATTACATTAAAATTTCATCTACTGAGGGTTTTAATAGATAAGTTGTTAGATCATATGGATGAGTTCGATTCAAAAGTGCATATATTGAAATCTGAAAAGGAAGACTTGAAAGAAGAACATGAGAAGATGGTGGTATCCCATGAAGCACTCAAGGTACGATATGAGTACACTGAGTGGAATCATGGACAAACAACGAAAAATGTTAAATACTTCGAATCAACAAAGGATCTTGGTGTTAGAGTCAGTCTCTTCATCCCTCCGTCAGAGATCAAAATCTCTTTTGTTGCATTTCATTTTTAGGTGTCTCATTCAGTTCAGTCATTTGCGTCCCATTAGGAGCATGGATCATCTGACGGAAGGTTCTTTTCACTCATGTCCCTCATGTCATGTACCTGCTAGTTCGTGTCAGTTCATCAAAATCATTTCCAGTCATTGACAGTCAATGTTTGGTCTTTTGGTGGGAAAATAGTCTTTTTAGGGTTTTCAGTCTCATTAGGTTTAGGGTTTCATTAATTTAGTCTTCAAAGTGTCCAATAATGTCATCAGGCACATGAGGGAGGCTCGAAATAAGTTTTCATTGCAAAAATTTCATCGTCATATTGCTTGATCATGATTTTCCTTCAAAACTCTGTTTTGAAGTAAAATCTTCAATTTCGTCTTTTGTAATAAATGCCATGTATATTTTTAAAGTCTTTTCAGTTGTGAAATTCTTCAGGCACAGCCCTAGTCACTTTTTCCAAATTCCATGTCAGCTATCCTTGCAAAAAAATAGACAAGAGTTTCATCATTCAGTCAAAAAATCAAAGGAAACAAGCAAAATAGAGTTTATATTAAAATGTGAAAGTGCCAAAGTCAAACATTAGAAAGTGGGTTATTTGAAATCAAAAATTAAAGTCTAATGGCCATATAAGATATTTTGGTGTCCAAACAGTTCATTTGCACGCAAGAAGTTATCAGAGAGCCAAGTCAAGTGTGGAAGAGAGAAAACAGTGTTTTGGAGGACCGACTGTGGGAGAAATTCAAGGTCGTGGTGCGTTGGTTGGAGCTCGCGGCGCACATGGTTGTCACGGCGCATAGGGCCACTTTGCACAGTGTATTTTTGTTCTTGTACGGCGCATATAAAGGGTGCGGCGCACTGGGTTTTGCGCGCGGCGCACACGACAGACAACTTAAAATTTGTGCCATTCCTTCAAAAATCCAAATCGGTTCGATCAATTTTGGTCCAAGTAAGTTTATGAAATTTCCATTAACATGTTTGGTGCTAATTGAAGTGGATTATGAGAGTTTGTGATGTCAAAATTCAAACCCTATATTCTTGTTAAAACTGCTCCTTAGGGTTTTGAATTTGAAGTTTTAAAATTTGATTTTGGTGCCAAAATAATCCAACTCCATTCCCCACCTATGGTCCCTTTCCCATCACTGTAATCCTATCATCATTGTCAATCCCCTATTCCCTTATATCCCAAAACCACTCATATCACTTATTCTCATCCCCCAATCCTTTCATTGTCTATCATTATCCCTCTCTCATATCACTTATAAAATTCCCAAAATCCCAAATTTCCCAAACAGTCAAGTGACTGTCCTCGTACTTCAAATTTCACTTGACTGAACCACTTTTTTCCCACTGTCCATATTTCCCACAGTCCCTTCCTATTTGGCACATTTGGAAATCAATACAAAGACACCAAATTCTTCTTTTCACCTCATACAAATCAGCATATACTTGACATAGACTTTCAAAACCATGGAGACAGACACTGATTCATCATATGAACAAGACAGTGATTCTACCACTGAGCTACATGCACCGAGAAGGCCCCGTAAAGGTGCAAAACATGTGAGAGAAGATGTTGAGAATGCAGCAAGATGATGGAGCTTAGTGAAATGAAGTCGCCTTCACTAAGTGGGCCCGCAGGCAAATTCTGGCGCAAAATCTATTTTTAGACTATGTCTATTTTTAGACATATGGAGCATGGTTCGGGGATTCTAGTTTGAGATTCTTGGAGCATTGGTAATGTTAGTAAAAATAGATGAGACTCTATTTTTTAGGTCAAAGAGGTCGAAGGCTATTTTTAGACTGCCTCTCCTAAAAATAAGGAAGTCAAATATTATTTACCCTTAATAATATTTAGACTCTAAACAACAGTTTACTCTCTTGGAGCACTTCAGTTTGAGCTACGGATGTGGCACATGCAACTGCCAGAAGGAAATACGCTTTTCCTATGGGGTATTGAGCTCATGCATGGTTTACTTCAGTTAGGACTTCAGTGGCAGAAGTTTGGTGGAGTTAATGAGACAGCTAGTGGAGTTGTGTTCTGTTTATTTTAGTTGAACTAGTTGAGATTAGTTTAACTAGCTAATCAATTAGTTATGAGTGGAGTGAATTAAATAATATTTAATTCATTATTTTGTAACTCATTATTCAACTCAGGAACACATCAGTTCACTACAGTGCATGATCAGTTCAGAGGAGACAAGTGAAAGAGATAGATGAAAGGGTGGAGCTAGCTATCAGTTGTGACTATACTGTTGCTATTTGCAACACACAGATAGGTGGAGTAAGCCCATGATGATTGCGCAGTTCAGGCTGGTGGTTTATCTATATAAAGAGGCCATCCCATAGCATTGAAACACGCAATAGAGGCAAGGCAATTGGCGGTGAGTTTTGAACCAGTAACCTGTTCAAAACTGAGCTAGATCGTGAGTAACTGTATGAGAAAGTACTGAGTACTTGTGAGGAGTATTGTACTGAGTTTGTTACTTGATTTCTCCATTATAATATACACAATAGCTGCGGGGTTTTCAGCTATAAGCTTTCCCATACATACTGTGTTAATGTGTATGATGATTTGATGTGTTATCGCTTGATTTTATTTCCGCATGTGTGATGATCTGAGTTGAGTTGAGGGGAAGAGATTATGTGTTGTGTATGAAGTTCAAATAGTATGTGACCAGGATAGTCTCGGTGGATAATTAATCATTATTCAACAAATTTCTACATGGTATCGGAGCTATTGAAGTTTAGATTGATCATCACAGTGATTACAAACTTATTTCGGTAGACAGAGTCTGCATGCGGGCCAGGTAGCCTCCGGATTCATCTTTCT